>JAVHZZ010000004.1:34372494-34409994 GCA_036250195.1 Mixophyes australis | reverse complement strand
TAACATTTAGTCTGGCTACAGGCTTCAGACATAACTTTTCATACATGTGAAACAAGTTCAGGTAATTTTTCTCCAGTTTGTGGAACTTTTCTTTTAATTTCTTAATTCTTTAAAATATTCGTTCAGCTTTTCCATCTTCTCAGCCACCCCTACCGGAAGTTACAGAAATATTGGTGCTGGGGCCCTCCTTCTCTCCTTACAAATTTTCGCCAGCAATGACGATGGTATCTAAATGAAGAAAGAAAAGTATTTTAAATATATTTAATGAAGAACCGGAAGACAACATTGTTTTTACCAGTGGGTCTACTACCATTTTCTCATGCTGGACACTGCTTGAAATCACTTTATGCTGATGTTCCTCCTGGGTCTGGCCAAGCATGCTGCCATGCTGGGCCATACCAACTGAAACATAGAAGCCATTTTTTAATATAACGGTACAGAGTACGGTATGGGCAGCACGGTGGCATAGTGGTTAGCACTTCTGCCTCACAGCACTGGGGTCCTGAGTTCAATTCCCGACCATGGCCTTATCTGTGTGGAGTTTGTATGTTCTCCCTGTGTTTGCGTGGGTTTCCTCCGGGTGCTCCGGTTTCCTCCCACACTCCAAAAACATGCTAGTAGATTAATTGGCTGCTATCAAAATTAACCCTAGTCTCTGTCTCCCTCTCTATCTCTGTCTGTGTGTCTATGTTAGGAAATTTAGACTGTAAGCTCCAATGGGGCAGGGACTGATGTGAATGAGTTCTCTGTACAGCGCTGCGGAATCAGTGGCGCTATATAAATAAATGGTGATGATGATGATGATATAGAGTACACCTTATTTTTTGGCCTTTTTAATGATTTTTAATTACCTACTCTCAGGTCCTCTTTTATTTCAGGTCCTCTGAAATTTCTATATCAGGGATTTCTTTTTTTATGGTCACCACAGCATCTTCCATTTTAATTTTCTGTGTAGCTATGCAGCACATTTTATTGCATATTTTTCTCTCTGTCAAAGTTTGTTCAGATCCTCTTCAACAGTCTTTGCTCCTTGTTTTTAAGGTCAGACCACCATTTTTGAATCTGGAACTTAGTTCTTTTATTACTAAGTTTTTCGCATAGCAGATTTAGAAACTTGTACATAATTAGTTTGTTTTGGTGACTGACTTTTCTGTATTTCTTCTATTGACAGTCGAATTCGTGCTGGTCCAGCACTCTCACCATCATCTCCATCTCTCTTTGACTCATTGGCATGGCTCTTTTAATCTCCTCCAATTGCATTGCTTCTTCTTTTCCACCCCCCTCCATCTCTCCATTACTTCTTTCTTTCACCTGTTCATTTGCCATCTTATCACATACCGCTGGTGACAGACTGGCTGCTCTATAATTTTATGGACCCAGACATGGGCGTTTCCAGTTAATATAACCAATCGAGTTAGCTGTAACAGCAGAGTGGAACATTGTCGTGAGCAATCATTCACCTATAGTCCTCGAGCTTGCAGCTGTGTCGGAAGACTTTTATCTGAAGTTTCCATAGTATACTAATGGATACAACAATTTATTTATCTATTTATCGCTATAATAGCAAGGTAAGTTCTTTATAGCATGAGAGGTTGTCTCATATTGTGGAGGGTGTGTATGTAAATTTGACAAGACAAGCGTTTTTTATTTTTTAGACAAACATTAAACATGGCATCTGACAAATCTGTAAAGCTCATGCAGGACTTCATTGAGGCTTACAGGTCCCATACCTGCTTGGGGGTTTTTAGTGTAAGTGTACATTTTATTCAGACATCCAGTCTTCATCACGGGGTGTTGCATGTTATATGGTATATTTCACCGGTGAATAGGGGAACCATAAAGAGTGAAACTTTTTAAAGCTTTTACCAAAGTTATTCTAAGACCCTATTTCTGGATGTTTTTTTGTTTTATGTTCAATGGACTGATATGACAATCAAGAGGATTGGAAGTAAAGTGGAAACCACCATCAAGATTGACTTCTAATTGAATTGTTCATATGAGACTTTTATGCACTTGTGTTTTGAGTATACCAATTGCGCCATCTTGTTCCTTTTGAATTTTGTATTGAAAATAAAAAGAGTATTCTAACAAGCAGAAGAGAAGCTTGAATATAAATGAGATGATTAAAGTGAGCCTCCCCCATTATCCAGAGGCAACTGTAGTGTGGGTCAAGGGGAAGATCCAGAACATGAGGACTTTCTTCAAAAAGGAAAATAATAAGTTGGAGACCTATAAAAGATCAGGTGTCCCTGGATAATGGGGGGAGGCTTATTTTGACCGTTTCGTTTAAAGCCAAGCTCCTCTTCTGCTTTTTAGAATACTCTTTTTATTTTGATTTCCACAGTATTTCGCCTGTGTTTTTACCTGTGATCACAAAATTACAAGACTGTCTACCTACAACATGGAGAAGAAGAGCAGTTCCTCACCTGACTTTCTACAAACAGATGACATACTTAATGTGCAAAATATTTATCATCCATGTCATGACGGTGAAAGTTATTTAATATAACATACAACATGAATCAACCTACATTACAAGATATCAGTCTGCCAGGACACAGCACAATCACCGTTAAAATATTCCAAATACACCCCCCTGTATAACTTTGCCATGTGGCTGGCTTTTCTCATCTGAGAATCACTCCAGTGGTGCCAACCCCACCACTTTCTCAACCACTATAGTATTGTCCATTATACTAGGTGCGCTGCGAACACTGGGGCTTTTACGTCTAAGCAAGTTGTGTAGGACACAACCAGCCATCCCCACCTTGTCTATTTTGTATAGGTGCAGATTTAGGGCGGAATGGAAAGTCCTAAATCTGCTACTCAATATACCAAAACCATTTTCCACAACTCGCCTTGCTCTTCACAATCTATAATTAAACATCCTCCTTTCTGGTGTGAGACTATTTTGGGGAGAAGTTATTAATATAAGAAACTAGTTTGTTTTAACGTTGCTAGAGGAGATGCATGATTTCTGAGGTATATATCTGATACAATAAGCCTTTGCG
Organism: Mixophyes australis; assembly: GCA_036250195.1. Taxonomy (NCBI): domain Eukaryota; kingdom Metazoa; phylum Chordata; class Amphibia; order Anura; family Limnodynastidae; genus Mixophyes; species Mixophyes australis. The sequence continues at coordinate 34,406,983 of JAVHZZ010000004.1, read as the reverse complement.
GAGGATTTAATCGTGATTAGAGATGCTCACTGCCTCCGTGAAGTGGTTTTGGTTTTGGTTTTGGTTTCGGATCTGGATTAGCTTTGTGTTTTGGTTTTGGTTTTGGCAAAACCGCCCTTGTGTGTTTTGGTTTTGGATCTGTATTTTTTTAGAAAAATTGCTAAAATATGCTAAAATCACATAATTTTGCTCTTTTTTTGATCCTATATTATTATTAACCTTAACACTAATTTCAAGTCATTTGCTTTCAATTTTCACCACCTCACAGGTCACAATATTATTTTCATACACTTTCAAAAAAGATTGCAGCAGTTCTTGCCAGTGATAAGAAGAAGGTCATTGTCATGCCTGGGCATAAGACCAAAAAATCCACCTCTTATGTGTGGAATTATTTTTACCTAAATTCCGACAAAAGTTGTTTAGCCATTTGTCGCATTGTAAAGCTACAGTCAATAGAGGTAGGGACCTTAACGATCTAGGAACCTCATCCATGTTATGCCATTTGAAGCGAGTTCATGGAAAGCTGTTGATAAAATCAGAAACTTATGCTAAAAAATAACAGCAAGCAGTCCAGCAACAGCTACCTCCCTTCTCTCATCTAGATCCCAGCACCTGCAATCTACACCCCCAACACTTTCATCATCAATATCCTCACAAGTGATGGGAGTTAGTCCTTCATCCAAGTTGCTAAGGCTAGATGACTCCTCCACTGTCACGGTCTGTCTCCGTCTGCCTTACAACATCTCCCTTTTTGAATGCTGCTTGCATCCTGCAGCCCCTGTTTCTTTTGCACTGTGCAGTATTTGTGTTCATTTTATGTGTTTGCAGCAGTACCTCTGATGACCAGAGGTGCTGCTAGTGTGCCTTACTTGATTGTATCAGGGGTTAACCTGCTCTGTAATTATTCCTTGCACCTGGGTGTATACCTTCTTAACCCTGTCTCTCCCAGCAGTCATTGCTGGTTATTGTTGTCCCATTCTGTTGTTCCTACCCTCTGCTGTGCTTGTGGTTTCAAGCTGCCTGGATCTCTCCATATCACTGCTTACCTGCTATCTGGGAGCTCTCCATATTATCACTTTCCTACATCAGCCATCTACCCGGTATTTATTCCTGCATTTTCCTGTATATTCAGTATTACACCATCAGATTATTATTCCAGCAATAAACTTTGTTTGTTTTCACCTCATTCCTTGTTCCTGAGCTGCACTTTGTATTTGAACCGTGACATCCACTAACCATGATTCCTCTGAAAAATTATTGAGCGTTAGTCCCGCTGCTGCTGTTGTTGCTGCTGCTGCTCTTCGTGGATCAACCCAGAAGAAGACTACTAGTAGTTTACAACAATTGACTGTTAAACAATCCATTGCAAGAGGAAGAAAGTAATAAAGCTGTCACCCAGTCGCAAAGCGGATCACAGACGCCATGGGGACTATGCTAGTATTAGATCTGCGTCCAATATCCACTATTAATGCAGCTGGTGTTAGACAATTGCTTGAGGTCTTGTGTCCCCATTACCAAATTTCATCACGACACCATTTTACTAGAAAAACTATTCCTCACCTCTACCAGAAGGTTCATAAAAATATAATTATTGGGCTACAAAATGCCATTCTACCCACTGTACACTTAACCACAGATATGGGGCCAAGTGGAACTGGACAAACTAAAGATTATATGACTGTGACAGCCCACTGTGTCGGTGATTCGCCTTCACCAGCAGGAACAGCAGCAGCATGTACCCAGGTATGTCACATTTTTCTGAGGCAGGCTATTCTGTGTATCATCTGCTTCACTAAGAGGCATATTATTATTATTATTATTACTATCGTAGATTTGTAAGACTCCACAGCGCCGTACAGTAAGGAGGACAAGGAAATACATAAAACAAGAACAGACAAGACAGACAAAATGAATGGATAAATGAAAACAAAGGGTATGGAGGACACTGCTCATTAGAGAGCATACATTCTAAAGCGAAGAGGGCACAGCTAAACAAAAGGAGCACTTGTGGCTCAGAGTGGAGATTGGGATAGTTGTGAGGGTGCAACCCATCTATCAAAAAGAGATGAGTGTTCAAAGAGCATGTAAACATTTGAAGGCTGGGGGAAAGTCCATGAAATAGTGAGCATTACTATTATAAACACCTGTGAAAACTGTGATGGTTTTTTTATACTAAAGTTTCTCTTTAAAGTTTTTATATGTTTTATGTGTCCTTTTTTACTTAAAATAATTGTTTTGCTTTCCCTTCTTCAGTCCATCTCTGGTCTGCACATCAGAGATGAGTCTCATACCTCTCTCACCTATAGAACCAAATCATGCTTGCCCACAATTCTCATAAATCTTCATTTTCGGGTTCCATATCCTGACTGTCTGTAGGCCCAAATCAATACTTCTACACTTCTACTGTATGCTGGCAATGTATATATTTTGTATATTTAGTTTCTAATGTAATAAAAAAAAATATGTTTTAAATCAGACAATTTCTTTCACCAACCTTCATATATTGTCCATGCAGAACTTGTACAATAGCCTTCCAGGTCTCTGGTATGATCAAAACCAGATCTTGCAATGAAATTGCTGTGCTGTATTTGAGATCAGCCAGTGTCCTTCCTGTGGCCAAAGATCTTAGGGAGGCACCCAGTCACTGCTCTGCAGATATGGGTCACTTTAAATGGGTGTTGTGACAGGATGGACCGCCTATGCCACCCTGTCTGTTGTTGCTGTAAACCGTCTGGGCTTACTTTGCCAGCGTTCCTTTTGTTATCCCAAATGCGCCCTCTTGCTGCAATAGGAGGGGCTTACAAAGGCTGCCACCTCTGGACTCCTATACCGTCATCCTAAACCTGGTTTCTTCTGGGTAACTAACGCTGCTAGCGTATCTCGTTGCTGGTGTACCTGGGCTTGCACTCCTGACCTCTTACTATAGATCAGGTTTGCTGTGGATGGATACCCCCTGGCCTTTTACACTGACCAGGGCTGCATGGGTAGCAGGCAGAGCGGTGGTACTGGAAAGCTTGGGTCCAAACCTCAGAACAGCCAGCGAACGGATTAGATTTTGGGTCTAATCTGTAGATCACAGGATTTTCAGCATGGATGATATTTTCAAGCAGGTCTATGAAGCAAGTGATGTTTATTTGCTTTTCACTGGTTAAAGGTACCAGTGATCAGGTCAGATAAAATCAGAAGAACAAGATTCAGATACAAGCTAGTGCCTTTTATACAGTTCAGACACAGGCTATTTTTAGCATCATGATTAACCTATTTACACAAACATGGATTTACATGCATTGCAAAACTAACAATATTTACACTTATGGAAATTCTAGAAACACTGTGATGTCCTGCATTACATGCTGTCCACCATGTTCAGAAAGGTTTGAATAATGAAGGCCACACAGTCACGACCCCCTACTGGGCCTTTGGCCAGAGCAGGCTTCTGACACTTCATGACAAAACTCAGCAATTCCTGCTATCAGACTCCCTCCCCATGCCTAATTGGAGGTTTCCACTAGCAACCTTACAAATCCCACACAATGACACTTCCATACAAAACACATCCCAATACACAAAAGACCACCATCCACAAAGGCCTATTGTATCAGATATATACATTAGAAATAAGGCATATCTTTAGTAAGGTTAAAACAGGAAAAACTAATTTCCACCCTGGTCTCAGAAATAACGATTTCCTATCTCAAATTATATACAATATAAAAAGTAAGTTCATTGGCAATTTATATAAATAAGCGCCCTGTGCGATTTCCTTTAAATAAATTTATACTAAAAGTTATTTATATGTGATCCAGTCACAGGTGTCCTCCTTCTGGATGAGTGGGTGACAAGCTGGAGTAGTTCCTGGAATGTGGGATCAGGCATCTACAAGAAATTCCTGAAGTCATCAGGGTAGTTTTCCCATATCTGCTGCAGCCGGGGCATATGTATAAAAGAGTCTCTCCTCTGGAACCACTCCTTAGTCCAACAAGTCTGATTTTTTCTTCTTTTTGAATTATTCTTGCCATAGCGAGAACCATCAAACCACAAGCATTTTGATGATTTCTTTTTACAATATATTAAAATAAATGGTAGTAATCGTGCAATTACGAACAGAGTAAATAAACATTATACCCAAAAAAGTCCAATAGAATGAAATGATGAAGATATATTTCCTTTTTCCAGTATCTTTGTGGGTGTTGTGTGTGTTAAGGTTCAGCCTTTTATTTAAATTTATTACCATAGTGCTGTTGGGAGGCCATATATCTGCACAGTGTGTATGGAGTCTTGATCATTTGAGACGATGGTTATGACAGACAAAAATTCCAGCTTGGACGGTAAGTAGTGTAAAAATTGTTCAAGAGGTGGGCAAATGGAATATCAGCAATAAATGTGTTTGTGTCTGACCTTCAGATACATTATATAGAGTGCTGGGTAAAAAGATGGACACTTCAAATAGGTAAAATGCAAGCTATTTTTTAATTAAAAATCATCATATTATGGACTTAAAATATAGTTTAACGGCGCATTGAAAAATCTCTGCTTTACCAAAGTAGGAACAACTAGTCAGTCCACTGGTGTAAGGATACTGCACGAATATAGAATGGAGCCTCCTATCAATGAAACTTACTTTAATAAAAAAAATCAGTACTTACAATTGTGGTAGTAAACTGCAACATTGAAAAATCACAGCTGTCCGCAATTATTATTATTATTATTATTATTATCGTTTATTTGTAAGGCGCCACAAGGTTTCCGCAGCGCCGTACATGGTACAAACAGTAGACTATACAGGGTAAAACAGTACAGGACAATAAACACAAAGTACCAGTACTTCAGAAACTCCAGGCAGGCAGATACAGTAGAGACGGAGCAGAAGAACAGGTATGAAGACAGGAGGGAAGAGGGCCCTGCTCATTCGATCTTACATCCTAAGGGAGGGTAAACAAAGTCAGGCACAAAAGGGAGCCAGTGAAGCAACGGGGAGAGAGAAAGGGGGCAGGGGAGAACCAGAAGAGGTGAGAGGTTAAGTGGATGGTTGGTAGGCCTTAAGGAACAGGTGAGTTTTAAGTGCCCGCTTGAAGGAGCACAGATTGGGTGAGAGACGAATGGAGCGAGGGAGGTCGTTCCAGTGAAGGGGGGCAGCACGGGAGAAGTCTTGGATTCTAGAGTGGGAAGAGGTGATCAGAGTGGAGGAGAGGCGGCGATCATTGGCCGAGCGCAGGGAGCGGGCGGGAGTGTGAATGGAGAGGAGGTTAGAGATGTAAGGGGCAGTAGACTGAGAGAGAGCCTTGTAAGTGGTGGTGAGGAGTTTGAAAAGGATTCTGTAGGGGAAGGGGAGCAAGTGTAAGGAAAGACAGAGAGGGGAGGCAGAGGAGGAGCGGCGTGAGAGGAAGATGAGTCTCGCAGCCGCATTGAGTATAGAGCGGAGGGGGGCAAGGTGGGAGCAGGGGAGGCAATGAACTTTAGCTGCTCAACCCGGAATGTAGAATGGACTAAATGGACCATTGTCTTGCACGCCCTCTCACCTACATTTCTGCTCCCAAAGTTTGGCAACCTTTGGTCTATACAGATGACTCAAGTTTTATTACAGTGATTGCCATGCACATGCTTACAACATTTTAATATTAACTTACATATACCTAGATTTGCACAGATTAACAAGTCAGAAATCCGTCAGAAGATAACACATATCCTTTTCCAAACCCATAGCTATTGTGCACAAGTCACTGTAATAAAATATCTGCTCTAACAATATATATATATTAATATGTATGTTGGAGTTATCATGTGCATCCTGAGGGGTTGACTTGGCTTTAGGGCTCCAGTTTTATTGGTAAAGGTGAATCGTGATAAAGTTTTTTTTTATTTAGCTCCTTGATTTGCAATTAGATCTCAAACAATATTGTATCACTTCAGGCACAAATAACATAATTCTGTCACACATTTAAAGAGTTAGACCTAAATCCCCTAACAATAGGGTACACATTCCTATGGCCATGAAGACCAGTAGGATTATCAGAATGAGTTCCAGTGCTAATCTGCCGATTTACCCCCATCCCACTCTACTAAAGCTAGCATTGAGAAGCCCATAGTTTTAGAGGTGAGTTCAAAGCTCTTTTTGTGAAGTGGAAATAACTGAGCTGCCAATCACACAAAGGAATACTCCTAAATATGCACCATATCAACCCCTTTATCACAATACCATAACTTTGCTCAGCAAAATGAAACTTATTTTCTACATTGTCCCAGAAAATGAGGCAACTCGGAGAACATACTTCATACTTGATTATTAATGTGTTCATTCCATACAATTCCATCCCTCTCCCTGTGCAAACTCCTGCTCCTACTCAGATCTGATCATCTTCCTTTGTGGTCATTTTATAATGTGGAGATATAGGCTACTCCTTTTTACTGGTAGACGGGTCACCCATTTAGTTTTCAATATTAAATAAGAAATGTGGGTAGTAAAATAATTTATTTTATATTATTTGTGAGTCTTTTGTTTTCAATTTCATTATATGTAATAATGAATGTATAGTCATAATTGTTCTACCCACAGCTGGGAAATGACATCTGCACAATTATGTAATTTTGCTTTCCCTAAACTATAACAGCCACAGATCTCATTTGTAACCAGACCGCTGAGAATGCTCCAAACTTAACTCATTATGATAAGGGAATGTTACTATGAGCACACTGAGCAAACAGCAATCTATTTATTGATTCAGATCATTATGTATAATTATAGTTATCTATATAAAGCTGGGTAATAACAGTGAGTAAGAAATAGAGAGACTTGAGGTGATATAAGTATAAGACGCCATATATTCATCTCTACACACATCACTGTCTCTATATCTCCATCACACATATCATCTATACACACATTACTATCACTACACCTCCATCATACACCATCATCTATACACATCATTGTCAGTACACCTCCATCATACACCCTCATCTATACAGTCATCACTGTCACTACACCTCCATCATATACCCTCATCTATACAGTCATCACTGTCACTACCCCTCCATCATATACCCTCATCTATACAGTCATCACTGTCACTACACCTCCATCATACACCCTCATCCATACACACATCACTGTCACTACACCTCCATCATACACCCTCATCTATACACATCACTGTCACTACCCCTCCATCATACACCCTCATCTATACAGTCATCACTGTCACTACCCCTCCATCATATACCCTCCTCTATACACATCACTGTCACTACACCTTCATCATACACCCTCATCTATACACATCACTGTCACTACACCTCCATCATACACCCTCATCTATACAGTCATCACTGTCACTACCCCTCCATCATATACCCTCATCTATACAGTCATCACCGTCACTACACCTCCATCATACACCCTCATCTATACACATCACTGTCACTACACCTCCATCATACACCCTCATCTATACACATCACTGTCACTACACCTCCATCATACACCCTCATCTATATACATCACTGTCACTACACCTCCATCATACACCCTCATCTATACACATCACTGTCACTACACCTCCATCATACACCCTCTTTCACACACACCACAGTCATTTCATCTCGTTTATACTCTCTCATCCAAACACATCACTATCTCTATATATTTGTCATACAATGCCTTCCATACACACATTTTTGTAAACAAACCTCTTTCATATACTTTATGCTAATATGGACACATCACTGTCACTGCACCTCCATCAAACACTCTCATCCACACACATCTCTCTACCACTCCACCTCCAGCATACACCCTCATCCACACATATAGTACAGGAATATTGAGGCATATTTTCTGTTTACAGATTATCTACGGGCTAATACAGAGAACATGAACTGTAGATATATAGTGTGTTTCAATGTCATCATGTTCCACCTCATTTTAATTGCCTGCTCCATGGATCAGAGATGCAGACTGTCATCTCTGTCAGTGCTGGAGGGGATAACACAACCTGGAGATATCATGATAGGAGTCTTATTAGGAATTCATGTTGACAAAATCTACCAAAAACTTACATTCAATGTGAGACCACCCAAGACCTTGTGTACAATGTAAGTAACTCTTATGATATAACTGCTGTTCTTTTAGTGTCTGATGTATATCTGACTGTGTATATAAGCTGTAGTTCAGTTAGTCCGGTACTGATCCAAAATACAAGTGTCATCTGTGAGCAGTAGGTGCTCTCCTACACTTACCTGTCACTAAGATGGTAATACTTCTGCATCCAGATATATCAGTGTATCTGGTTATATGAAACCTGTAGCTGATCTTCTGCTTCTACAGCATTTTGAATTTAGCTGTTTAAATACCATATTATCCTAACATGGGTTAATATCACTACACCCACAACATTATGTTTCAATGTTACTTCATCATAGTTTCCTGAAAGCAAAAACTGTATGTGCTCTCCAGGCTCTAATAGACATATTTACTAAACTGTGGGTTTGCAAAAGTGGAGATGTTGCCTATAGCAACCAATCAGATTCTAGCTGTCATTTTGTAGAATGTACTAAAGAAATAACTAGAATCTGATTGGTTGCTATAGGCCTGCAGCTTGGTAAATATACCCTTAAGTGTCCCTAACTGATCTGCACTGCTCAATGTATTGTGCTGCTACATATACATTGCTCTCAATACTGATCTCTCTATGAATTTGTCTGTTTACATAGACTTCTTAGTAGGTATTTGAAAGGAATATTGGACTATAATAGCTTAGCTTTTACTTTTACATTTTACAAATTGTGAGTTACTGCAATGTCTTATACCAAACTGAAAAAGCAATTCAAGGGTTAAATTTCTTCTCCAGCGGGAGCACTCAGGAATTGAATGTATTAAGCTACCATTGTTCCCATTGTCCACTAGTGATCTCTACCAGACATCCAGGAGCTGGACCCAACAGGGGTCCCCTGAGGGAAAACAGCTGGGGGAAGTAGAGGGGGGGCTGGATAGTGCGAGGGGCCCACCAATTTCCAACCTCCCTGGCAGGCCATTCCCATGGATGTGACTTTGAAGTTGATAAAAGTGGCTACCCTGGGAGCTGAGGGGAAGAGTGATTGATGTTGGCCAAAATGTGATGCTCTTCTAGAGATTCATTGTTGTACATATTTGGACTTGTTTACCCTTTTGTTGGACCTGCTGTTGTCAAGTGTGCCTTGCTGTGTTTAATCCTGTTGTGCAGAATAAATCTAATAGCTTTATTTTTATCTAATACCATGTCTGAGTGATCCGCGGGGACCCCGTACCCTCACAAAAATCATTAGGTATTTTAAAGGGTACATGATAAGTTAGATACACACAGTGTTTGAAGTTTAAATTTAGCAGAGACGTTAATGAAATTTGGAAGATAAATGTAGAGGAATGTAAATAAATGAAATATAATAGTTTTAGAATTAAGACAATAGGAGAAGTGGCAGTGTGGCATAGCACCATATACATCCCAACATTAACCACTGGAAGCACATCTGCAGCAGTCAAATTCTCTTCAATCTCTTTCAAAATAATATACTTGGCAAGCAATTTGGCCGACGTTATCTCAAATCTATAGCACACCCAAACGTCAGACGCCCCTTGTTGTTCTTCCCTGATTTGTTACATGATGAATTTATTTTTTTGTGTACACGCTGGCCAGGCCAATTTCTTCTCCTTCACCCCATACTGCTTACATTCCACAATACAGACTGACTGTACAGCACAGATTTTTGGTTATATCAATCTTGGGGCCCCTTAATAAATTGTCTAGCTACAGTTGTAAGTCGTTTAAAATTATATTTTACTAATTAATTAATTAATTAATTAATTACTTATTTAATTACCTGTTTAAAATATGTGGTTTAGATATATAGATGATGTTTTCATATTATGGGGCGATGAGGACACCCTCTTCTGGGAGTTCTCAATACAAATTAGATGAACCTTAAGTTAACCTCAGAGATCTAAGAGGCTGAGATTAATTTTCTGGACTTAAACGGTAGAAGGCAAAGTCAATACCGTTTTTTATCGTAAACAGACATCTTCCAACAGTCTGTTATATTTTACGAGTTCGCATTTCCAAGCTGTAATTCAGGAGATACTCCTTTCGGGCTTGCTCGGATGATGGCACCTACAAATTGCTCTGATGATGGCACCTACATTCAGAGAGCTAACTATTTGAAATCTAGGTTGGTACGTAGTGGTTACAGAAGTGGTTCCCAAACTGTGCACCTGGGCTCCTTGGGGTGCCTTGAAGATCTCACAGGGGTGCCTGGGCCAGTGCCAGTGGTAAGCAAGGCGGTGGACTACTTGGTAATTATTTTGGCATAGGGGTGCCTTGAAAACATTTTGAAGACCCTAAGGGTGCCTTGAACTGAAGAAGTTTGGAATCCACTGGGTTACAGCAATAGGGTCATTCGAAAATCAGAAAGAACAGTGAACAACACTAAGAGAGAGACCCTCATTTACCTACCACCCAAGGTAAGATCTACAGATTCTAAGGTACGAATGATTGGTGCTTTCTGCACAGAATGCCAACAAATAACTAACATCTTCCAAAAATACTGGTACATCCTTAAGTCCAATGATGACCTCAAGGAAGCGTTAGAGAATACAATTTCTATGACATGGCGGAGATCCAAAAACTTGAAGGATTATCTGATACATAGGTTTTTATCAATTGAAAAAAAGAATTTTAAATAGACCAATGGGTTATTTCTAATGTGGCATGTGCCAGGCATGCCAATTCATGGTAGAAACGATTATAAGGATCGATACTCAAGGGTTTGGGAAACAAAGGAATTTCTAAATTGCAACAGTATAAATGTGAAATTTTAAACAAGGCTTTATTCACAGGTAGTTCAGCATATATCTATATATTAATGATTACAAATAAAGAGGGTATAGAATCATAATTACTCTTTAGGGAGTTATATCCATTTATATAGGTATTATAGCAGTATAGTTAGTGCTGATATGTATCTAAACTAAGGAAAGCATGGCCAGCTGTAATTGATTGTGAGGCCATTAAACTATCTGTGGAACAATATCTATATTAATTCTAAATATTGTGAAAGGTGGAAGTATAGTATCTATTACTTTAAATATAAATTGATATATGGAATGACAATTGGATAAAATATAAATTGATGTGTGGAATGGCACTTGAATGAAATCTTATACATGGATCTGATATCAGACAGTGTATTTCAGATTTCAAGTGTAGTCCATTCCCTTGGAATTTTTTACATTATGAGTGTTGAATGTAGGATATTATCTTAATGCATATTATTTGCTAATTGAAATGATTAATCCAACAATGGGAATTGCAATTGCCAACAATATCAAGGGATGTCTTGGCTGTACAATATTTCCCTGTTGAAGTAATGGACCAATCAGATTGATAAGTGGGAGGGTTTTCAATGCTCATTTGCTTAGGAGACTGTCAATTATACACTGAGCACACTGGTTGTCTAAACTCATCGGTTTGCCTGGAAGAGGCTATTACGGAACGCGCGCCGTCGAAGCAACACGAGCTGCTCGCTCCTTACATTTATAATGCTAATACTCCTGGGATTAATGTCAGTCAGTTAGGAAAAGTACTAACCTATAAGATAAAAGAAAACATTCTAGCTATTGTTATACTTATTACTGACCACTAGCTCAATGTTTAGAAACCAGTCCGTAAACATTATAACAGTGAGGTTCAATATTATAAATGAAGACTCTATAGTGATATGATCCCATAAACTGACAATTTAGCGGACAGATGAAATAGACACAGAGGCTCACAGAGGAGGCCGCCTCATAGGGGGTCCTCACGGGGGAATGGGGGGCTTCACAGGAGAATGAGGGCCCCATTAGCCCAGTGGCCTCCATTCCTTTAATCCGGTCCTGATCATCAGCATAGAGATGATACTGAAATCCAATGGAGCTTCTTAGTTTGCCAAGAGAAGTTGTGTTGATAGAGATTAACAGAGGACCTAGGATTGAGCTTTGTAGTACTCCAACTCATAAAGGAATTGGCATGGAGGTGGATCCAGAGAAATTAATACTGAAAGAGTGATTACTGTGTGTTTGTGTTTGTATGTGTGTGTGTGTGTGTCTGTGTTAGGGAATTTATACTGTAAGCCCCAATGGGGCAGGGACTGATGTGAATGAGTTCTCTGTACAGCGCTGCAGAATTAGTGGCGCTATATAAATAAATGGTGATGATGATTAAATAGAAAGGATGAGAAACAAGATAGGATAGTGCCTTCAAGACCTAAGAATTGTAGCATTTGTATGAGGAAAGCGTGGTCAGCAGTGTCAAATGTAGCAGAGAGATCCACGAGAATTAGAAGAGAGTAATGGCCATTAGTTTTTGCTGTGATCAAATTATTGACAACTTTGGTCAGTGCAGCCTCTATAGTGTAATGAGAGGGAAAGCCTGACTGAAGAGAATCCAGTAGGTTGTTTGCTGTAAGAAAGTGTGTGAGGCGAGTGTAAGCAATTCTCTAGAGAAGCTTGGAGAAGCATGGGAGCTGAGAGATTGGGCAGTAAATTGTGAGAGAGTTTGGGTCAGAATTTTGTTTTTTCAGAATAGTAGTAATCACTGCATGCTTGAATAGTGATGGAAAGATACCAGTATAGAGAGATTACAGCTTTTAGCTAGAGGTGGAATGAGCATATGAGACAGGGACCTACAGATTAGAGCAATCTAATCTATTATCGGACTGTTCTGAGGTTGGCAATCAGCATCTAATACCAACGCTCTGCCTGCTACCCTGCAGCTCTGGCAAGTGGGATAGGCCAGGTGGAACATCCAAAGCAATCCTGATCTAAAGGAAGAGGTCAGAGGTCCACAGTAAGGGGGTACAATAGCAGCAAGAGTTACCCAAAAGGAAGCGGTTCTTGGTGCAAGTGAATGAGCCTTGTGGTAAAAGCATGGACCCTCCTTCTGCGTTTAGAGGAGTACAATTTGGAAAAAAAAGAGGACACTGGCAAGGCAAGCCCAGCCGGTCCCCAGTACCACAACAGGGTGGCGTAGGAGGTCCATCATGTCACATTAATAAACATGTTCATTAACATAAAAGTGACACATATAATAAAGACGTTCTGATGTCCGCTCACACTAATGACTAATTAAAGTCATAAATAAGGGTGCAATATTTTAAGAAAAAGCAGCTGAATTGTTTGAAATTTAAAGTAGGAGAGACTTCATGGTGACAGTTTTACTGCTTGCAGACTACACATTTTCCGAGGGATCAAAAAAACATAAAAAAACTGTAGATGAATCACTCCTTTATGGGGATGTTTTCAAGGACCAACAAGAGGGCGTACACCTTGAAATACACTACGGGAACCAGGACACTTATGCAGGTTGAGAAGATAAATAGCATTACCAGCCTCAATTTATCCTAAAAATAAATTGTCTGAGCACCTTGATTTTTTTTTTGCTAGCAGATACCATTCAAACTGTTTAATGTAATGTAAGTGAAAATGAAGGAGCAAAAGAAAATATCTCATATAATCTTTTATCTATCCTAAAGGTTCAGTTTGGACAACTACCATCAGATTCTGTCTCTGATACACGCCATTGAAGAGATCAACAGGGATACAAATATTCTCTCAAATATAACATTAGGGTTCCAGATGTACGACACATGTGCTATATCACATTATGAACTACAAGGAGCTTTGCAATTCCTAACTGAGACCACCACACTCAGCTCCAACAGCTGGTGTAATACTAGATCATCTTTCTCTGCAGTTATTGGATCCACAGTTTCTGCAAACTCAATTATCTTGGCTCATCTTTTGGGGGGTTTCAGATACCCACAGGTAAAAAGTTTATTATTATTAACCATCAAATGATCTCTACTATCATAAATATATCATGAATAACCGTATACTCAGCAAGTAAATAAAATCCCTAGAATAGAGAAATGTTACCATTGCATTAAATAATACCTTGGATTGGTAACAAGTTTCTGGCCTCTAATTTTGGGCTTCTTTATAGATGTAATTTTGAATTGTATTCAATTATTTTATGGACAGATGGTCATTCTCAGCAAAGAGCCATTGGTATCCAAAGCTGCTACAATAATATTCTTAAAGGGCAATTTCATCAGGAACTGGAATTTACATTTTTAGTTGAAATACCTTAAGAGCAACCTGGTACTAAGAGGTGACTTAATATGCCCTAAATTCCATAGGCTCCTCTTCAACGTTTAGCTAGGATAAATAGGTGATAGCATAGAAGAACAAAAATAAAACTGCACAACACCTGACCTGAGCTCACCGTGTAGCCCAGGCCTGTCCAACCTGCGGCCCTCCAGGTGTTGTGAAACTACAAGTCCCAGCATGCTTTGCCAGTAGACAACCAGTTGATAGCTGGAAGAGCATGTTGGGACTTGTAGTTTCACAACATCTGGAGGGCCGCAGGTTGGACAGGCCTGGTGTAGCCCATTGCGATATATTCAGGTTTTCTAACAACGCAGTACGGTAGTAATCTGTAATATGCAGACCTTATAGTCAACTTGACAGCTGCAGTATAAGCTCTTTCCACAAGGGCTTTCTCTGGAGCACTTGAAGGAGCCTTGATTATGGACTCCTATGAATGTATTACAACCATGCACACAGATAATGCCTACAGGAAAGTTTATCCATCTCTGTTTTCTATTTAACACATTAGGTTTGGATGTAATTGCGATATACAGGGTTTCTTTATCCACAATTTCAACATCTGCATTAAACATAATGTTATTTTGCCTATATTGTTATCTAATTATTGCTGTGCATTCAATAGACTAAGGAGACCTAATCAAACAAATAACATTGCAATAAAACAGATGGAGTACTTTCAAGTAGGGTTATAGCAGAGCAAACCCATGATTCCAATGTGCTTTAAAGGGTATCAAAATTGCTAGCTCAATGCAAACATGATCCAACTGTCCTTCTTTAACCAGGTTTTTGTAACCTTCGTTATATGTTCGTCAAGGTGTACTTCACACAAATTAAAGGGATTAAACGTTGTTAAATTAAAAACAAATTAACTGTTTAATATGTTAATGAGACAAAACATATACAAAGTAAATTACATTTGGTATGCTATAAACATTTATATAGATGTAAGGTTGTGTTTGGTATATAGGTACAGACATCAGGGGAACATGGAATAAATTTGCACACATAAAATGGCATGCTGGATAAATTGGCACATATTAAGGGGTACTTGTTACTTATTATAAAGAGGAAACAGATTTTTAAAAATCAAAATGTTTTGCCCTAACTGTATTACAATTTGCATGGTAGATAGCAGTGAGCAAGTGGTAGAGCAGAAGCCCCCAAGGTATAAAACTTGGGAGCACTGGGCTTCTTTTCCATTCATCTCTAAGCACATAGCTATACATTTGTGTTATAAGTGAGTTTATTTGCCCACTTGACTATGAAAGTGTGGTACCAATAAAGAGGGAGAGCATGTCTGACATCCCAAGTGACAAGCATTCAGTCATACATTTTGTATAAATTTATCATTCTCTATCTGTATATACTATACTGTGCAAAAGTTTTAAGCAGGTGTGGAAAAAATGCTGCAAAGTAAGAATGTTTTCAAAAATAGAAGTGTTAATAGTTTATTGTTATCAATTAACAAAATGCAAATTGAATGAACAGAAGAGAAATCTAAATCAAATCAACATTTGGGGCTAGATTTACTAAGCTGCGGGTTTGAAAAAGTGGGGATGTTGCCTATAGCAACCAATCAGATTCTAGCTTTCATTTATTTAGTACCTTCTACAAAATGACAGCTAGAATCTGATTGGTTGCTATAGGCAACATCCCCACCTTTTCAAACCCGCAGCTTAGTAAATCTAACCCTTGGTGTGACCACCCTTTACTTTCAAAACAGCATCAATTCTTCTAGGTACACTTGCACAAAGTCAGGGATTGTGTAGGAATATAGTCAGGTGTATGATTAACCAATAGTAAGAAACAGGTGATAGTGATCATCATTTTCATATGTAGATTGAAACACAGTCATTAACTGAAACAGAAATAGCTGTGTAGGAGTCTTAAAACTGGGTGAAGAACAGCCAAACTCTGCAGCAAAGGTGAGATTGTGGAAGACAGTTTCATGTCACAGGTCATACACCATGGCAAGACTGAGCACAGCAACAAGACACAAGGTATTTATACTGCATCAGCAATGACTCTCCCTGGCAAAGATTTCAAAGCAGAATGGGGTTCAAGATGTACTATTCAAGCTTTTTTGAAGAAGCAGAAAGAAACAGGCAACGTTGATTACTGTAGAGCCAGTGGCCGGATAAGGAAACTTAGTGCATCAGATGAAAGACACGTTATGCTTACTTCCCTTCGATTTCAGAAGTTGTACAGTAGTGCCATCAGGTCAGAACTGCAAAATAAAACAGTGGGACCCAGGTACACCCATCTACTTTTTTGAGAAATCAGTTCAGAAGTGGTCTTCATGTAAAAATTGAGGCCGAAAAGCCATACCTTCGACGTGGAAACAAAACCAAATGACTCAACAATGCATGAAAACATAGGATCTAGGGTGCAGAAAAATGGCAGCAGGTGCTCTGGATAGATGAGTCAAAATTTTCATTATTTGGCTGTAACAGAAGGCAGTTTGTTCGCCAAATGCTTGGAGAGCAATACAATAATGAGTGTCTGCAGGCAACAATGAGGCATGGTGGAGGTTCCTTGCAAATTTACGGCTGCATTTCAGTAAATGGAATTGGGGGTTTGGCCTGGATTAATGGGGTCCTCAATGCTGAGAAATATAGGCAGGTACTTATCCAGCATGCAACACCATCAGGGAGGCGTCTAAATTGACTTCAACGTTTTTCTGCAGCAGGACAATGAACCCAAACATACAACCAATGTTGTTAAGAACTATCTTAAGCGTAAAGAAGAACAAGGAGTCCTGGAAATTATGATATGGCCCCCACGGAGCTCTGATCTCAACATTATCAAGTCTGTATGGGAGTACATGAAGAGACAGAAATATTTTAACAAATCTACATCTACAGACTATCTGTGGTTAGTTGTCCAAGATGTTTGGAACAACCTCCCTGTCTAGTTCTTTCAAAAACTGTGTGCAAGTGTACCTAGAAAAATTTATGCTGTTTTGAAGGTTAATTGTTGTTCTCACAACGATTTGTGTGATTTAGATTTCTCTTCTGTTCACCCACTTTGCATTTTGTTAGGTGGTAAAAATGAGCTACTTACACTTTTAGTTTTGAAAGCTTTCTTACTTTGCAGTATATATATATATTTATATATATATATATATATATATATATATATATATATATGTATATATATGTATATAGGACAAATTCAAGTGTCATTGTCATAGTATGACTTATATATTATTACTGTTCTTACTTTCAGATCAGTCCACTTTCAACTGTTTCTCTACTGAGTAACCAGAAAATGTTTCCATCTTTCTTCAGAACAGTTCCAAGTGATAAATTACAGTCTATGGGACTGGCTCAGCTTGTTTTGAGCTTTGGTTGGACCTGGATTGGTTTCTTAGCTACAGACACTGATTATGGTCTTCTTGGAATTCAGCCAATAAAACAAGAGATAATCAAGGCTGGAGCATGTGTAGCTTTTACTGAATATATTCGTCTAGGTCAAAAAAATCGCAATGCTCCACATATAGTCAAGGTTATTAAGGAGTCAACAGTTAAGGTTGTTGTTGTATTCTCTGTTGATGCTGAATTTGTTCCAATTCTGAATGAAATGGTGAAAGAAAACATCACAGGGAGGATTTTTATTGGAAATGCAGGTTGGTCCAGGTCCACCTTATTATCAATAAGAAATTATTTCCATGTCTTATCTGGCACTCTTGGTTTGGCTGCGTATGATTATGTGGTCCCAGGATTGAGTCAGTTCCTCAGCAAGATACATCCCTCTAAATCCATGGGGGAGAACTGGGTGAACTTGTATTGGGAGAAAGTTTTCAATTGCAAATTTCTTTATGCGAAAAACCTTACTGGTTCCTTGGAGACCCCAGTAAAAGAATGCACAGGAGAAGAAAGTTTAGATGATGTTAGGAACAGCTCCACCTACATCAGCAGCTTAAAATTTTCTTATAATGCATATGATTCTATAAATGTTTTTGCTAAAGCTTTGGAAGATCTGAAAAGCTGCAAGGAGGGTGAAGGGCCATTTATTCAAGGAACCTGTGCAGACATTTGGAATATCAAACCATGGCAGGTAATATAATAACTAAATTTAGGAGTAGAATATGGGTAAAGGGTCTATAAATGAAGTTCTAAACAGCACGGAAACAGATTTTTCTGCATGGTTTAGGCATTTTTAAGCAAAATGGTAATCTATGAAAATGAGATTACCCCATGCTTTAGTCAAAGTACCGCATAATCCAGAAGTTCCTATAATACTCAATGTGCACTGGCAAATTTATCAAGCTCTGAAAACATTAGCTTTTCAGAGCTTGACCCCGATGGCTAACACCATCTGAAGATCCTATGAAAGCATGGCAGAAGAGAGATGACAAATGATACTTAACAGGGCAAAGATCTGAAAATTCTTAAATAGGTCCCTAAGTGAGAATATTATGCATATTGCCAAGACACACCTCTTTACCAGCCTTACAGCCTCATGGGCCGGTGTGCATGGTACATTTAAATGTACCAGTCACAGCAGCCATGTAGAACAGACCACTGAATAAATAAATGAACGTAAAAAAAATAAAAATCCGCAAACAGCGCTATGGTTGGTTAAGCTGTTTGGGGGTGTACGTTTTTTTTTTTTTAAATAAAAAAAATTTTTTATTTTTTTTATTTTAAGACAAGTCTCCTAGAAACCTAGCTGTGGCTGATTCTAACTCAGCATAGCATGTAAAGTGCGTGAACATGCTGTTGCATTGCTGGACTCACCTACTAACTTTCTTGATCAACTTCTCTAAGCGCGGACAGGTGCGAGTGGGGGATTCAACTCAGTCTGAATGCAAGCGGAGACAGATCCTTGGCTAAAAGTGCTTTTAGCACTGTTCAGTATGTCATGTATGTTCATACGTACTTTTTATGTCTGGGTGGTGCATAGTTGTGTAAAATGTAACATTTCATTCTACAGAATGTTCTTAAAAATCATGGTGCCTCATTTATTTGAAACAAAGAAATGTGAAAACACTTTTGGCTTTGTTTCTACGGCAATATCACTTTGCACTTTAACCAGATTGTGACTTCTTGTTTTGATCTATTTAGTTTTTATTCATATTGTGGGACAGGAACCATTTGTGGAACATTAAGTAAATGTAAAGTATCCTTCTATTACTGTCAATAAATTATTTTATTCTTCTCCCCCTCTTCATAGCTCACATACTATATTAGAAACGTCAGATTCACTCCAGTAGTCTATAGCATTGTGAACTGGCAACTGAGTCCAGAAGGGACTGTGAATCAAATTCACATTGGCAATTATAGTACTACAACAATTCCTGGTCAAGCTCTGACCATCAACTCAAGTCTGCTGCAGTGGCCTATGGGAGGTCAACAGGTGAGACGTCAAATGAAACGCCTGCCCATTTGTGCAGGAAAATTCTTCATTATATGTTTATATATTAAGCTTCTATGTGAATAGCACTAAATGTAAGTGACTCAAGCAGTAAAGGGTAAAGGGGTATGCCACTATCTTATATTTCCAATTATTAAGGACAACAAAAGTGCACATTGGATAAACTGTGTAGTTTAAAGATTCTTACCTGGTAAGCATTTTATTAGATACACACTGACAGGTCTCTTCTTAGCACCCTTGTAGAGTCGTCTCTATATTTATACATATAAATGTCAAAGTCCATTAATTTGGTATTATAACTCAAACTATAATAAGTTCTGAGAAATGAATATAAACATATAGCATAATATTTTATCATGAATAATCTATACATTTCTAATCTGTGAAAGACCTATATTTTAGTAATTTTCTGTCAATTGTGCTGCGACTTTCTTTTTTGTCACAGCTGCAGTTGGGATAATTAACCACAAAGTCCTTTTAGAAAATGCATAAAACAGTTTCTAAAGATGAAAATATAGTGTTTGCAAATGTCAGTCCTTGATCATAGTAATAAACAAAGCAATACAAGTCACCTCTATAAATGGGAATGAAATTGACACTACTTAAATAAGATAGTTTGAATGAATAGAGCTTAACTCTAGGGGGAAAACTAAAGAATTCTTATTGTAATCAATGATATAATGTGAGGCTCATAATTATAAACCTAAAAAGTATGACCCAAATAAAAAATCAACATATAAACAAAAGCTAATAAATACAAGACAATATATAATTAAATAAGATATGAAAAAAATAAAGCAAATAAAATCATGCGCTAACATTGTGACAGCGTAGTACTATGAAATAACATACCTATATATATATATAAAAGAAGGATTTTGTTTGTTCGTTTGTTGGCAAATATCTTCGACACCCTTGTACCGATTGGGATGAAACCAATGCAAGCTGGTCCAGTTGGATCCTGGACAGGTTTAAGGGGGGTTAGGGTCCTGGTCAGACCTCCCATTAGTGTACGCTGGGCAGATCTTTGACCCAGGGAGCCTGTTCTGAGTCTTGCATTGGATGAATTTGGACAAAAAATTCACAGACTGGAAGCATTGGAACACCTGTTGGTGTATGCTGGGCAGATCTTGACCAGGGAAGCCTGTTCTAAGCCTTCCATTGGATGCATGTGCATGAAAATTTGATAGACTGGTTACACTGCATCCCAGAAGACATACTAGGGGGTTGAGGTCATACTTGGACCTCCTGTTAGTGTATACTGACCAGAACTTTGACCAGGGGAGCCTGTTCTGGACTTTCCACTACATTGGTTTGTTTGTCTATCTGGGGATGCATTCAGATACCCCTGCACCGAATGGGATGAAACCAACGTGAGGCAGTCCAGTTGGATCCTTGTCAGGTTTAAAAGGGGTTAAGGTCCCGGTCAGACCTCCCATTGGTGTCTGCTGGGCAGAATATTGACCCGGGGAGCCTTTTCTGAGCCTGCATTTGGACACCCCTGCACCATTTGAGATGAAACCAAAACAAGGTAGACCATTTGGATCTTGGCCAGGTTTGAGGGGGTCAGGGTCCATATCGGACCTCCCGTTGATGTATACTGGGCAGAACTTTGATCTGGGGAGCCTGTTCTGGGCCTTCCACTTGATAGATTTTGATGAAAACTTCACAGACTGGTAACATTGGATCCCAGAAGACATTCTAGGGATGGAGGTCCCAGTTGGACCTCCCATTGGTGTACACTGCCCAGAAGTTTGACTTGGGAACCTTCTTCTGGGCCTTCCACTGGATGAATTTGGTTTGTTTGTCTGTCTGGGTATGCATTTGGACACCCCTGCACCTATTGGGATGAAATCAACAAAAGGTGGTCCAATTGAATCCTGATCAGTCATAAAATATTAGTTAGCTAATCTCTGATGGTTCAATCCCAACAGCTGGTAGGCTCTGAGTGCAGGCTCTAGGCTGAGCAATCTGCAAGGACTGGATGTCTTCCAATGCTTGATCAAGTAGAGTACCAAACCAATCGATAGTAAATGCAGTGTATTGTTGTGTCTGTCTATTGCACAGTATACATTCCAGCACTGATGGGCCAATTCAATTCATAGGGTCCTGTATGCAATCCTGTCTGCCAGGATATATGTCCACCTCTGTCTCATTTAATACAAATGCACAGTTCTTGGGTGACACAAGTAGAGCGTGGTGTATGCTCATAAAATACACAACAATTTTAAGAGACCCCATGTAACCCTCAAATGTTTTTATTAAATAAAATGTTGTTGTGTTAAGCTAATGCACAAATGAACTATAATATAACTATAATGGCTATAGTGCTTCTGTAATTTATAGTAAAGTTAACAATGCTCCCATAACCCAACAGTTTGCGCTAATGAGTTGTCCACACATGTTGACTATTTTTTATTGTTTTTTCTTCTAGACCTGCACAGAAAAATGCCTATATTTAAAAAAACTAAAAAATATAACAATAATAATAATATGACATATTATCCCCAGGTCCCTCGCTCGGTCTGCAGTGAGAGTTGTCCTCCGGGATTCAGGAAGGCTGCTAGAACAGGACAACCTGTCTGCTGCTTTGATTGTGTCCAATGTCTACAAGGAGAAATATCTAACCAGACAGGCAAGTTAAGGACTTTCGCATGTACCCAGAGGAAGTTGTCAAAATGGGGGTTTATACAGTGCTATGCCCTACTACAACTTCTTCTCACGCTTTCATTGTTAAACTTTCAAATTAACTTACATTCCCATTACATATTTCATACAGTCACTTCTAAATTTCCATATCACCATCTGTAAATATCCAATTCGGCCATTCCCCAGAAGTAGTAGGAACATTGGAAATGAAAGGTAAATCTGAAGGTGACGGTAGATAATCTATGTAAAAAATGATGTTAATGTATTCATACGCAATGGGGGAGATTCAATTAGATGCGAGGAGTCTCTGGAACATCCACGTGACAACTCACGGCGAAGATTTGACAGAAATCTTCGCTAATTTTTTCTTGCACCGCTACGCAGAGATTCTCACCAGAATTTCCTGCAATGTGCGTAGCGAGATGTCCACATACACATCGTCAGCAATTGAATTTCTCCCTTGTACTACATTCCAAGCAATGTGAAGGAGAATTGATCACAAATTTGTGATCATATTCTAGGGCCTGATTCATTAAGGATCTTAACTTGAGAAACTTCTTATCTCAGTCTCCTGGACAAAACCATGGTACAATGCAAGGGGTGCAAATTAGGATTCTGTTTTACATATAAGTTAAATACTGTCTGTTTTTTTCATGTAGCACACAAATACTTGATTGCTTATTTGTACACGGAAATTTAAAGTTGATATTTGTGTGCTTCATGAAAAAACAGTCAGTATTTAACTTATGTGCAAAACAGAATACGAATGTGCACCCCTTGCATTGTAACATGGTTTTGTCCAGGAGACTGAAATAAGAAGTTTCTCAAGTTAAGATCCTTAATGAATCCGGCTCCTAGTTTGTATCATGATTTCCATTCAACCTAATAATATCAGGGCTTGTACAGATCACTCAATCCTGCATTGATTGCCATATGTACTCTGTACATTTGAGGATTGCTTATGCAACTGTACGTACGGCATGGGATATATGCCTTATCCTTAAATTACAAGGATGAGCCTTTGAATATGACATTTTTAAATATATTGTGTTATTTTAATAAGTCTGGTGTTAACTTTACATTATGTACATGTGAACATTGACTATTTTACCGACAAGAGTTGAAAGTAGGCAGCCACCAACTACAATTATCAAACTGTCCACTAACAATACAAATCAGCAGAAAGATGAACGCCCTCAGTATGACACAGCTGTTGTGATTGCTGTTGTCATTCCCTAAGTGAAATGACTCCATCTCTTTACTGGTTTACGCAATATACATAAATTTATTCATTTATTTATACATGTACTTGGCCCTTAATGTCGTGGTCTTATCAGCCTGAAAAACATAAAGATGATTGAGTTTCTTCAGAGCAAATTATGTCATACTGGCCGTAACGGCAATGATAAAATACACCGTCAATTAATGCCAATTTCACTAATTCACATCTAGAGTGTATATTGTGACATTCGTTTAAGTTATAATGGCTTCACTTGCAGCATTGGTTACTCCTCACTATATCCGTATACTATATACTGTAGAGCACCATTTTCACAACTATTCAATGGATTATTTGCCTCACTCCACATTTGACTGAATGATTGAACTGTTCATCTCAGATTTACTCATAGACTATAAAATTATTGAAATGCAAAATGATAAATCCATCTATAATACTGTACACACAAGAAGCAGCAGTCTCTCAGTGCCTTTAATTTGCGTAAAACAAAACACTTTAGACCTGCAAACGTTGTTGTAAGATCAATATTTTTTTTTTTTTTGGCATGGTCGACATTTAATGTTGCCAACAATTGATATGTGGAACAAGGTGGAGTGTTTTCATATATATTGTGTTTGGTATGATGGGCAGAGGTGCTTACACCTCAGAGAATCATAGCATTTCTTTTGACTATTTGTCTTAGGACAATTGTACACCAATTTAGGCTCAGATTCTCAAAAACAAAAAATAATTTTGCAGCCCAAGATTTTAAAATGTTTTCCTTATCTTCTCTATATTCCATATCCTTAACTACCACCACCCGATTGATAATATCGGTGATAGTATTAATAACGAAGCACAGAAATCCGACACTGCATACCCAGACAGTAACACAGCGATGGTGTGTTCCCCGACAGGCTTTTGACAGTGACTGCTTGTAATACACACTTGAAAGGATTCCGATTAATGAACATGATGGCCGCCGACAATGACGGCTCTTTCAACAGTGACTGTATTAATGTTGCTGTTAAGGTGTTATTTAAGGAGGTGCCAGCTTCACAATGTACAATCCTTTGTAAAGCAAATTGTAGAGCCAACGCCTCCTTCAATTAACACGATAACACCAACATTACAGTTGCTGTTGAAAGAGACATCATTGTAGGCGACCGTGATGTTCATTAGTCAGAATCCTTTCAAGTGTGTATTACAAGCAGTCGCTGTCAAGAGCCTGTCGGGGAACATACCATCGCTGTGTACCTGTCTGACTATGCAGTCTCGGATTTCTCTCAAACGGATTAAGGTACCCAACCCGATAATATTATTGAAGTGTGATCATCCTCTTACAATATAGCAGATTAGGTGGGTGCCCTAGTGGCAGAGGATATGTATGACATAGCGAAGTCTGGAAGGGTCTAATATGGCAGAAGGTAGGTAAAGCGGTAGCAGAAGAACACCTCCAAGTTTGCTCTTAGCCTGTTCAGATTTATTATTTCAATTAATCAAGCTCCGGATAAATTTGTTTTACAAAAGGAATCAATTTAAATTTGAACATGGAACAACAGCTGTATACAGTGAACATAAAAACATTGTGTAATAATTGTTTTATACTTAACAGTTTCAATAGGTACAGGAAATTAGTATTGCAAACTGTCTGCTTTTAACATCACTCGACACATTAATGACATGTCTATGTGTAATGGTACCATATATGTTCTATCTTCCAGATTCAATTACCTGCATAAGGTGTACTTGGGATCAATGGCCAAATCCTGAGAAATCTAGATGTCTCCCAAAATCCATGGAGTTTCTGTCCTATGATGATGCATTGGGAAGAACTTTAGCTACAACCAGCATAATATCTTCACTTATTCCAGCTCTTATTTTGAGGCTTTTCATCTTACATAGACAAACACCTATAGTGAGAGCCAATAATTACTCTCTTAGTTGTCTTCTATTGCTGTCACTGTGTCTCTGCTTCTTGTGTTCTTTAGTATTTATAGGTTACCCCCACCATGAGAAATGTCTCCTGCGTCAGGTACTATTTGGCTTGGCCTTCACTTTGTGTGTCTCAAGCATTTTGGCTAAGACTATCATGGTGGTGTTTGCTTTTATGGCCACTAGACCCGGCAGCAATCTGAGGAAATGGACCACACCCCAAGTGTCCTACCTAATCATTTTTACCTGTTTCCTGCTACAACTCATTTTATGCTTTACTTGGTTGTCCGTAGCTTCTCCATTCCAACAATATAACACTAAAACTAAACCTGAAGTAATCATTGTTGAGTGCAATGAGGGATCACCTATTGCATTCTGGACCATGCTAGGTTATCTGTTTCTTCTGGCTACCATTAGTTTCATTGTAGCTTTCCTGGCTCGAAAACTTCCTGACAGGTTTAATGAGGCTCAGTTAATTACTTTCAGCATGTTGGCCTTCCTCAGTGTCTGGGTAGGGTTTATCCCAGCCTCCCTCAGTGCTCAGGGAAATTACACTGTGGCAATGGAAATCTTTGCCATTTTGGCTTCCAGTTGGGCTTTGGTGATCTGCATGTTTCTTCCGAAATGTTTCATTATATTGTTCAGGCCAGATAAGAACTGCCGACATCTCATAACTAAAAATAAAGATTAGCATGAACAGCTCTAAACAGAATATAGCTAAATAAAATACATCAATTATTCTAGGTACACTTGCACACAGTTTTTGAAGTAACTCGGCAGGGAGGTTGTTCCAAACATCTTGGAGAACTAAGCACAGATCTTCTGTGGAAGTAGGCTTGCTCAAATCCATCTTTCTCTTCATTCAATCCCAGACAGACTCAATGATGTTGAGTCCAGGGCTCTGTGTGTGCCATTTTATCACTTCCAGGACTCCTTGGTCTTCTGTACGATGAAGATAGTTCTTAATGACATTGGCTGTATGGTTGGGGTCCTTGTCCTGCTGCAGAATAAATCTGGAGCCAATCAGATGTCTCCCTTATGGTATTGCATGATGGATAAGTACCTACCTTGACAGCATTATGGACACCATTAAAACTGGCCAATTACCCAACTCTATTTGCTGAAATGCACCCCCAAACTTGCAAGGAACCTCCACCATGCTTCACTGTTGCCTGTAGTCACTTATTATTGTACAATCTGCAGTGAGCTGGCTGGCTAAAATTAGTGACAGGGCAGTGGCACAAATATATGGCACAAATACATAGCAGTTTAATAAAAGATACACTCCCTAGACTAGGGGCACAATAGATGATCTGGCAGCCATGCCAAAAAGCAGCTGAGAGTTCATAAGTATGTTTATTAACCTTCCAAGGTGCGATTTAGGGAAAAAAGAAAATGCATTATGTCTTTTAGAAATCAATTACGCAAAAATGGATTTGATTAAGACCTCTAAGACTATGCAACTGTCATTCTTTAGTATAGAACACTTACTCTTAGATGCAGATAAAAGTTTGTTTTACATGGAAAGAAAAATTATGGTGGCCAAAAATAGATGACTCTGACTAAGGAATTCATGACTAAAAAAAAAACAGTTTTGCGTTATGAAAGTTGTACAAAGTATATTGCTTCTCCAGTAAAGAAACTACATTTATCGAAAAACAAGTTGACTTGTGGAATGAGAGTTTAATTCTCACAGCATGCATTCTTTGTTGACAACATCATAGACCAAGCTCAGTCTGCAATACCTGATCTGAAGAAACAGATGATCCAGGACTGCAAAAATTGTAGTCCCAGATAAAATGCTTCCAAATCTTACAGTAGTATGATGAAGATGAAGTCATAATCATGGAAAGTGATGTTTTAGAAGTCACTCAAAGACGGGATCCACTCACTACATTGTTAAAGACTGCAGCTGAGGAAGCACACATCAGATTATTAATGGCATATGAAAAATTGCATTTTCTCAATGACATAATTGCTTCACAGAGGAGCCACGAAAGAACAAGGGGATTAATTTTATGATACTTCTCTACTTTCTGATCTCCTTCATAATCAAGAAATGACGTAAAAGTGCATCCTTCATAGACACTTAAGCTCCAGAAAAATGCAGCGTTCATTGGATGGACAGTGCAAAAAGTAATAGTAGCCATTGATAAAACTAAAAAGATGAAGTTGAACTGCACCCATATTTAAAAAATAAAAGACTATGCACACTAGTAGAGATTTAGTAGAGATTTAGAGAAGTAGATAAATACCTATTTGTAATGTGCAGCATGATTTGATGGGGCTATATAAATAAATTTAGATTATGATCGACGAAGGTTGTCTGATGATCGAGAAAGGTGGTGTGCACTCATAAAAAAAAGACTAGGTATACAATAAATTTGTAATGTAACAGAACATCAATCATAGACACTTATGTTACAGAAACAGAAACAGCAGTGTTCAGTGGATGGATAGTGGTGGAGTGAATACATTAGACATTGATAAAACTAAATAGATAAAGGTGGTCTGCAACTTCTTCTTTTTATTTACTATGCACTTATCATTGGCAAGAGGATATATTAGGAGCCAAGAGTAGAGCTTTCAAACACCTTGCTTTACTATAAGTGCTTTATATTGTATGAGTAAGTTAGATCTGGTTGAATAGAAATAAGTATGTCCTGAAATGCTGCCTCTGTGAACCAAACAAGGTTAATCGTCACTTGTATATATTTGCAAGTATAGGAAATATGTTATGTATAAAATATATCATGTATATCAATATGGAATGTATATAAATATGAAATGTATAAATAATACATATGTGTTATATTAGTGAAGTGTAAAATATGTTATATTAGTGAAGTGTAAAAAATATGTAAACCAGACAGTTCAGATTGGGCAACAGTTGGCCTTCCCAGAGTATGTATAACTCACATTGATGCAGATTTGTTTGCCAAAAACCTGTCATAACAAGACAATGCCATTGAGTTTGAAAGTTCACATTCTTAGAAATTAAAAGACAGAATTTGGCATATTGGTCACCCAGCCAGCAACCAGTTGACAGTTTGCAGTTGGCAGCACAAGTAATATGCTGAATAAAAAGCCCCCAAAAAGAGAATTTTGGTGCAAGAATGTACCACAATGAAGGCTTCAGGAGATTCTTGGGGAAAAGATGTATAGCCAAAATCATGGGTCAGCACTGCAGAAAATACATTGGAGAGGTGACAGCAGTGACAGTATCACAGCTTATTAGATAGACAGCATCGGCATCAGTATACATTATTTAACAGATGATGAGACAATACCCAGGTGTGATACATACATGTGTTCGACAGCTGCATAATTTGACATAACTTGATTGGTGGGCAGCAGATTAGACAAGGTTATAAAGTCATCATTTTTAGCTATTTATACAGCGTCACTAATTCCGCAGTGCTGTACAGAGAACTCACTCACATCTGTCCCTGCCCAATTGGAGTTTACAGTCTAAATTCCCTAACATACACACACACTGACAGACTGACTGAGAAACTAAGGTCAATTTAATAGCAGCCAATTAACCTACTAGTATGTTTTTGGAGTGTGGGAATAAACCAGAGCTCCCAAAGGAAACCCACGCAAACAGGGGGAGAACATACAAACTCCACACAGATTATTATTCTTATAATTATTATCCTTTATTTGTTAGGCGCCACAAGATTTCTGCAGCGCCGTACACCATACAAACAGTACACTATACAGGGTGAAACGGTACAAAACAATAAACAAAAAATACCAGTACTTCAGAAACTCCAGGCTGGTTGATGCAATAAACACGGAGCAGAAGAACAGATAGGGAGACAGGAGGGAAGGGGGCCCTGCTCATGTGAGCTTACATCCTAAGGGAGGGAAAACAGAACAGGCACAAGGGGAGCCAGATGAGGCAGGGGAGAGAGTGAGTGGAGGGGGTGAAGGGGTTATGCGGATGGTTGATAGGCTTTGAGGAAGAGGTGGGTTTTCAGTGCACGGTTGAAGGAGCACAGAGTAGGAGAGATGCGGATGGAACGAGGGAGGTCGTTCCAGTGAAGGGGGGCAGCACGGGAAAAGTATTGGATTCTGGAGTGGGAAGAAGTGATAAGAGTGGAGGAGAGGCGGCGATCATTGGCTGAGCGCAGGGAGCGGCCAGGAGTGTGAATGGAGAGGAGGTTAGAGATATAGGGGGCAGTAGAGTAGGAGAGAGCCTTGTAGGTGGTGGTGAGGAGTTTGAAGAGGATTCTGTAGGGGAAGGGATAAAGCCATAGTCGTAAATCAAACTCATGACCCCAGTGCAGTGAGGCAGAAATGCTAGCTACGATGCCACCGAATTCTGCCAGTTGACAAAATAATGACATCCACAGCATTATTAGGATGCCAATTGAATTGTAGACAGTATTTATTAGGTTGACAATTTAAATTTAGACAATATTATGACTCATTCTGTCCCTGTCCCTATCCCTAGCCATGTCCTTTTCAATGTTTCTATCCCTGTACCTATTCCTAAACCTACCTATATCCCTGTCCCTAACACTATCTCAAACCTCTCCCTATCCCTTACCCTGTCCCTATAACTGTTGGTAAGACTGGTGGCTGCCAACACAATCATCATCACCCTCTTCATTATCTCTTCCATGTTCAACATATTTATTTTCAGATCCACAATTATCCCTCTCATCCTCTTGCACCTTTGCAACTTCCATAGTAGCCTCCTCAATTTCTATGGGTAAATCATCATCAACACTCATACTACTACTACCCATCCTCCCATTTTGAAATGGTTGAGGGCTTTTCGGAGAAGGCTGCTCAACTATTACAGTGTCCCTAACCCTGTCCCTATCCCTGTTTCTTTCCCTATCCCTGTCCCTATTCCTGTCCCTAACACTGTCCCTAGACCTGACCCTATCCCTAACCCTGTCTCTCTCCCTGTCATTAACCATATCTCTATCCCTATTACTAACCCTATAATAATACTGTACACATTTCAATTGTCTATCTAATCATTCTGTTCACTATCTGAATTGACAAACTAATAATACTGTTAACACCTGAATTGTCGACTATTACACAAGCTGATAGACCAAGGCCAAAATGTAAAATAGTGCAAGATTGAGTTGTCCTTGGGCCTACCCAATCACCCATATGTTAAAAAGGACATGCATAGTTTAACAAAGCAAGTATTTAAACGAGAGAGGCTGCCACTTTTGTGGCTGAAGTAATTGACTTGTTTGGGCTCTCACAAAAGAGAACATTTTGGTTGTTGGTCTATGAACTGGATAGAATAGATAGCAGTTTATTTTTTTTTATTTTTTAACAAACTACTAATGGTCATTTGATTAACAGTGTTCATCGTCTTCTATGTTGAGGATCATGTCATCACCCTTATCATCATATTCATCACTGATGTCATGATCATGATCATCATCATCACACAATATTATTAATTCCCACTGGATGAATTCTGTTGGCAATTGGCAGAAAGAATAGTATACAGGATGCTGACTGTCATACTTGTGTCCTCTCTGAATTTAGATAAAATATATTCAAACAAAAGAGGTCCTTTTTCTGGTATTCTGCCCTGGCATGATAATGCGTTTATCATGGGCATCTGCTATTAGTAAGACGAGTGGCTGCCTTCAACACAATCATCATCCTCCTCCTCATTATCTCTTCCATATTCAACACATTTATTTTCGGATCCACAATTATCCCCCTCATCCTCTTCCACATTTGCAACTTCCATAGTAGCCTCCTCAATTTCTATGGGTAAATCATCATCAAAACTACTACTACTACTACCCATGCTTACATTTTCAAATGGTTGAGGACTTTTTGAAGAAGGATGTTCTACTCTTACAGTGTCTGAATCTGAAACCTCTGACTCACATATAGCACTCATGGATATCCTCCTTAGACTCTCCTCAGCATTCTGTGAGTAGCCAAGTTATTAGACTCCCAAATGGAGGGCTCTTATTGCCCGATTCCCCATTTGAACCTAGATTATAAGCTTTTAGTAAAGATAATGGTTGACAGACTATAAACCATCCTTCCCCATTTGTTAACTCCCCATCAGTTAGGGTTTGTTACTGGCCGAATAAGGTCAGCTGTCTAAAATGCTTCTTGGTCTGGATGCTAAGAAGACATTTGACTCTGTAACCTTGCTGTTCTTAAATGAGGTTATCTCGTATAGACGTTTTGATACCGACTTTACAGCCTTGATTGCTTTCTTTTATGCCTCCCCTACTACATCCCTATTGGTCAATGGAATTATGGGCCCACCTTTGGAAATGTCTAGAGATACCCATCAGGGATGCCCCCTTTCCCCATTGCTTTTTAAACTGGTCTTGGACCCAATGCTCAGGGTCCTGCAGCGATGAAAACTCCTTGAGGGGATTAGAGTTGGCAACAAAGAACTTAAACTGATAGCCTTTGCTCACAATGTCATGATTTATATCTCCAATCCCAAACTATCTTTAGACTCCTGATAGGCCGAATAGTAGAGTTCGGCTGTATTTCAGGGTTTACTATTAACTTCGATAAAACAGCTATGTACCTGTGCAAGGGTGTCCCCAGACCATCTTGCACACATGCTATTCCTGTACTTTGTGCAAAATCGACCATGTATACCTGGGTGTCTTAACTCCTGAAGGATATTTACTCATTATATGACCTCAACATTTCTAGGGTAATTGTAGCAGCTGAAGCTGGAGTTGTCTGTGTCTCTCCTATGGGGGCTGAACTAACTTGATAAAAATAATAATTATCTCCAAATTCCTGTACCCCCACCAAGTATTGCCACTATTACTAAAATGGTCAGACGCTACCAGAGCGGATGCAGCCTTTCGCTGATTCAGATGGAACTCTAAAAAAAACACGAATTGGGCTAGTAAAATTGCAACAACCTAGAGATAGGGTTGGCCTCAACTTGCCAAACATCACCCGCTATAACCAAACGGCCCAACTGCAACACCTTAGAGACTGGCTGCACAACACTGTCATTTATACCTGTACTAAGCTTGTTCAGAGCTTTTTTCCTGACCTTAGCCTATTGGTGTGCATCCATCTCATGATCAGGAATTACCTGATCACATCCTGCACAATCCATTGTTATTAACCACCTGCAAACTCTGGCACATATATCACCTAAAACCCTATGCTTCAATGCATCTCCCTCTACTTCACAATCTGGATTTACAGGACTGCATTGCTTTCTATTCCTTCAATGGTTGGGCCTACCTGGGGATCTCTAAAATAAGACAAATTTATAGAACCACACACAAACCCCTGACCCATGCCCAATTTTCATTCACGTTTACCACTTAGTTTTTTTTGGTGCCAACATTACATTAATACTGTTTTAAGTAAACTATCCCCAAATGGGTGGGATAACCCACTGGATACCATGCTGTCCAGACCTGTCCAGGCAAATCACGCTATATTATAACACTATTCTCTGCTACGCAATTGATTGAACATTGATAACTCCAAAATTGGCCTCTCCCAGTGGCAAGATCATTTTCCTAATCTAACACCTGATATTCTTTTAAGAGCTTTGGCTAACTCCGAGAAAACATTGGCAGCCATGACTTACACCTAAAAGTTCGTAAATGTTTATAACAAGGCTTATCTATCCCCCCTCTAGCCGATCAGATTGGTTTATCGAATTCCCAAATGCGAATATCCCTGAACAGATTTGACACATTGTTTTTGGGATCTTCCCATTAAACGCTTCTGACCCAGATCTGGAGGATTTTTATCACAAATTTAGAGAATTATGTACCTCTTTCCCTGGTAAGGACTGCAGAAAATTGTTGCTAACAATCTTGGCTGCAACCAGGAATAGTATACTTCAGGTCAGGTGCAGAACACTCCTCCCATGTTCTCTCTCTTTAGGGAAAAGCTTTATCACATATTCCCCATGGACTGGATTGAAACTTCTTTAAAGAAATATTTCAGAGAGAAACAATTTTTTGACACACGGGAGAGCCTAATTGATCTCCTCCCTCGTATTCTCCAAACACAACTCTGGAAAAGTTTTCACCAGAAAGCATGGTTTGATTTGAGGATGTATACTGCTGATCCACTGTTTTTAAATATAGATTTCAATGAATGACCCTATCAAATAGACAAGTATTGAAAAATAGAAAAGATTAGAATATAATAATATATAACCTTTTTTTCCAGTGTGAAACACGATGTCTGTTCTAAAATGGCACATGAGACAATGAAAGAGGACTATATATACAAAGATGGCCGTCCAAAACTCGTAAGAGTTTTGCTAATGCAAAATAACAGAAATGACGTTTTTCCTCCTTTTGAAATCTGAGTTTCGCAGTAAAAATCGAGTCACCACTCGGTTTCACTTGGATCCCCGGATTTTTCGTACTTGAAGTAATCCGAACCGCTCACCTCTAAATAATACAGAATTAAGGAGATGGATACATCTCATATCAGTAAATAAATTAAAGTTCTAAGTATTTTCACATGTGTTAACAATGCATGTAGTCTACACTTGCATACAGGAACACATCAATTACATACAGAGCATGTAGAACACTATTCCCATTTGATTGACGTTTTGACAGCGCACCACATCATAATGTAAATATACACGCCCAGAAAGGTGTCGCTGTTGGAGGAACTATTGGCGGTTTGTCGGGTCATGTACATAAATAATTTGCTTTGCATAGCATGGTTACAACATTCAAGTAGAAACAATAGTATGCATTGAAGACATATAGCCACAGAAAAAAACACATTTCTGTTTTACCCTTCCAACACACTCTTGGTTTTTATTTGGACAATTTACCATTGTGATAACATAAGGTGAAAACAGCATATGGTCCCAAAATGGCAACATATTTGTGGATTTGATTTAACAATAGTCAAGAATAGAAAAATAGAAATTTAAGCATAACCAGATTACAAACATTACTGATAGACTATATAAAATATTGTGTAAAAATCCTTCAAACCAGATTAACATCCAATAAACCATGTGAAAGGGTTTAACCTGCTATGACAACTATTACTTGTTCATGTTGATTACATTTCTATTGAAATTCTTGTTTTAATTGTTTATCTTTGAGTATATGTCCTGCAATTAAATCTGTAAAATTATCAGGGATTTATCT
>JAVHZZ010000004.1:33834994-34367494 GCA_036250195.1 Mixophyes australis | reverse complement strand
AAGCTTGTTCTGGCCTTGGTTGACTCAGGGAGTGAACTCTCATTGGTTTCCAGCTCTGCCTTACCCGAAACCATAACTTCTCCATTGCCCAAAGTGAAGGTTCTTTACGTACATGGCACAACAGAGGAGTATGAAAGAACAATACTACCAGTCACACTCAAAGACAAAACTGTTATGGTGGTAGCTGCCATAGCACCCAAACTCCCATATCCACTCATTTTGGGGCGAGACTTCCCACTGTTTTATGATGTCCTCGGTGAGCGGATCCGGCTGGACATGCCGGCAACTGATGCAACGGTCGGAAGCCCGGTCCTAAAGGAACCGCCTAAGAATCCACAGCATCTGGACATCGATCTTTTGGAACTGCCAAACCGGAATGCCATCCTGGGAGTCACAGCAGGAGTTCCACAAAAGCATCCACCTGTGGGGAAACATGGACAGTCCAAACTAGCATTGGTCGGTGATGTCGCAGATGAGCCCACCCCGCCTGTCAGTGAGGATACGGACTGGTCCGCAATACCAATTTTGTTTCCTCTGCAGGACTTTGTTCGAGACCAACTTAATGATGCCACTTTGGAACATGCCTTTAAAAGTGTGACTGAGGTAAATGGGGTAGCAAAAGCCGCCCAGCCTGCAGAAGGTATACCATATTTTATTGTTAAAAATAATTTCTTTTAAAGAGTTGCTACTGTACAGGGGGAAAAAGTAGAACAATTAATGGTTCCTCAGGTCCATGTACCCCTAGTGTTAAAAGCAGCACATACACATGTCTGTGGGGGACACCTAAGGGAGGATAAAACACGGGAACGAGTTCTGCTTAGGTTTTACTGGCCCGGTGTACACATGGCAGTGAAAAAGTATTGCCGGTCCTGTCCCATTTGTCAGTAAATCTGTTCCAAACCCATGTACAGGGCACCTCTCATTCCAATTCCAATAGTACAAGTTCCCTTTGAATAGATAGCTATGGACCTTGTGGGGCCACTGGAAAAATCAGCATGTGGGCACCAATATATACTAGTGGTGCTTGACTATGCAACCAGGTATCCAGAGGCAATTCCCCTGCGAAACATAAAGTCCAGCACCATAGCTAAAGAACTTGTATTGATGTTTACACGCTTGGGAATACCCAAAGAAATTCTCACAGACCAGGGTACTCCATTCATGTCTAAACTGATGATTGACATGTGCCAGTTGCTAGGGGTTACGGCTCTTCACACCTCTGTATACCATCCACAAACAGATGGCTTGGTGGAACGCTTTAACCGCACATTAAAGCACATGCTCAGGAAAGCAGTGGCTCAAGAGAAAAAAGATTGGGACACTCTTATTCCCTATTTGATGTTTGCCATCCGTGAGGTACCTCAAGCTTCAACAGGGTTTAGTCCCTTTGAGTTATTGTTTGGGAGACAGCCCAGGGGTATCTTAGATATGTTAAAAGAAGGCTGGGAGCAGCAAGGTCCCAGGGAGCCAAATCTGGTACAATTTGTGTCCCAAATGTATGAGAGGCTAGGGAAGATAGGACCCATTGTGCAGCAACATGTAAAAGAGGCTCAGGAACGACAGAAGAAAAGTTATGACAAAAGTGCTGTTGTTCGATCTTTCAAGCCTGGGGACAAGGTCCTAGTCCTGGTTCCTACCCAGGAAAGCAAACTTTTCGCCCATTGGCAGGGTCCATATGAAGTTCTAGAGGCTGTCGGTCCTGTCAATTACAGAGTCCGCCAGTTAGGTAGGAGAAGGGAGGAGCAAATATATCATATGAACCTCCTTAAACCCTGGCATGATGAGGAAACCTCTCCTCAGGTAGTGAGTACTGCCATTGAAAATTCTGAAGTGCCCATAGAGCCAGCCTTGTCCATTCAGCAGAGACAACAGACTGAAGAAATGATTCGCCGGAACAGTGATGTCTTCTCTTCCATTCCTGGGCGCACTACCTTAATCGAACACGACATTGTCACTGCGCCAGGAGTCATTGTAGAGCAGAAGCCGTATCGTATTCCAGAAGCCAGATGGGTGGACGTGAGAAAGGAGGTCAAGAAGATGCTCCAGTTTGATGTAATTGAAGAGTCCACGAGTGAATGGAATAGTCCCATTGTGCTTGTCCCGAAACCCAATGGGACAATTAGGTTCTGCAATGACTTTAGGCGCCTAAACAGTATGTCGCAGTTTAATGCCTATCCGATGCCACGTGTGGATGAACTAGTGGAAAATCTTGCTGGTAGCAATTATTTGACAACCCTTGATCTAACAAAGGGTTATTGGCAAGTTCCCCTGACTTCCACGGCCAAGCCAAAGACTGCATTTTTCACTCCTTATGGTCTCTATCAATATAAAGTCCTACCCTTTGGGTTGCATGGGGCACCTGCCACCTTCCAAAGGGCCATGTATAAATTGCTACGACCTCACACAGCTTATGCAGCCGCTTACTTGGACGACATAGTTATTTATACCCCAGACTGGGGATCACATTTAGCCAAAGTTGAGGTGGTCTTAGCTTCATTAAGGTCAACAGGGTTAACAGCTAACCCAGAGAAATGTGCCATAGCCATGAGAGTAGCCAAATATTTGGGGTACATTGTTGGTTGAGGGCATGTAAAACCACAGCTAGACAAAGTGGAGGCAGTCAAAAATTGGGCAAGACCAGAAAATAAGTCACAGTTAAGAACCTTTCTAGGCTTAGTAGGTTACTACAGGCGGTTTGTAAGCCACTTCGCCACTAGAGCTGCTCCACTTACGGAGGTTCTTCCTCCAAACTGATGCTTCTGGTGTTGGCTTAGGTGCAGTCTTGTCACAGGAGAAGAATGGAGTAGAAAATCCTGTCCTGTACCTAAGTCGTAAGTTGCTTCCAAGGGAACAAAAATATGCCACTGTGGAGAAAGAATGTCTCGCCATAAAATGGGCTACAGAAGCTCTGCGCTATTATCTCCTAGGCAGAGAGTTCACCCTAATAACAGACCATGCACCATTAAGATGGATGCAAAACAATCGGGAGGTAAATGCCAAGGTAACCCACTGTTTCTTGGCACTACAACCTTTTAAGTTCTCAGTAGAACATAGACCTGGGATTCTACACAAAAATGCTGATGCGTTGTCACGGAAATATGCGCTCCTCGCGAAGTCCGCGTCCCCCTACTTGGAGATGCTAGGGGGAGGGATATGTAACAAAAGAAGGCATTTAGCTGGCAATATGCAGAGAAAGCAGGGAAGTAGAGTAAAACATTGGCACAGTTATGTACCTAGGTGGAGATTAAACCAGGAAAAACATATGTGTAGTAAAAGTTGGTTTACTTACAAGATTTAAAAAGCTGCTTCCTCTCAGCAAACAGACAGGGTGTATCTGAAAGTCTAAACAGAGACAAAGATGGGCGTGTCCTTTTTAAAGAGAAGGTGAGTGTGTCACCTGTCCATCAAGCTAGGCCTGTGGGAGGAGTGTCAGGTATAAAACCCTGCTTGTTTTATTGTTCAGGAAGTGTCAAACAATTATTACCATCCTGACAATAAAGAACCATAAAAAGGAAGAAGTTGTACACGTGTGCTTCACCAGTAGCGGGCTCTTGCCACAATATATATATATAGATCTATATATATATTATAAGAACACAGTCGTGCCCTTATATTAAGGTTACATCTAAAAAACTACATTCTGCCATTGGAAATCTGTGAGAGGGGGGCATGGTGTTTGAGGGTCTACATTTTAAAACGTATTAAAGCTATTAAGCTGAAATTTGGCATGCGAATGGAGAACTGTCCACAGATGCTGCTTGCCAAATTTCAGAAAAAAAGAATACAAAATGACAAATTAGGAATAATGTAAAATTCAAAATCTCGCCGTTTTTTCTACTTCCTGTTTCACAAAAGTCAGTTTTTCTGGGTTTTTTGGGAGAGCGTAACTTGGTGTACAGTGCGTTCAAAGACATGCAGTAAGTTTTGTTAGAAAGCTATTAGGGCTGAGGAGTGCCTTTGAGGGTTCACAAAGTTACAGTTTTTTTACAATTTGGTAAAATATGCCCCATTATAAGGATTTCAGAAATGTTCATAACGTTGCGCATGTCAGATAGAGGCTTCTGCTGGGTGTAGTATATGTGGCTTCACTTAGGAGCACAAATATGGCTGTGCTTTACTCGCATACTGATTTTCTTTTGTAAACAGCAGACAAATTAGAGATATTTATTGGCTGTAGATGGGCTGGTTAGTGTTTTGGGTATGAAGGGGGGCACATTGAATCATTTTTAGCCCTGGCACCGCTCTTATTTCAAAATTTAATCTCTTTGTGCAGTGCCAGAGGCGGCTGTTAGGGAATCCATGTTAAACTTCCTGAACCCTCAGTGATGTCAGATAATTTATTCACTGCACTGAGGGGGGAGGCGGGAAGTTTAAAACTGCTCTGGGCTTCACCAGCCCAGTAAGAAGTAGTAACTGTGCTGAATTAGCAGCATTAGTTATAAGTGGGCAAATGGTGGTGTCGTTGGCATAGAAGGTTTCTGGTGCCACTAGAGCTACTTGTCCTCATCCCCCGGGAACCCTCACTCCCGGCCGGTGCTTGCACTATAAGGCTTTGTACAATAGTCCTACAGGGGGGCAGTTGTCGGTCAGTACCCAGTAATAGCAGGGTGAAGGCTTCAGGGCCCAGTGTCAGAGATCGGAGGAGATGAGAAGAGCCTGATAACAGAGCGCTGGACACAGGAGGGGGGGGGGGCGAAAGGTTGGACACACGGTAACCGAGGCTGGAAGAAAGCACCATGGCAAGGGTTGCAGCTGTATCATAGAGTTACACTGAAATACTCAGAGTGATCCCGGGGCAGATAGACTAAGTTTTCCTCCCCTGGGTTTGATGATGAACCCGCAGCAGGAATCTGAACCTTCCCCGGCAGCGCCTCTCACCAGCAGCTGAGCAACAGCCTGTCTAGACTGCTCTCTGTACCCGCATCTCGTCTCCTATCTGACCCGGGCATGCAGTGTGCCAGAAGTAATAATTACACTTAATTATTAATTAACTTTTTATTATTTAAACAAATCCTCCAATAAGGAAAAAGCTAACAAAGTGTGTGTTAAGGTAAACCTAGAAGTTCTGTACCATTCTGGAAAGAGATTCTGGAAAATGTAAATATGCAGCCAGCAATTAGTGTTCATACTAAGCCAACAAGTGAACACACAAATCTGTGAATTAGCAGCTCCACCATTTTGTGAGTGACAGCAATCTCACTCCATGATAGTGCTGAATCTGCAGCTATCCACAGGATGTGCTGGCATACCATGTCTGTATTGCGCAAGTAACACGACCATTAAGGCTTCTGCCTTGATAGTTGTAATTTCATTGCTTTTTGGAGTTTGAGTTCAAGAGTGTCAATGGTTTTCTTACATTTTAAATGGTGTATAAGGTTTTTTGTCTATGTAATATATATATATATATATATATATATATATATATATATATATATATCTATCATGAACCAATTGGGATGAGTTCAACGTGAGGTGGTCCAATTGAATTCTGGCCAGGTTTTAAGGGGATTAGAGTCCCAGACGAATCTCCCATTTGTGTACGCTGGGCAGAACTTTAACCCGGGGAGCCTGTTCTGAGCCTTCCACTGGATGGATTTGGCATGTTTGTCTGTCTGGTTACACCCCTGCACCGATTGGGATAAAACTAAGGTGAGCTGGTCCAGATGGATCCTGGCCAGGTTTTAGGCTGATTAGGGTCCCAGTCGGACCTCCTGTTGGTTTACATTGGCCAGAACTTTTGACCGAGGAGCTTGATCTAAGCCTTCCACTGGATGGATTTGGATGAAAATTTCAAAACCCATTAACATTGGATCCTAGAAGATATACTAGCAGTTGTAGGTTGTAGGTTTCATTTGGACCTCCCATTGGTGGACGCTGGCCAGAACTTTGACACAGGGAACCTGTTCTGAGAGTTTGGTTTGTTTGCATGCGGAATCTCCTACACTGATTGGGATTAAACCAACGCGAGATGGTCCAAATGATTCTTGGGAAGGTTTAAAGGGGGTTAGAGTCCCGGTCAGAGCTTCTGTTGGTGTGCGCTGGGCAGAACTTTGACCCGGGGAGCCTGCTCTGAGCCTTCCACTGGATGGATTGAATGAAAACTTCATAGAGTGGTAACATAGAATCCCAGAAGATATAACAGGGGATTGAAAACCCAGACAGATCTCCTGTTGGTGTACTCTGGCCAGAATTTTGTTCCAGAGAGCCTGTTCTGGGCCTTCCACTGAATGGATTTGGTTTGTTTGTCTGTACAGTTATTCACTCGGACTCCCTTGCACCGATTGGACCACAATGCAATGGTTTCATCCCAGTTGGATCCAGGGCAGGTTTAAAGGGGTCAAGGGTCCCAGTCGGACTTCCCATTGGAAAACGCTGGGCAGAACTTTGACCCGCGAATCCTGTTCTGAACCTTCCACTCGATGGATTTGGATGAAAACTTCACAGGCTGGTAACATTGGATCCCAGAAGACATACCAGGGGGTTGAGGTCCCAGTCAGACCTCCCATTGGTGTACGTTGGCCTGAACTTAGACTCGGGGAGCCTTTTATGGGCATTCCAATGCATGAAACCTAATCTGAGCTTTCCAATGGATGAATTTTGGCGAAAATTTCAGAAGACTTTTAACATTGGATCCCAAAAAACATACTAGGGGGTGTGGGTCTCAGTCAGACCTCCTGTTGGTGTATGCTCGGCAGAACTTTGACCCGGTGAGCGTGTCCTGAGCTTTCCACTTGAGGGATTTGGATAAAAACTTCACAGGCTGGTAACATTGGATCCCAGAAGTTCATATTAGGTGGTTAAGATCCCGGTCGAACCTCCCATTGGTGTATGCGGGGAAGAACTTTGACCCAGAGAGCCTGTTCTGGGCACTTCACTGGATAGATTTGGTTTATTTGACTGTCCTGTCAGACACCCCTGCACTGATTGGGATGAAACCAATGTGAGGTGGTCCAGTTCTTTTTTTTGGCAGGTTTTAAGGGGGTTAAGGTCCCGGTCGGACCTCCTTGTGGTGTTCTCTGGGCTGAATTTTGACCCGGGGAGCCTATTCTGAGACTTCCACTGGATGGATTGGATCAAAACTTCACATACTGGTAACATTTGATCCCAGAAGACATATTAGGGGGATAAGGTCCCGATTGGACCTCTCGTTGGTGTACGCTGGGCAGAACTTTGACCCTGGGCCTTCAACAGGATGGATTTGAATGACATTTAAAATAAAAACAAAAAAGACACTGGGCAGCCACCTAATGGGTGTGTTGGAAGGGCTGCTAAGCTGCTATTTTTTTTTTAAATGTGGACAGTTACATCCAACTCATTGATAGCTTAATAGCTTCAAGATTTAAAACTGGGCAACACTGGGTATTTCAACTAGTATATAGATAATCTTTATTGTGTTGTCAGAATCAGTTGAAGTTCAGCATAAACCAACTATTCACTTTAAAAATTTTATTCTTTTTCTTTTATTTTTTGGCATGGTACCTTTACGAAATTTTTTCAATTAATAAATTAGAATATATTTGATTATTCTGATAATTTGGCTGTTGCTGTTCATTTTCTGGTAAAACTACTGATTATTTTTTGTTGTTTCTCAATAACCCATTCATAGTGTGAAACATTATATGTCTTATCTTGATACTATTATTAATGACATATTCCCTGATACTAAGTACAGTATCCATTATCATTGTGTAATACATCACTTATATATTTCTCTATCTGTAGTCAGATACAGAGCTTTGGTTACCAGGATACATTTTAGCACTACCTACAACTGGGAAATTACATCTGCACAATTATGTATTTTTTTTCCCACTAAACTATAATAGACCGCTGAGAATTCTACAAACTTATCTCATTATGATAAGTGAATGTTTCTATGAATAGAATGAGTCACTTATAGATCAGATCATTACATATAATTACAGCTATCTCTATAAAGCTGGGTGGCTGCAGTGACTAGGAAATAGAGATACTTGTGGGTATGTAAGTATAGCACATCTATTATAAGAATGCTATTGCAACAAAATGACATACTGTCTTAACTCATATCCCTATATATCACTATACCTCCACCACCCATCCTCAACTATACACATATCACTGTCACTAGAACTCAGCATTAAACTCATATATGCACATAACTGTCACTACACCTCTATCATACACTCTCATCTATATATACATTACTGTCACTACACCTCTAGCATTCACTCTCATCTATACATATATTACTGTCACTACACCTCCAGCATTCACCTGATATATGCACATTATTGTCACTACACCTCTATAATACACTCTCAACTGTTCACACAACAATGTCACTATACCTCCATCATACACCCCCATATATACACATCACTGTCACCATATCTGCATCACACATCCTCATCTATACACACATCACTGTCAATACACCTCCAGCATTCACCTGATATAAGCACATTGCTGTTATTACACCTCTATCATACACTCTCATCTATACACATCACTGTCACTACACCTCTATAATACACTCTCATCTATACACATTACTGTCACTACACCTCTATCATACACTATCATATATACATACATTATTATCACTATACCTCTATCACACACCTTATCTATACACACATCACTATCACTACACCTCCAGCATACACCCTCATCTATACACATCAGTGTCACTACACCTCTATAATACACTCTCATCTATACACATCACTGTCACAATACCTCCATCATACACTTCATATATACACATCTATGTCATTATACCTCCAGAATTCACCTCATATATGCACATT
Source organism: Mixophyes australis (assembly GCA_036250195.1). Classification (NCBI taxonomy): domain Eukaryota; kingdom Metazoa; phylum Chordata; class Amphibia; order Anura; family Limnodynastidae; genus Mixophyes; species Mixophyes australis. The sequence goes on along the minus strand of JAVHZZ010000004.1, from coordinate 34,358,702 downwards.
ACAGTCACCAATCCTCTATCATACACTCTCATCTATACACACAGATACACAAGTTAAATACTGGCTGTTTTTTTAATCTACCACACAAATACTTGATAGCTTTATTTTTACACTAAAACTTAAAGTTGATCTAGGACATGCCCTACCTCAACTATAACTATGTCCCCACATTTTAAATTTACCTCCCCCCTCTAATGCAGTGCACAGTTACCCCTTTTTTATTATTTACTCCCCTTAATGACTCAGGCCCATAGAAAACAGAGAAGGAACTTTTTTTATTTCTACGTAGTCTTCTGTGTTGTTGCTAATACGTTAATGAAAAATAAACGTTTCACCTAAAATTTTACTTAAGTATCTTTGAAAATTAAAACAATACAAAAACAAAATCAGTCTTACAACTACTCAGTTTCACCCATCTTATCACTACAATCGCTGCAATATGAAATCATGTGTTCAGGACACATAAATTTGTAGCACGCATGACATGTATAATTGTCTTATGATCTTTTTTGCTGGATGCACTTGACATCTTTTTCAAACTCCTGGTACTTTTGCTATTGGCTCCAGTGAAATCTCTAATTATTTTGCGCATTTCTATTGGTAAATGAAATACATCTTTGCCGATGCTCAAGTGTTCAATTAGGAGAGCAAGACCCAAGTTTTTGATGAATATATGTTGTTTTTGTGACACAATATTAATATTACACCGATATATCACATTGATTGCAGTCATATTTAGCATGGTATAAAAAGTAGTCAGGGGCCATTTTCTCAAATTGCGGCTCACATTATATGTTGAATAAAGTCCATTCTTCAACATCTACTAAAAGGAATAAATAGAACATCACATTCTAAAAGGGCACAAAATTGCTACAACAACATTGAGGTTGGGTCATAATAACCTTTTTGGAGTTTGCGCCCATCTAGTGCACTGACGCTGGCTGACTGAGTGGTAGTGGGAGACAAACTACTGAGAGGTTTGGCAATGTTGCATAACTAAGTAAAAATATACACACAATTTAAATTGCTCTTGATCATTATGACCAACCTCAATGATGCCGGGTAAAGCTTGTTGTATACATTGTATAGTGCATGTCATTAGGTTCGGGTTGGTTGGGTAATATATAGTCTACCATGAAATATAGGAGAGACCAATTCTGAGTCATAATTAAAATTTGAAACATGGAACACACAGTATGTACAATAAAACACAAGAGATAGTTTAGGGGAAAAATTACTTTAACATTGTTGCTATGCATTTGGAAGAGTATTGTGGGTCACTTAGCGCTGTATAACACCAGTGTATAACCAGGTAACTTTACTTACCAGTCCAAGCCTATAAGTCACTGATTTCACAACAATCCTATCAGCACATTTCTAATACCTGACATCTGCGCACATACACCCAGTACACAGCTGATGGCAGGTGATCATGACATTGTAAAGTAGGACTTAAACAGTGAAACAAGTTTTCTTTTTACAGGTTATCTACTGGCTAATACACATAATATGGATCATACATATATTAATTGTTTGTACGTCATTATGTTCCTCATATTTATTGACTGTTCCACGGATCAGAGATGCAGTCTGTCACCTCTGCCAGCGCTGGAGGCGATAACACAACCTGGAGATATCATGATTGGAATCCTATTAGGAATTCATACGGACAAAATCTACCAAAAACTTACATTCAATGTGAGACCACCAAAGACCTTGTGTACAGTGTAAGTAACTCTTATGATATAAGTGATGTTATTTTATAATTTGTTTATAATAATGAGTGAATCCAACGAGAAGGTGAAAAATGTTGGCAAATTTAAGATGTGCGGACAGATTTAGAATTGTTAGGGGGGGGGGCGTGCTAGCTGAAATCTAAATTCCAGTGTTAAAATAAAGTTGCACAATATTTGTGTCCTGCATTGTCCAAATGGGAATTTGAACCTTTTGCTGGTTTTGCTCTTAGCTCTAAATGAGGACTTTAGTTTCTGATATTTACCTGAATATACAGTGTATATATGCTATAGTTCAGTATGTTAGTCCTGTACTGTTTCACAATACAAGTAGGTGCTCTTCTACAGTACAGATGCGATGCTCATGCATCTAGATATATCAGCGTTTCTGGCTATATATCATTTTCTGCTCCCACAGCATTTAGAATTTAGCTGTGTGACTGCTAGATTGTCTGACCAAGGGTTAATATCACTACACCCACAACATTCTATTTCAATGTTTGTTCAATCTGGTTTCATTAAGAAAATGCCTCTCTCTACGCTCTCCGGTTTCTAAGTCTTCTTGACTTCACTGCCCAGCATGTTGTACTGATACATGCACCTTGCACTTTATACTAATCTATATGTACAGTGTACTGCTCGGTCTGTGTACACAGAGTTTAACACCATTCTATTTAAAGGGAATAATTGAGTGCAATTGTTTAATTTTTGTCATTTTAATTACGCAAACTGTGATAGTTTTCTCTTTCCGTTCAGGCAGAAATTAATATAATTTTTATTTTGATTAAAAAATATCAATGTCAGTGGTTCCAATTACTACAAAATCATATAGAAATCGCATCTGTTCAGTTAAACAAATATTGTAATAAGTGACTGTTATTATTTTAATATTTTTCTCTGGTTAACCAACTCTCTTAAGCATCATATTCTGCAGTGCATGGTATTCTGGCCACCTTTGTTATTAGACTGCAGATTAGAGTTAAGATAGAAAGTCCATTCCTCCTAAATCTGCCCACACATTGTGCGGGTAAATAAAAGAAAAGTGTATCACAACAAATTGCATTTGGAGCAGGGTTTATTATAGTTTATGTCCCATGCACAACTCTTGTAATAAACTCACCTATCCCAAGGTAATCACTGCAAAACTATTTATAGACTCCCTGTCGAAGGCACACACTATAGCGCTCACTTACACCAGTGGAGGGCTGGGGAATTTTAGCCCAGGTTGCAAGACTTCACTGAGCAGTCTATTTAGAATATTTTAAAGGAAAAAAAATGCAAAAAGTAGCTCACTATGGGACCAGCCATGGGTGCAGATGCCTCCCTGCCCCCCTGCCCCCCTGCCGAGCCTGCCCCTGGGTTACCCCCATACTAAAGGGATTTGCACAAAAGCTCATTTGAATTGCTACTTACCTACTGTTATATAATTTCTTCAAATTTTATGGAAATCACTTAATTAGGCATCCACATGGTGAGTGTGAATCTGTGGAGTTGGACTCTTGTGTATAAAAACAAATAAATTGTTTTGTCGATTGGAACTATTTAAATTAACTGGATTGGGTGGATAAGTTCCCTTTTGTGAGGCGTTCTCAGTTTTAACAACATTTTTCTCCCTACATAAGGATGAGGAGCGGTGGTAGTCATATTAATGACTACCACTATACCGACATCGACTAAACCTAGCAAAAAATGGTGATTTGAAGAATGCCTACAAGAGAAAATGATGACTAACATACTGATGCCTGTCAATGTTGGCACTTTCAATTTACGTCAGTGTTCATAGCCATAGTGATATCTCTGTATTTAAAGCAGCAATGCCAGGACCCCATGACTTTAAGATGTTATTTACAAATTAGGCTTAGGCATGGCCGCTTTAAATACAAAGATTTCACTGTTGCTATGAACACTGACGTAAATTGAAAGTTTCGGCATTGACAGGAATCGGTATGTAGCGGAAGAATGTCGAGCATGTATAGTGTAATTTTTATTGTAAGTCATCATTTTCTCTTTGTAGGCATTCTTCAAATCGCCTCTTTTTTGTAGGTATGCACAGTGTCGCTATTACTATCAGCATAAAATGGTACCCAACCCATGAGGAGGTGTAAACCAAGCCTTGACAATGGGATGGATTTTGCAACTTCCAGGTTCTCTTTGTCAGATTTCTAACCTCACTTTGAACATTGAATGTACAAAATTCATAAAGGTTAAAGTGACTCATGTAATTATGACAGTCCTGAAGCCCTCTCACTTTCATGATCAATTGAAGCCATCAATAAGAATTTGGGGCCTGATTCATTAAGGATCTTAACTTGAGGAACTTCTTATTTCAGTCTCCTGGACAAAACCATGTTACAATGCAAGGGGTGCAATTTAGTATTCTGTTTTGCACATAGGTTAAATACTGACTATTAATTCATGTAACACACACATATCAACTTTAAATTTCAGTGTACAAATAAGCTATCGAGTATTTGTGTGCTACATGAATAAAACAGTCAGTATTTAACTTATGGGCAAAACAGAATACTAATTTGCACCCCTTGCATTGTAACATGGTTTTGTCCAGGAGACTGAAATAAGAAGTTTGTCAAGTTAAGATCCTTAATGAATCAGGCCCTTGGTGAGCAGTATTTTAAGCAAAAAAAGAAACACTTTAAATTAATGAAGTGGTTAATCCTAAATGGAAGTAGCTTAGACTTTAATCTGATGTTTTTACTGTTCTCACCCTCCACATTTTCTGGAGAATTAAAAACATGCAAGTATAATATAGGTGCACCAATCTTTTATGGGGTTGCTCATGGACCAGAATGTCAGCATGAACTTTGTAATTAGCCAGATGGGTATGTGTGCTCTTGTACAGGTGGAGAAGATGAATAGCATTACCAGCACCGATTTATGCCCCAAAAGTTAAATTATTTTTAAGAACTATGATTATTTTTGTTAGCCAATAGTGTTCAAGCTATTTAATGTAATGTAAATGAAAATTAATGAACAAAGAAAAATCAGAATAATCTATTATATATCCTAAAGGTTCAGTTTGGACTTCTTCCATCAAATTCACACTCTGATATACTCAATTGAAGGGATCAACAAGGATCTGAATATTCTCTCAAATGTCACATTAGGTTTCCAGTTGTATGATACATGTGATATACCACATTATGAATTACAAGGAGCTTTACAATTCCTAACCGAGATAACCACACTCACCTACAACACCCGGTGTAACACTAGATCATCTTTCTCTGCAGTTATTGGCTCCACAATTTCTGCAAACTCAATCATCTTGGCTCATGTTTTGGGGACTTTCAGATACCCACAGGTAAGAATTTTTAATGAACATTTATTTAATAACCATAAAATGATCTTTACTATGTTAAAAAAATCCCAAATATACTCAACAAGTAAATGTGATTACTACAATGTGGACAGGTATTCAGTGCAGTAAAATAAAACTATGTGTTGGTAACATATTTCCTGGCTTTGTTTCTGAGGTTCTTATGGATATGATTTTGATCTGTTTCTTTTTTAGCAACTTTGTGTCAATGAGCTAGTCAGTTATATTTAGAGATGAGCGGGCTCGGATATCTGAAATCCGAGCCCAACCGAACGTTGCCGATCCGAGCCGGATCCGAGACAGATCCGGGTATTCCCGCCAATTGCAAAACTGAAACCGAGGCTCTGAGTCATAATCCCGCTGTCGGATCTCGCGATACTCGGATCCTTTACATTCCCCGCTAGTCGTCGCCATCTTCACTCGGGCATTGATCAGGGTAGAGGGAGGTTGTGTTAGGTGGTCCTCTGTCCTGCTATATCTCGTGCTGTGCTGTGCTGTGCTGTTCAGTTCTGTGCTGTGCTGTGCTGTGTTGTGCTGTTCAGTTCTGTGCTGTGCTGTGCTGTGTTCTGCTCAGTCCAGTGGTGCTGTGTCCTGTGCTCTGTCCTTCTGAGTTCAGTGGTGCTGCTGGGTCCTGTGCTGTGTCCTGTTCAGTCCAGTGGTGCTGTGTCCTGTGCTCTGTCCTTCTGAGTTCAGTGGTGCTGCTGGGTCCTGTGCTGTGTCCTGTTCAGTCCAGTGGTGCTGTGTCCTGTGCTCTGTCCTTCTAAGGGCATTGTTATTTCCCCATTATTTCCAAATTATAAAAAATTACAAAAAAAGTTATAAAAAAAATTACAAAAAAGTAATTATAAAAAAAAAAATATCCCAAAACAATCCTGCAGTATAAGTCCATTGGTACTGCTATATTACAAAGTTCACTGATTCTGCAGTATAAGTCCAGTGGTATTGCTATATTACAAAGTTCACTGATTCAGCAGTATAAGTCCAGTGGTACTGCTATATTACAAAGTTCACTGATTCAGCAGTATAATTCCAGTGGTACTGCTATATTACAAAGTTCACTGATTCTGCAGTATAAGTCCAGTGGTACTGCTATTACAAAGTTCACTGATTCAGCAGTATAAGTCCAGTGGTATTGCTAATACAAAGTTCACAGATTCAGCAGTATAAGTCCAGTGGTACTGATATATTACAAAGTTCACTGATTCAGCAGTATAAGTCCAGTGGTACTGCTATTACAAAGTTCACTGATTCAGCAGTATAAGTCCAGTGGTACTGCTATATTACAAAGTTCACTGATTCAGCAGTATAAGTCCAGTGGTACTGCTATATTACAAAGTTCACTGATTCAGCAGTATAAGTCCAGTGGTACTGATATATTACAAAGTTCACTGATTCAGCAGTATAAGTCCAGTGGTACTCTCCTGTGCCGCATATCATTTTTAAAGGCTTTGCAGAGTGTGTGTGGCTTCGGGGTACGCTCTCTTGTGCTACATATAATGTAAAACAAAAATTTGGAGGATAAAGTAGGGAAAGATCAAGACCCACTTCCTCCTAATGCTGAAGCTGCTCCCACTAGTCATGACATAGACGATGAAATGCCATCAACGTCGTCTGGCAAGCCCGATGCCCAATCTCCTAGTACAGGGCATGTAAAATCCAAAAAGCCCAAGTTCTCAAAAAGTAGCAAAAAGAGAAACTTAAAATCATCTGAGGAGAAACGTAAAGTTGGCAATATGCCATTCACGACACGTAGTGGCAAGGAACGGATTAGGCCCTGGCCCGTGTTCATGACTAGTGGTCCAGCTTCACCCAAGGATCTAAGCCCTCATCCTCCCCCCTACAAAAAATTTAAGAGAGTTATGCTGTCAGCAACAACAACAAAACAGCAAAGAACTCTGCCTTCGAAACAGATGACATCACAAATCCCCAAGGCGAGTCCAAGGGTGTTGGTGGTTGTGAAGCCTGACCTTTCCATCACTGTACGGGAAGAGGTGACTCCATCCAGCATTTGCAGCACACCCTCTGCATATGCTGGAAGGATCACCCACAGTCCAGTTACAGATTTGGCTAATGAAGGTGTGAATGTTGTACACCGGGAGGAGGATATTGTTGTAGCTGGCGCTGAGGAGGATGTTGATGATTATGATGCAGACAGATACCAAATTGCCTTTCTCAATTTCTATTTATATTCTAGATTATATAACGGCTGAATAGTTTTCTATTTTACTCCTAGTGGAGAGGGGATCTGATGCAGACAGATACCAAACTGCCTTTGTCCATTTCTTTGTATATTTGTTGAATTTCTAGTTCTACAGTCTATGCAGGCTGCTTTTTTTATATTCAACTACAAGTGTAGGGCGGGGGGGGGGGGGGCATAGATAGCCACCAAAGTAACGTGGTGAATTTAATTTCACTTTCTAGCTCCACAGTCTGTGCAGCCTGCTTTTTTTATCTTCAAAGTATTTACAAGCCTTGCAATCTAAATTAACAAGAGGTAGTGACGTGCTAGAACTCCACCCTCTATATGCTGCAGAGGATGGAGGAGCATCAAAAGGCCATTCAAGCCTACACAGCCACCTACGACATAGGAAAAGGAGTGGGGATGCGCCTGAGTCAAGCGCACTGAAGAATGATTTCCATGTTGTGCAAGGTTCTGCAGCCATTTGAACTTGCCACACGAGAAGTCAGTTCCGACACTGCCAGCTTGAGTCAGATGATTCCCCTGATCAGGCTTTTGCAGAAGCAGCTGGAGAAAGTGAGGGAGGAGCTGGTACACCATTGTGATTCCACCAAGCATGTAGCTCTTGTAGATGAAGCCCTTCGTACGCTTTGCCAGGATCCGAGGGTGGTCAGTCTTTTAAAGTCAGAGGAATACATTCTGCCCACCGTTCTCGATCCTCGGTTTAAAGCGTATGTTGTGTCTCTGTTTCCGGCGAACACAAGTCATCACTGTTTTGTGCAGTTACAAAAAAGAGGAACTGCCATTTCTATTGCTACCTTCTTTCTTTCTGTATTTCCTATGTCCTGTGGTCTGTTCTGCTAAGGGCATTGTTATTTCCAAGTTATCCAAAAGTTAAATAAAAATATATATATTTTTATGAAAAAAATTATAAAAAATTAATTTAAAAAAAATAAATACAATTTTTTCCAAAAATAATTGGAAAAAATTATTACAAAATTTTAAAAAATCTAGCTTGTACTGCTATTTTAAAGTCTAACTACGATTATTCACTGTTGCTGTACCCAAAAATAATAGGTACTGCTATTAAAGTACAGTCCAGTGGTACTCTCCTGTGCCGCAGATAATTTGTAAAAGCTTTGCCGAGTGTGTGTAGTTATGTATCACAGGTTTTAAGAAGAGGCACAACACTGACAACCTGTTAGAGAAACTGAGGGAAATAATCTCTCTGTGGCTCACCCCACTTAGACTCTCCTGGGGATTCGAATAACTGCCATTTCTATTACTACCTTCTTTCTTTCTCTATTTAAAACAAAAAAAAACCTGTCATTTCTATTACTACGTTAATTGTTTGTGCAGTCACAAAAAAGAGGAACTGCGCCCTTAACTGCTATGTTGGTTTTAGATGTCCATCCGGTGTCCGCCATCTGTTCCCTGGAATTCAGACCAGTTGAGGTTTTTTTTTATTATATTGTGGGGACCACGCCACTACGTAGTCCAGATACTTTTTTGGTAAAATTCAGACCAGTTGAGGGTTTTTTTATTATATTGTGGCCCCGGTATCAAATTGGGTATCGGGGCCACTCCACTACGCAGTCCAGATACTTGTTTGGTGGAATTCAGACCAGTTGAGGTTTTTTTTATTATATTGTGGGGACCACTCCACTACGCAGTCCAGATACTTTTTTGGTAAAATTCAGACCAGTTGAGGGTTTTTTTATTTTATTGTGGCCCCGGTATCAAATTGGGTTCCGGGGCCACTCCACTACGCAGTCCAGATACTTTTTTGGTGGAATTCAGACCAGTTGAGGTTTTTCTTATTATATTGTGGGGACCACTCCACTACGCAGTCCAGATACTTTTTTGGTAAAATTCAGACCAGTTGAGGTTTTTTTTATTATATTGTGGCCCCGGTATCAAATTGGGTACCGGGGCCACTCCACTACGCAGTCCAGATACTTGTTTGGTGGAATTCAGACCAGTTGAGGTTTTTTTTATTATATTGTGGGGACCACTCCACTACGCAGTCCAGATACTTTTTTGGTAAAATTCAGACCAGTTGAGGTTTTTTTTATTATATTGTGGCCCCGCTATCAAATTGGGTACCGGGGCCACTCCACTACGCAGTCCAGATACTTGTTTGGTGGAATTCAGACCAGTTGAGGTTTTTTTTTATTATATTGTGGGGACCACTCCACTACGCAGTCCAGATATTTGTTTGGTGGAATTTAGACCAGTTGAGGTTTTTTTTATTATATTGTGGGGACCACTCTACTACGCAGTCCAGATACTTTTTTGGTAAAATTCAGACTAGTTGAGGTTTTTTTTATTATATTGTGGCCCCGGTATCAAATTGGGTACCGGGGCCACTCCACTACGCAGTCCAGATACTTGTTTGGTGGAATTCAGACCAGTTGAGGGTTTTTTTATTATATTGTGGGGACCACTCCACTACGCAGTCCAGATACTTGTTTGGTGGAATTTAGACCAGTTGAGGTTTTTTTTATTATATTGTGGGGGCCACTCTACTACGCAGTCCAGATACTTTTTTGGTAAAATTCAGACTAGTTGCGGGTTTTTTTATTATATTGTGGCCCCGGTATCAAATTGGGTACCGGGGCCACTCCACTACGCAGTCCAGATACTTGTTTGGTGGAATTCAGACCAGTTGAGGTTTTTTTTATTATATTGTAGGGACCACTCCACTACGCAGCCCAGATACTTTTTTGGTGGAATTCAGACCAGTTGAGGGTTTTTTTATTATATTGTGGGGACCACTCCACTACGCAGCCCAGACACTTTTTTGGTGGAATTCAGACCATTTGAGGTTTTTTTTATTATATTGTGGGGACCACTCCACTACGCAGTCCAGATACTTTTTTGGTGGAATTGAGACCAGTTGAGGGTGATATATTGTGGCCCCGGTACCACATTGTGTACCGGGACCACTGCACTATGCAGTCCAGAAAGCTACCTCTGTGAAACTTTTTGGACTAAAAACAATATTGTGAGGTGTAAAGTATTCAGAATAGACTGGGAATTAGTGGAAATGATTGCTTATGAATGTTATTGAGGTTAATAATAGCGTAGGAGTGAAAATAAACCAAAAAAACTTGATTTTAATACTTTTTATGTTTTTTTCAAAATAAATTTGAATCCAAAACCTTAAATCCGAACCAAAACCTTTCGTCAGGTGTTTTGCGAAACAAATCCGAACCCAAAACCTCAAGCAAATCCGAATCCAAAACACAAAACACGAGACACCAAAAGTGGCCGGTGCACATCCCTAGTTATATTATGTACAGGATATAAGTCATAATATTCTTTCTTAGCAGAACACAATAGTTATACAAAGCTTCTCCATTGGAATAATATTCTAAAAGGCGATGCCACCAAAAACTTAAATTTAAATTTGAATGGAAAGTGAAAGTGCCACCTGGAGTCTAGACTTCGGGATATGTGGTGTGCACAAACCTGCGTCTGCTCCGTTCACTCCTGCATACTCCTGTTGGTAGGGTGTAATTTGCACCTTAGCTAAGTAAACTTTTTGGACCGAGTTATACTTAGGATATTCCACCCTAAACTGAATTATCATTCAATCCCAAAATTGTTTATGATTTATTTTGACTGAATGTGGCCCAAATGCAACAGGCATGTATGTGTCCCAAATTCAACAGGCATGTGTTCTACTTGTTTACATAAGATAAGATAAATAATGATAACAGAGTATAATGAAAAGAAAAGTATAAATACAGGCCTGAGACCACCTTGTACTCTGCTTCTGATGTCTTCAGGATTCTTGACAACCTAGTATGGTAGTAGTGTTTAGATCTTCTGCAACAAGCAGATTTTTCAGTCAATCTGACAGCTACAGTACACTCTGTGTCCCCAATATATATGACAGCCTTATGTTTTCGTTAAATTAATTTCTTCTTTTCCATTTAAAATATTGTCCATCTTCTTCACTACAATAAATATAGAGGCACATTTAATAGGAGCTTCAGCTGCTGATACATCTAAGAGATTTTCTTTGATATGGAAGACTCCGCTATTCTCCTGCTCTCTCTCCACCTGGAGCACTTGAGGAAGCCCTGGTTTCTGGAGTCCTGTGAATGTGTTATTTATGTGCACACAGCTATTATCTAAGGGGCAGCACAGTGGCCTAGTGATTAGCACTTCTGTCTCACAGCACTAGGGTCATGAGTTCGATTCTCATCTAGCAAAATGAAAACATGAGGTATTAGTTCATATTTGATCAAAACATTTAAGCCTGCATCCCAACGTCAAGGGCACCTCATTATATGCAGGTCAGAGTGCATATAATTTTAACTGCATTTTAATGGTGCTTAATGCATATAGGTCAGTGAAGGACCTGCATATAATGAGGTGCCCTTGAAGCTGAGATGCAGACTTAAATCTTTTGATCAAAATATGAACTAATACCTCATGTTTGCATTTTGCTAGACCCACAAAGATATGCAGTGTAAAGGATAAGCGCTGACAATTGTCTTTTTGTTTTGTATACATTCATGGGCATTTATATTGCCACAAAACTGGTACCATATTCAATATGGGATATACCGAGCGCGGGCTTACTGCCAAGCAGCTGGTACCATATACAATATGGGATATACCGAGTGCGGGCTTACTGCCAAGCAGTTGTTACCATATATAATGTGGGATATACCGAGCGTGGGCTTGTTTTTTCTCTTGTTAACCCATGTATACTTGTTAGACCTGGCGGATGTATAATAGTTTAGTAAAGTATTGAACAGTATTGAAATGTAATTCACTAGTTGGCTGAAAATAAACATATTAAACTCTTTTGGTAGTTTTACAAGGCCTGCAACATAAGGCACAACACCCAAGGTAAATGTACACTCTCTAGCAACCATGGGTGTTAATCTCTAATGTTCCTTAATGGAAATAAATGTCATGTGTGTGTGCAAGTGTCTGTATGGCTCATTCTCTATAACTATCACCTGACACTGTATAACACAAAGGATCAAACTCATCTGTCTGTAATGGTTTCAGCAAAAGTTCAAGGTAGCAGTACAAGGGATCTTGACTGTAGCCCAGCTCACAGGCCATTCATCCAGGATAGGAGAATCCCCTTCTGACCAGGGACTCACTTTAGACTAGAGATGGGCGGGTCCGGTTCTCCGAGAACCGAACCCACCCGAACTTTGGGTATCCGAGTACCGAGCTGAGCAGCTCGGTACTCTCCCGCCCATTCCGAATCCAAATCGAGGCCGAACGTCATTGTGACGTCGTCGGATCTCGGGGCTCGGTTCTCGCGATACTTCAACTTTATAAATACACGCCTCCACAGCAATCCATCGCCATTTGACAGAGGGAGAGAGCAGGGTGTAGTCATAGGCTAATTAGAGCAGGGACAGAGAATACAATATTGTTCTTGCAATTGCTCTAACCAAAATCGCTAGTGCAGAGAGGAGGATAGAGGTTTATTATTTTTTCTTCATATTTGGCACTCCCCAGCGCTTTTGGGGTGTCCCCCATAATTGTGCATAAATATTTCTGGCTGTCAAAAATCATATCTGTCAGCAGTATCTACTAAATAATTTTTAGCACTCCTCAGTGCTTTTGGGGTGTCCTCCCTAATTGTGCATTAATATTTCTGGCTGTCAAAAGTCATATCTGTCAGCAGTATCTACTAAATAATTTGTAGCACTCCTCAGTGCTTTTGGGGTGTCCTCCCTAATTGTGTATTAATATTTCTGGCTGTCAAAAGTCATATCTGTCAGCAGTATCTACTAAATAATTTTTAGCACTCCTCAGTGCTTTTGGGATGTCCTCCCTAATTGTGCATTAATATTTCTGGCTGTCAAAAGTCATATCTGTCAGCAGTATCTACTAAATAATTTTTAGCACTCCTCAGTGCTTTTGGGGTGTCCTCCCTAATTGTGCATTAATATTTCTGGCTGTCAAAAGTCATATCTGTCAGCAGTATCTACTAAATAATTTTTAGCACTCCTCAGTGCTTTTGGGGTGTCCTCCCTAATTGTGCATTAATATTTCTGGCTGTCAAAAGTCATATCTGTCAGCAGTATCTACTAAATAATTTGTAGCACTCCTCAGTGCTTTTGGGGTGTCCTCCCTAATTGTGCATTAATATTTCTGGCTGTCAAAAGTCATAACTGTCAGCAGAATCTACTAAATAATTTTTAGCACTCCCCAGTGGTTTGCGCTCAGAATGGATTCAAAGCAGTCCACATATGATCTGAATGAGCAACCAGGTTCTGTCACCAGTCCTGATGTCAGTGTTCCCAGTACGTCATCTGGCCAAGGCGATGTCAAACAACAGAGTGTTTTCAAATTAGTGCAAAAAACAAAAACCCAAAAAAATTTTACTGTATTGAAGCGAAAAAGAAGTGTAACTGAGCAAAAGTTAAGTGACGATAAAAAAAAAATGCAAACATGCCATTCTACACACGCAGTGGCAAAGAGAGAATGAGGCCTTCACCTTTGGCTATTAGTGGCAGATCCCAAAAAGTTACCCAGCCTACAATTGGTGCACAACTACTGTTACGCGCAAAGCCGAGCTGCAAGATAACAGAGAGGCATTACAGGAGAATATTTGCTCTGATTCACAAATGACAACAATCCCTGTGGAGAGTCCATCCAACAGTGGGATGTCTAATCGTGAGCATTCTGCTGATGTGTGCCTTATTAGCCCGAGTGTAGCCGGTGATACCCAAATTGAGGATGCCACTTTGGAATTAGAAGAGGATGAGGAAGAGATTTGTGTAGGCGACGAGGGCGCTAATGATGATGTTGATGATTATGATGCAGACAGATACCAAATTGCCTTTCTCAATTTCTATTTATATTCTAGATTATATAACGGCTGAATAGTTTTCTATTTTACTCCTAGTGGAGAGAGGATCTGATGCAGACAGATACCAAACTGCCTTTGTCCATTTCAATTTATATTGTACAGTCTATAATGGCTGAATTTTTTAGTATTTTATACAAGTGGAGGGGGGCCTAGAGAGACAGAAACCAAACTGGCTTTCTCCATGTCAATTAATATTGTACAGTCTATAATGGCTGAATTTTTTGGTATTTTATACAAGTGGAGGGGGGCCTTGAGAGACAGAAACCAAACTGGCTTTTTCCATTTCTTTACATATTTAACTATAAGTGTAGGGTGTAATATACATTCAAAGACGATGGCTGCATTGCCAATATGCATAGATGGAGAGGAAGACAATCTGTTTTGTGTGTAGAATAGGCCTACCAACGAAGAATTAAACTGTTTTTTTGGATGATTTATTACCTCAACAATTAGATTACTTGTCTCTAAAACAGTTGGAGCACTAAATTGGGTTAATTTAGGCCCAAAAACATGGATTTTCCCAAAAAATAGCAAAACAAAACCAAACAAAACCAAAACCAAAACCAAAACACGCAATGGCGGTTTTGCAAAACCAAAACCAAAACCAAAACACGACGGTAATCCAGATCCAAAACCGAATCCAAAACCAAAACACGGGGGTCAGTGACCATCTCTACTTTAGACACACACTAGAAATACTCACAGGCTCTTCAGTGCAGGGAAGATGCAGTTAATACATTTCCAATGTCCAGAGCAAGGGTGCAATCACTTCCTTCTCTGACACTTTAACAGTCTATAGTATTCTTCACTCACTAACTAGACATGTGCAGTCTTGTTCCACTGCATGCTGGACTGGGCACTGTCCTCTCTCTTGCCCATTTGATTCTCTCTCTCTACAATACAGCATCTAGCGATGGCTCTACCCGTTACTCTCCATTCCTCTCTTCTCCAGGCAAGTCTCTGTTAAAATCTACTACTTACACTTGGCTGTTATGGGTATGGGTGTATGTGTGCTGCAGATACAAGTTCCTTCTCATAGTAAAACTAGAAAAGAGTAATACTTATCTGTATGTAGCTGTTGAGCGCAGGCTGTATTTGGCTGATGGTGTGTAGTGTCTTGGTTGTTGTCTGTGCGGTCTAGTTTTGGTCATTTGGTCCTAGTCTGTGGAACAGGGTTGTTCCTTATGCGTCAAACTCTGGTTAAAAGAGTACAGTTAGTTCCTGTTTATGCCGAGGAAAAGGATGTGTGGGTATTAATGGGCCGGGGTTAAGGTTATGGGAGTTTGAAATGTGGGTATAGGTGGGAGAGAAGGGTTGTTTAATTGGCTTGTAGTTTATGGAGCAGAGATTGGATATGTAGGCACAGATATGAGGGATTCTTATATTTGAATTGTGTCAAAGTCATTAAATTTAAATAGGCAGCTGTGACATGTGGGGGATGGCAGGATAGATATTCAAAAGAGGGGATAACAAGTGAGAGGTTCAACGATCTGTGACAGTGGGTGAGAAAGTGGGTGTATAGGTAAGACATATATAGGGGATAATATATGAATGCTATACAAGGATAAATAAATGAAATGAAATAAAACAGAATGAGATATAAATAACAGACTTCTTCTTGGGGTGTACAGTAGGTAGGTGCAAACACGTTAGACCACATGTAGTGGCTTCCTCAGTGGGTTCTGCAGAAAGAATGGCCGCCCAGCTTGAAACACAGCCTATTTGAATGTTCTGGACTATTTTTGCGCCAAATTCTGCTTTTGTTATTGGTTGTTAAAATTGTGGGTGGTGTAGTGGTCAGTGATTGGTCCAGTTATAGTTTCAATAATTTATTTTTCGTTAGTGGTGTAGTGGGCGATTAGAGCATTTTAATTAAGTTGCTGAACATGTACTTTACATGTCTGGTTATGTGGGATACTAGCGCAAGTGGTATAGTGAGCTGGGCATGCACGCCAGACGGATAGGGGAGATGCATGCGCATCTCCCACCAAAAACACTGCACCTGCATCCAGTCCAAGTGATGCGCGCACACATCAATCATTACCAAAATAGTGCCCGCGTCTCCAGCTTGGAAGACGCGTGCACATCCATCTGTTCCACGTGCCCAGTTGGGCATATGTGTAGGGGAACATTTTGGATGTGGGTGAATGAATGTGGGCATGATTGTGATAATAAAGTGGATGTATGTGTGTATGGATGTGATGGTCATGAGAATGTATAGGTGATTGTGGAGAGTATATATACGTGAGACAGAAGATTGAAGTGGGAATGAGTGAATGTAATAATGGGTAGTAGAAATAAGGATATGAAACCTCACATATGTGGAAATAAGATATATGTATTAAGGACAAGGGAGATGAATAATATATATATATATATATATATATATATATATATATATATATATATATAGGGAAGTAGGGGAACATATATAAAAATCAGTGTATATTATATATAATGTGACTGTAGGGGGCTGGAGATGCAATGTGGAAGGGTAGAGGTAAAGGTTAAAGATGATGTTAAGTATCTCTTAATTGTGATAATATGGTTGGTGGAAGGGGAGAAGTGGAAGGCCAAGGGGAGGGGTACGGGGAATTAAGGTACTGTAAGTGGGAAAGTAGATGGGAGTCTACGCAGGTAAAACTAGATTGATGGTGGGAGAAAGGAGGGGTGAATTATGGTAGTTGTAGTAAGAAGGAGGGTTCATGTTAGATGTTAAATATTAGATAATATAGTTTCAGATATTCTTGGAAGTTCTAAAGATCTATTTCCATTATTCAGAATGTTTGGTGTTAATGTTTTAATCAGTATATCCATTTGGTCTCTAGTCTTGACAGAACCTTCTGAATATCCGTTTCTTTAAGGCGTTTTGATAGTGTCTATTCCTACAAATTGGAAGTTGTCAATTTTTCTACTGTGCGCTGTTTGGAAGTGTTTGACTAGATTTTGAGTTGTTATATTTTTTTGGATGTTCTTCATGTGTTTTACCATCCTAACATTTAGAGGTCTTGCTGTGTGTCCAACATATTGTAAGTGGCAGGGGCATTAGGTAGACCACATTTGTGAATTTGCAGTTTATGTTTTTCGTGATATGGATTAATTCTCAGGTTGTTGTGGAGGTGAAAGTGTTACATTTTTCAAAGATGTTGTTGCAGTTTCTGCAGTTTCTATATGCTTTGGGGGCAGCCGTGTTCACCTTGTTTTTAGCAGTTTTATGGGTTTTAGGTGGCTGACTACTAGTAGATTTTGTAGGTCCCTGGCTTTTTCTTTGTGTTATGTGTGGTCTATCTGGTAGCAGAGGGCCTATGTATTGGGCAGTTTTTAGGATGTTCCAGTGTGCCTGGTGTACCTTTTTAATTTTGAAGCTGTTATTGTTGCATTGGGTGATGGATTGGATGGTGCTGTCTTTTGGTTGTTTTAAGGTAGAGAGGGTCCAGTTTGATAAGGTCTAAACTATCTATTTGTTCAAGTCTGGTTTTAGTTTCTGTTAATGTTGGGGAGCTATAACCTCTCTCATTGAAACTAATTCTCATATCATAGTCTTGATTTGAATACATGGGGGTATATTTACCAAACTGCGGGTTTGAAAAAGTGGAGATGTTGCCTATAGCAACCAATCAGTGTCTAGTTGTCATTTTGTAGATTGCACTAAATAAATGTCAGCTAGAACCTGAGGCAGCATCTCCACTTTTTCAAACCCGCAGTTTAGTAAATCTAGCCCATGGTGTTTATTGTGTAGTAATTTTTTATGTGTCTGTATTGGATAAAGGGGATGTAAACCAATCATGTATCATTGAGGCAACAACTGCTTCTGAAGATGTAGTTGTTGCTCTCTATTTGTTTGTAGAAAAGTTTTAGAGTTGATCTCTGAGGTTTCAATGTATAGTGTTAGATATAGGAAGTTTATTCTCCTATTGCTCTGTTCTTCTGTGAAATTTAGATTAAGTCTGTTTTGGTTTGTGTGTTTTAGGAATTTGTTCATATATATATATATATATATATATATATATATATATATATATATATACATATATATATATATATATATATATATATATATATATATATATATATACATATATGGCTTGTCATAACCCAGCGCCAACCCTCAGCCTTCAGTTTCTATTGGGAAAGAATACACTTGTAATGTGTGTGAGTGCGTTAAAGGATGACATCTGTATAGAACATGCAACCGTAAAAGGGGTTTGCATAGTGTCCAGTCTGGATGATCGCTGTTTCTCCTGTGGGCATTTATAACCGAAGTTACCTACTCAACTATATTTGGAAGATGGAGTGTTGTCCACGGATATGCATCATTTCTCTGTGTGTTTAATTTGATTTTAATTTTATGTCAGCACAGCCATCTACTAGCTTGGTTGTGACATAGGAATTGCCTGATCTCTTATATATGGTCTAAGAAAATCCATGGTCTTCTGACTATTTGGTACGCAGTTTTTATATATTTAGGGATGCACTCTGCACCTGTGTGCTACATTATTCACCTTTGGGTCCACTTCCTGATTTAGCACTCTTTCTCCTGGTGGAGGACCTTTTCCAGATTCAGTGCAGTTTAGCACATAACAATATCACACCATGTTAGTTTTTGTTCTGTTTTTTCTGCATTGTCGCTACATCTGATGGATATCGAGAGGGATTACCTCTGAAGAGGAACCTCCATATGACCATTTACTTCCTGATTACATCTTTACGGTACGCAGTTATTACATCTTCCCAAATTTCATATTTGATAATACACACTGGGGCGCCCTACTTGTTTTTCTGTTGCAGTATTATCGTTATCCGGACTAACCATCTGGTCACAAGTTCTCTGAGGCTGCCGCTCTCAACCGAGCTAAGTGTTGTTCTGGGACTGATCCCTCAAAACTGGACTTTATATATTATCTATACCAGTTGTCTATTTAAATTATATTTACGTTGTAATTAGCGCCATTATATATATGTTTTTTGTTTGCTAATATATATATATATATATATATGTTTATATATAAATATATGTATATATATATATATATATATATATATATATATATTTAGTGTAATCAATGTACATACAATTCTGGGTCCCCACAAATTCTGGGCCTGCAGTCATTCTAAATAAAATTGGTACAGGAGGCCTGAAGAGCTGAGAGAGTGTCACACGCCGCTCTTCCGCGGCTGCCACCCGGTAACCTGAGCATCTACTCATTTCCAGATTCCCGCTTTCTCCTCCAGCTGTCAGGTCGGCAACAGCTCTGTGCATGCGCGAGTGACCGTCTCACTTGTTCTCACCTGCTCCGCTCATCCATTGGTTGCCTCTCATTTATAAGGCCCCTCCCAGTACCTCTTAGAAGTGGTTCTTCTCGTCAGACTCCTGGCCTGGAAGCAGCTTATGCACCCCCGTTTGGATCTCAGCTCTCCTAGCGTGCTGCCATGGATCATCGCTTACCTCCTCTTCAAGCGTGCTGTCGCGGATCACCTATTACCTGCACCACTCATTAGTGGTAACTATTGCAGATCATCGCTTTCATCTCTCCAAGCGGGCTGTTGCGGATCACCTATTACATGCGCCACTCATTAGTGGTATCTACTACAGATCATCGCTCTCATCTCTCCAAGTGTGCTGCTGCAAATCACCCATTACCTGCGCCACTCATTAGTGGTAACTACCACAGACCATCACATCTAACTCTCTATGAACTATCGCAGAGCATCGCTTGGCACTCCCACTCATTAGTGGCTATCTAGTGCCCACCTACTTCTCTGTACTCGGTTCTCTATCACTGCTCACTGGGAACTCCCCTAAAGGGCCGTGACCTGCAGGGTGGAAGCTGCAAAGCCCAAATTCCCTTGTGGGAATCCCTGGTAAAAACCTTCCACTTTGTTAGATTCCGCGACTCTGGGTGGAGTACCGCCAATCCCAGCTGAGACCAGAAGGATCCCACTGATCCAAGTGAACCCTGACAGAGAGTCTGGGGTTTTACCACGATGGCCAGGATCTGAAAACGTAGAGAAATTTAGGTTGTACAGTCATCTTAATAGCATTAACTCTGCCGATCCATGATATGAAATGTTTCCGCCAATGGAGGAGGTCTTGATTAACTTATGGACTAAGGGTGGGAAATTTGCTTCGTATAATAGGTCATACAACTTAATAATCTTTACCCCCAGATTCGTTATTGAGTTCGTTCTCAATTGGAAGTTAAAATTAAGCTTAAGAAGCTTTTTTAGAGGGCCGGGTAGATGGAAAGGCAGCGTTTCAGATTTGCTGTGTTACTCTTGTCTTTCGAGACCGTCCCAAAGTCGGACAGTACCTGAAATAGGTTCGGGACTGAGGCCAAGGGTTTAGGAAGTGTAGTCAGATAACCCAGTAATTCACTAGGTGCCGAGAATCAGAAAGCACACTGGGAGCCAGAAGCAAGGGTTAGCAATCTGTTGCTCTGACACAGATAGTGTGTCTTATGTAGTGCAGGGAGTTTTAAACTCCCCAACCAGAGTTGCATGATCGCAGCACAAAGCAGGATGGAAACAAGTGAGTGCCGTGATCAGGAGCATTGAGCAGCTAAATTCTTATAGGGCCGAGGTGAAGGGGTTGTGATAAAGGGCTCCAAAGCCTTCAAAAATCTTCCTGTGAAACTGCATCTCTGGAGGGTGAGAGCCATATAGAACCAGGAGACCCTATCAGAGGCCTTCTCTGCATCTAGAGCATGCAGCAAAGATTGGACCTTCAATTTGCTGATAAGATGAATCGAGTCAATGACCCGTCGGGTGTTGTCTAGTGCCTGCCTGGATGGGACAAAGCCCACCTGATTGGGGTGGATGTGACTTGGGAGGAGCGGATTCAGCAAATATTTTGAGATCTATGTTCAATAAAGTATAGGGTGATAATTAGAACAGTTTGGTTTGGGGATTACAATTATTGTGGCATTGGAGGTGTCTGGATGGAAATGTTCAACGTCCAGGACTCGTTTGAACAGGGAGCAAAGGTGAGGGGTTAAGTTAAGCGTGAACGACTAATAAGACATCGGATAGCCATCCAGTTCTGGGACCTTGGAAAGCTTTTGGGACTTGATGGCCGCTTCCATCTCCTTGTCAGTTACGTTTTCGCTCAAAGATGCTGCCGCCATAGAGGTGAGTTTAGGAAGTCAACAATAGGATAGATATTGACGTATGGTGGGGCAGTGTTTGTTCCCCTAGGGCTCGGCCGTTTGAAGGTTGTAGAGTGTTGCGCAAAATGTTTTGGCTGCAGGGCCGTATTGTGGAGTTTATGAGCAGGATAGCTTGTAGTGCAGCGTGCTTTAAGTTTGTTGGCAAACAGGGTGTCTGCCTTTTATTTGTTGTATAATAAGTTCAGCGCTTTGAAAAATTTCAATACTTGTTGGTTGTAGTGTAGTAGGTAGAGTTCCTGCCATTATGAGAGCTGCAGATCTATTGGGCACCAATTATTATTGATATTAACAATATTTATATCCACAAGTGCCTGAAATATTTTCTTTATTTGATCTACTAAACCCATATTCTTCACTTTGTCAGCTTGAATGTAACTTGAATGTACCTCCGGATCAATCAGCATCACATCGAAGGAAGCAGAAAGTCCCAACTACAGGAAACAATCATAGGATTTAGTAACATGAACAGCTAACACACATGTACATAAAGCTCCAGCTCCAGTCTTGGTACCATACAGTCAGGGACTGAGGATACAGTGACTGAGAAACATGCCAGTACTCTTCAGCATTCAGCGAGTAACCTGCTCTGACATAGAATATAATGGGAGTCAGTGCAACTTTTTACCCTCTACAGATATCTACGTATGTACGTTCCATTATGACACTTGTGGGAGCAGCCATTAAGCCTACTCAGCAAATGTGGAATAACATCTCTCATATTTCAGTGAAACATTCTCAAGACACGTCCAATCTCTCGTCACCCTGATACCTGTCCTCTTGCCGAGCTTGGTCAGCTCTCAGATGCTGGCCTGACATGGCCAGACCAATCCCATCAGCTTTTCTCTTACGTCTCACCCACTGCTTACTAGCTTTCTGACATATGCCCCTCCGTGTCCACCAGCTTTATTCTCACAAACCACCCCCTTGCAAACCAACTTTACTCTCACATGCCACATCTTGCCCACCAGTGATTATTTTACATTACACCCCCAACACACCAGATTATCTTTCACATCACCCCATGCGCACTAGCTTCACAATTGCATGACACCCACTTACCAATAGCTCTTCTATCACATGTTGACCCACCCCTACCCACAAGATCTTCTTTCACATGCCCCCCTGCATACCATGTTTCCTCTCACATGCCACCACCTGCCCACAATCTTTTCTCTCTATGGCCAACCCCAGCCCATTAGATTTTTTCTCACATGACACACTCTGCCCACCAAATTTACTATCACATAACACTATCTACCTTCCAGCTTTTGTATATCATGCCACCCTCTGCCCACCAACTTTTCTCTCTCGCATACCACCACCTGCCTACCAACATTACTATCACATGCCAATCTGTGCCCACTATCTTCTCTCACATGCCATCCTCTACCTACAAGCTTTACTGTCACTTGGCTTTCCCTGCCTACTCTCTGACACCTTGCATCTAGTGAGCAGCTCATCACATTGCTCCCCGTTTTTGGCCACGAGCGAAACGAGTTGGATAATTACACCGACATTTATCCATTCAGCACTGCCAAGTGCTCAACATTTCCACTCTTTTCACTCTAGCATGCTAGATCGCTCATTTCAGCTCACCGAACCGCTGTTTGTGAGGGATACCTAGAGCGTGCATACGCTACCTCCGTTACACACAGGCTATGTGTTTGCGCCCTGCACCACTATATAAACTGAAGGCAGGAGACACTGTCAGTTTGTAGGAGGGACCCCCGCCCAGTGCACATCCACTACCAAGCGACATCAACTCACCGAACCGCTGTCTGCGAGGGATTCCTAGAGTGTGCATACGCTACCTCCGTTACACACAGGCTGTGTGTCTGCGCCTTGCACCACTGTATAAACTGAAGGCAGGAGACGCTGTCAGTCTGTAGGAGGGACCCCCGCCCAGCGTACATCCACTACCAAGTGACATCAAATAAGTTGCCCTGGATTTCCAAACAGACTGTTTTGGGACATTTCTCTACATACAAATTTTCTTTCAACATTGCCTCCATGAACATGACCTCTAGGTCCGCTTAGTGCAATCATTCAAATGTCAGTACTGTTTTTGGGACATTTGGGATATTTGATCCATTTTTTCCAACAGGGTTGAAAGGGCATCTGTCTATATTGACGAATTTGACATTTTATAACACGGGTTACACCACCCAGTGGACATTGATGTGTACGGACTGATACCATTTCATCATCTGTCTATATATGTACATTTTTGTTTGATTCATAAATTGTGTACATAGTGTCTTCTTTGGTTCCGGCCGGAACACTCATTCTATACATTATGTTAAATAAATAACATCAACCACCCCCTTTTTTTGCCACACATGCTTTACCTTCTTACAAAAAACAACTAGCCTTAAAACACCCGGTTTACAGAGTTATGCTTTCCACCAAATAAATGTAAAAACTGTGTCATTTTGCAAGACAGGAAGCGGTGGAAAAGGTATGACTTTGAATTTGAACTCAATACTTGCAATTATTTATTTTTTTGTCCTGAAGTTTGGCCCCCACAGGCAGCCTTCTGTAAACATACCACATTTCAGTTTAATAGCTTCAACACTTTTTAAGATATAGTCCTGCAAACACCAAAGCCACATCCCAAAAGCTTAACATGGTGGAAAGAGATTTGTGCTCTTAAGGGCACAAAAAAATGTGCCCTTATATTAATTACAAATGCGTGTACAACTTTAAGGGGTATATTTACTAAACTGCGGGTTTGAAAAAGTGGAGATGTTACCTTTAGCAACCAATCAGATTCTAGTTAGCACTTATTTAGTACATTCTACAAAATGACAGCTAGAATCTGATTGATTGCTATAGGCCACATCTCCACTTCTTCAAGCCAGTAGTTTAGTAAATATACCCCTAAGTGTTTCTGCCATAAGTCTAATATAATGTTATGACTTATATAATATCACTTTTCTTTTACTTTCAGATCAGTCCATATTCAAGTGTTTCTCTACTAAGCAATCAGAAAATGTTTCCATCTTTCTTCAGGACGGTTTCAAGTGATAAATTTCAATCTATGGGACTG
The DNA here is from genome assembly GCA_036250195.1 of Mixophyes australis. Taxonomy (NCBI): domain Eukaryota; kingdom Metazoa; phylum Chordata; class Amphibia; order Anura; family Limnodynastidae; genus Mixophyes; species Mixophyes australis. The sequence continues at coordinate 34,334,379 of JAVHZZ010000004.1, read as the reverse complement.
GCTCATCTTGTTTTGAGATTTGGTTGGACCTGGATTGGTCTTGTGGCCACAGACAATGATTATGGTTTTCTAGGAATTCAGATAATAAAGCAAGAGATAATCAACGCAGGAGCATGTGTAGCTTTTACCGAATATATTCGTTTAGGTCAACCAAATCGCAATGCTCCACATATAGTAAATGCTATTAAAGGGTCAACCGTTAAGGTTATCGTTGTATTCTCTGTTGATGTTGAATTTGTTCTTCTTGTGAATGAAATGTTGAAACAGAACATAATAGGAAGGATATTTATTGGAAATGCAGGATGGTCCAGGTCTCCCTTATTATCAATAAAAAACTATATTCAGATTTTAAATGGTGCTCTTGGTTTAAATGGAGATGATTATCAAGTTCCAGGATTAAGTCAGCTCCTCAGCAAGATACGTCCTTCTGAGTCAATGGGGGAGAGCTGGGTGAATGTGTATTGGGAGACAATTTTCAATTGCAAATTTCTGTATGGGAAAAATCTTACTGGTTCTTTGGAGACCCCAGGAAAAATATGCACAGGAGAAGAAAGCTTAGATGATGTGAAGAACAGCTCCATCTATATCAGCAGCTTAAGATATTCTCATTATATATACATGTCTGTAAATGTTTTGGCTAAAGCTTTGCAAGATCTGAAGAGCTGCAAGGAGGTTGAAGGATCTTTTTCTCATGGAACCTGTGCAGACATTTGGAATTTCAAACCATGGCAGGTAATAAAATGTCTAAGGTTTAGGTGGAAATATAATTATGTATTATACTGTGTCAGGGATAAGCCCCTCTAGCTACTCCCTGATTAAATATCTTATCATATATTCCAACAGTCATAAAATATTTCACCTCTATTTTGTCAGGAAACCACACCTGAACCCCTTTATTTGTCACAAACCGCCCTCTGCGCACTTGTGACTTGGAAGCTTACTGTAAGGGAACACACAGGATTCCAATGCAAATCTCCCACTTACCTCTCTCTAAGGCTACAGATTTCACTGATCCCTTTTCTCAACACAGATGCACGATTCCCACCACTCAGCAACTGAAACCAGCTACAAATAAGGCCCGTAGCAAGCCTATGACTTAATCACTCAATTGCGCACCCTCTGTGCTCTGGTAGCTAAATAGTTAAACCTTCACAAACTGGTTTCTAAAGAGTTAATCCAGCCAAGCAATCTGTCTCTTCTAAATTGGCAATGGATTCTTTTAGAGCAATAAGGACAGAACTATTAAATTTTAGATTTAATATACAAAAAGTACAATGCTTACAGATAATAAAAACAGTTAGATAAAGATTTGACATACAAATAAAAAATGGCAAACAGTATAAAGACAAAAGGGATAAAAGTACAGAGCATAACCTACTTATAATAATCTGTATGCCTGGGGGTAGGCAGAAAAGATGGACAGTCCTTCAATTAGATTGATTCCCCGAGAAGGTTACCCTTTGTCCCTTCAGAACACAGGTTTTTAAGCAACATGAAATGGGATGGTTCTCACAGGGGCAGCGTTTAATGCTAATCGGGTGTTGTGGCCTTTGACACTTTTTCAATCACCATTTACATGTTGCCTGATTTACTAACCAATTCTACTATGTGATCTTTTTTTCTGTAGAGCTTTACATTGATCCAATTTTATCATTAATAAATCCCCTATGACTCTATTCACATTTGTTATCAAACACGCCTAACTACAGTGTATTCGCAGAGCTTACACTCATTTACTTCCTTTCTCTGTGGGGCAGAATTCTTAATTTAACATATGAGCTGCCCTTCATCATGCTTTTGTGGAATATGTGGTTGATCACTACTTTTATTGATTTTAAGGGGCATATTTTAAAACTGAATTCTTTTGGTCTATATTGCATATAGTCTATGTCAGCACATGGCCTCTTTGAGCCAGACCACATGCTGAGCGGTACCTAAATGTCTATTCAGGTGTCACAAATAGGCTATATCTCACCTCAGGAGCTCTTTGAAGCTGCCCCCAGGTGACACTTCTATCTTCTCACACTGGCATGTGCAAAGCCATCCAATAAATTTACATCAGACTCTCTGACTTGACATTTTACACTTTAACTAAAATTATCAATGGACTAATTTGATATAACCTATTTACACTGCAGTTATGATTTACCCCTTATATATAACTGCAAGCTCTCTATGTTCACGACATGCTGTATAAACATTGTGGGCCTGATTAATCTTTGATTGCAATGTGAAGCCAACTTGCATTTAAAATAATGCACCTATCTTGTACACATGTATGCCCATATCCAAATACAAGCAGAATTTAAGAAATGTTTCCATTTCAACATGGGAATAAGTATCCTCAGACTATACTGTCACGAATCAATGTAGAAATACAGCTAAGGAGCCATGGATAAGGTGAAAAAACAAACAATGTTTATTGCTGGAGAGTATGAACAGATGATGAAATAATGAGCTTGCAGAAATTACCAGATATATAGCAGTTGCAGGTAAATTGGGAGGTGAGGAAAGATTCCAGGCAGCATGTACAGGGAAATGCACAAGTAAGTCCCAGGTTCACATAAGAAACAGGTCAGCAGAATGTTTGTTGAGAAAGATCTCCAGCAGCATAAATCCAGGAGCACAACAGGAGGAAGTGACCATAGAGTATAACATCAGGATGTGACAACAATAACCAGCAATGAATGCTGGGAGAGACAGGTTTAAGAAGGTACACACCCAGGTGCATGGAAAAATTGGTGAACAGGTTAACCCCTAAAGCAAACAAGAAAGGCACAATAGCAGCACCTCTGGTAATCAGAGGTACTGCTGCAATAATAATAAAGGACAAAAGGCAGGAGCTGCCAGGCAAGCAGCATGTAATGCATAAGCAACAGGCAGATCCTGACATATACATTACTTGCCGTATGCAGACTGACAAAACACGCATGAAATACATACATCATGATGTTCTTAATCTGGGTAAATACTGATGCAATTATTGTGCAGATCAAACAATAAACACTCTTTTATTCAGATATTGCAACAATGTATACACTCCCGCAGTCATGTTTTATCATCAAAGCAAATTGAATCATTTGCTTTGGTTTTAGAAAGTTACTAAAAATCACATTCAATGATAGAATAATGTCAAGCAAATGTGGGAGTCTATATGCACTCAAGATCAGTAGCGTATGCAAATACATGTAGAGTGTGTACAGTCACAATCTTTTCAGCAGATGGTTATGAGAGATGAACACCACAGATCAGAAAAGAAAATTGTGTAGGTATGTACACATGAATTGTCATGGTCAACGGAAATTTCAGTTGTTGGTAAAATCGTTACAGAAATCTCCTCTGAAGTAATTTTCAATAGTGTGTATACTCATCCTCGAGGCTGAACATTGCCTACGTTAGTCCACTCCTTCCCACCCTTGCTCCTCCCTTCAAACAGCAGATGAAAGTGTCATTTGCGTGTGAACATGAATTGCATGCAATTGCGTTCACTTGCAGAAGTCCCGTTCTGTGCATGAGCAATTTTATGTAATATACTGCACGCAAATGGACTTGTGTTTGAACATTAATCAGTCTCTGTATGTACATATGTTCTAATTATATTTAGCAGGTGCATACATGTATAAAATATATCATTTTCAAATTAGTAATAATTGCGCCAATTTCACTGTACAGAATGTTCTTTAAATATTATCCTGTTGCATCATATACTTTAAACAAATTAAATGCGAAATTATTTTTTGGCTTTCTTATCAGACTTTTAAAATAGCAAAGTGATTGAGCACTTTATATTGTCTTCTTAGTCTAATCTATTAGGGATTAATCAATTTTCCAGAACAAGACTCATCATTTGTGGAGCATTAAGTAGATTTAATTTATTATTCTGTTACTGTTAACAAATAATCTTCTTTTTCTACCACACTACACAGCTTACACACTATATAAGGAGAGTCAATTTCACACTAAACAGTGGTAAACACATTTACTTTGATAAGAATGGAGACCTACCTACAGTCTATCGTATTGTGAACTGGCAACTGAGTCCAGGAGGAACTGTAAAGCTGATTGACATTGGCAAATATAGTAGTTTAGCTATTCCTGATCAAGCTCTGACCATCAACTCAAGTCTGTTGCTGTGGCCTAAAGGAGATCAACAGGTGAGAGTCCAGAATAAACTGCAAGGGATATGCATCTATCCTCAATATTAAATGATCAAAGTCAACAAAAGTTTAAACAGAATTGTCACAAACACATTCCCAGTTGCCGTGACTTTGGGGTGGTTGCTATATGAGGTCAAACGATTCCAGCCCACAGTCTCTCTTTACCTGTCCAACAGGTTATAGACCTATTGAATTGCCCCAAACAGCGCTCACACCCCCACACACTTAAGGTTTGCCACCACCTATTAAATACGGGCAATAAGACCCCAATATACTGTCCCACGCTTGCATTCAAGGCTTCTAGCTGCTCACAGACTAGCAAGACCCATACAAGCAAGCAAAGGGTTAACTCTTCACACCCTCAAACTGTTACACAAATGTAAATGCAGCACACACAGCTTGTTAATCTAATATATCAACAAATCACACACATTCTTCTTAACAGGCTAATGGATTCGTTAGAGTATTAAGGATGCAACATATTAAATTATAGATTTAATATACAAAATTATAGGGCCTACAGATATAAAAAAATAATGAATAAACAATGAATAGATTGACATAACAAGCAAAGCAGGTTAAAATAAAAGGGGTTACATTCAGAATAGCAATTACTTGAGTTGCCTAATCTGTGGCATGGGAATTGGCTAGGAAGATGGACAGTTTATCAAAGTGAATTGATTTTAGAAAAAGTCTGACAATTTTCTGTATCTCATCTCAGCATTTTAAAAACACCTTTACACCCTCTCCCTGCCCCCAGGGGGTTGTGGCCTGTGACATTTTTTCAATCACCATTTGCATGTTGTCTGATTTACTACTCAATTCTACTATGTGACCTAGCTTTTCTGTGGAGCGTCACACAGAGTCAATTTTATTATTAATAAATCCCTTCTGAATCTGTCCATTTTTTGATACAGTGTATTCGCAGAGCTTACACTCATTTCCTTCATTTCTCTGTGGGGCAGAATTCTTAATTGAATATATGAGCTGCTCTTCAACATGCTATTGAGGAATATGTGGTTGATGACTAGTTTTATTTATTTTAAGTGGCATATTTTAAAACTGAATTATTTTTGTCTACATCACATATATAGCGCACGTCAGCACATGGCCTCTTTCAGCCAGACCACATGCTGAGCGGTACCTAAGCGTCTATTCAGGTGTCACAACCAGGATATATCTCACCGCAGGAGCTCTTTGAAGCTGCCCCAGGTGACACTTCTATCTTCTCACACTGGGATGTGCAAAGCCATTAAATACATTTGCATCAGAATCTCTGTCTTCACATTTTACACTTTAACTAAACTTATCAATGGATTCATTTGATATAACATATTTACACAGCCGTTATGATTTTTCCCTTATAAAAATCTGTAAGTTCTCTATGTTCACAACAAGAATATATAGCAAAGTTGTTAAATCCTTAGCTCGTCCTTATTGAATGGCCGCTCCTTATCAACAAAAAAATGAAAACAGCACTACTGGGACTTCTTTTTAGTAGCAAAAGTTAAATGGTCATATTGTAATTTTTATGAATGAAATAGTTACATTAAAAGTATCCTGATGAGGATGTTTTCCTTTACAAGCTGAGGAATTCAAGTCCATAAACATAGAGGACGATTTTATGCACCTACCCGTAAAATAGGAATCACCTTCTGAAATACAACTTCTCCACTCCTACCAATTCATTTAAATAATCAGATCTCGCATCAAACCACCTTACTTTTACACACTACAAATATGTGCACTTCTGCATACAACACAATCTAGGCCCACAAATGCTCTTCCTCATAAAAAAAGGGAGAGTTTGGGCAAAACAAGACACATGATATCAGAAAACATTCGCAATGCACTGTTGCAAACACTAAATGACCTTTATTGTGTCAGGAGAAGAAATACTTCATAATATGGTAGAGAAGAGTGAAAAACTTCAGCAGTGAATCACAGATTAAATTTGAGAACTAGAGAAACACACACAGAGGCTCAAACTGCAGACACACACAAATGCACAGTATATGGAATCTCATACAGATACACATACAGTAAACACAGAGATACATATATAGATATGAGACTTATTACAGATACACATAAACCATAGATACTCCATACTTGCCAACTCTCCCGGTATGTCCGGGAGACTCCCGCATTTTGAGAGAGTCTCCCGGACTCCCGGGCGAGTGTGGCAAAATCCCGGATCTGCCCACTTCCTAGTGAAGTGGGCAGAATTAGGTCACAAACGCCGCGATTCCTGGTGAATCGCGGCATTTGGCCCCGCCCCCCGCTGTCAAATGACGCATTTTGCGTCATGACGTCATGGGGGCGGGTCCAAAATGACACAGATTTTGGAGGCCCGCCCCTCATGACGCCCACCTCCCCCGCAGGCTCCCGGATACCAACATTGTAAAGTTGGTAAGTATGAGATACTCTGGGTACATTAGATCTCCCTTTCCAGCCCCTGTCCTACCTCTCATGGAGGCACAAGTGTAAGATGCAAGCATGCAGCTTCTATTTTTGGGTTTGTGCACTAAAAATGGTTGGATTTCCCTCAACACAAATGGCCAAGTTCAACTTAGCATCAGCCTCTCAGTTTTCGTTGTAACTAATATGTCTGTAGTGCTTCCTTTATTTATGGTTAAGTAAATAATGCTTACGGAACACAGCAAAATGGCACCAACAAGTCATGATATTGACTATACTTAATTAAAATTTTTTTTTTTTTTTAAAGAACATTAATACAATAAGATGACATATTATCCCCAGGTCCCTCGCTCGGTCTGCAGTGAGAGTTGTCCTCCAGGATTCAGGAAGGCTGCTAGAACAGGACAACCTGTCTGCTGCTTTGATTGTGTTCAATGTCTACAAGGAGAAATATCTAACCAGACAGGCAAGTCAAGAGTTTTCTGACCTACATATCATCATCATAATCATCGCCACCTTTTTATATAGAGCCACTAATTCTGCAGCGCTGTACAGAGAACTCACTAACATCAGTCCTTGCCCCATTAGGGCTTACAGTCTAAATTCCCAAACATACACACACAGACTAGGGTCAATTTGTTATCAGCCAATTAACCAGCCAGTATGTTTTTTGGAATGTGGGAGGAAACTGGACCATGCAAACACGGGGAGAACATACAAACTCCTCACAGATAAGGCCATGGTTGGGAATTGAACTCCTGACCCCAGTGCTGTAAAGCAGAAGTGCTAACCACTTAGCCATCATGCTGCCACATACGTATTTTGTGAGGAATAGGAATAACAAGGGTGTTTTGTAGTGATTAACTTTATGGAGATTATTGCACAATCAAGAACAAACTGGAAACATTGAAGTAAAGCAAAAATGAGTAAATGCTACAATGAAATGCTGTGGTTAAACAGTCTTTTGTTGCATCACTGATACATACTAAATCTCTTGAAGTATTCCTGGGGCAGATTTACAGCCTTTAGACAAGGCAAGACAATTCACAATGTCTTTTGAAGCAATGCTGAAGCAAATTAACACAGAGTCCAGTAATTATGGCAAAGGGATTGTGAGTGGAGCTATGTGTAAATATTTTGTGGATGCCAACCAGTAGACAAAAGCCAGGAGACGAACAGAAACAGACTTCAATGATGCCACTGGATATCAGCAGGGGCAAACGCAGGATTTGTAGAGGGGGGTTTCCACACCATGTCGCCAGTGGGCGTGACCAGCATGAATGGGGGTGTGGCTATAATTTTAGACAGTGCTTGGCTGCTCTCCAACTCTTCCTATCCCCATCATATACACAGGCAATGCTGCATGCACTACTGTTAGGTGCACACAGCTCTCCCTTTTCAAGCAGAGCTGTGTGAAGCAGGAGCAGGGTCCAGCCACCTCAATTATACAGTGCCCCAGGCTTGGAGGTGGTTTCCAGGCACTAGGAAACCCCCCCTCGGTTTGCCTATGATCAGGAGTCCAACATGGACACAGCCAGAACCCAGCAGATTTGTAAGATGCAATTCAAACATCAGAATACAAATCATGCAGAACCAGAAACTGGTGCAAGGTCAGTTACAAACTTGGGCAGGATACAGGAGCCAAGAAGCATGCAAGTCAAACACTAACCAATTCTATCACTGGCCAGGCATGAAGGCAATAGTGCAGCTCACCAATCAGATATTAATGGAAGGCACACCTGCACCACAGTTCAGACTTGATTAAAAGTAAGGATGCAGAGAACAACCAGCTGAATCCTAACAGACAGGCAGTATAGACACTATAACTGGGAAAACTTTACATGTGAAAGTGACAGTATATAATATATCTTGAGGGCTTGTATGAACACATTACCCCTCCAACTGATTACTATTTATACTCTGTTCACTTAAAGACTGTACATTTACTTTGAGTATTGCAGGAGATATATGTTAATTCTTAAATTATTATGAAAATCCTTCAGATATGAAACTTTTAATAGATTGCATTTTTTATTTTATTGAAGATTTGAAAATGTAATGCTAATTTTTCATAAGAATATATTACAATTCGGTCCTGTGTTCACTTTAGATTATCTGGAATACATAGACATTAACTATTATAAAGATATTTATATAGGCATTTACCTCACTTGGCTGTGGAATTTCACATTTTCACCAATGAAATTTTGCCTTAAGTGCTACTAGTAGAATGACTTAACTATCGTGGTCTCAGCACCAGTCATAGATTATTGCTAAATTTAAGATTGTTTCTCCTGAAATTTTCACCTTTGCAAATCAGCTTGTTCTGCCACAAAATGTGATATTTATGCATACTTGCCTACTCTCCTGGAATTCCCAGAAGGCTTCCGAATTTTTGGGAGTCCACTTGGACTCCCGGAAGAGTTGGGGAACCTCCCGAATTCGCCGAAGTTCACGGCATTGAATGGCAGGGCTTAATTGCGTCATTAAGCCCCGGCCCCGCTGTTCAATGCCGTGAATTTTGGCATTCTATAGTGGGAGTGGGAATGGTGACGCAACAACATCCAACGCCACTACGCCCACTCCTACCCTCTGTCACATGACTTCTCCCCCGGATGTATTTATGTATTCATTTTACCACAGCTTTGTTTTCAACTCTAATATGGTAAATACAAGCAGCAGCAGGCTCTGGGTGCCATTAATATTTACACAATGCAACACATTAGATCTGCAAATGTTGCAATGTCATGATTTACACTTTTTGTACAGATCTATTGAGGTCACTAATTGCGATGGTAGTCTTCAAAGCGACGCTGTAAACTCCGACAGCACATATCCCGACATAATGACACCGATGGTGTCATCCCCGAAAGAATTTTTAGACCGACTGCTTGAAAAACAGATTGTCGGGGTTTACAGCGTTGCTTTCATGTACCCAACTCACTAATTGATATGTGGAACAAGGTGGGTGTTTTTGTTTAGGATGACGGATAGAGGTGGTTAGAGTTTTTTTGAGACTATGTTAAAATGTGTTGATAAAGATGGATAATGTAAATATTTTAAAGTGTTTTGGAACACGTGGTACTTCACACATGTGCCACACTATACCAAAGACTTACAGGGCCTTTAGGGTTTTACCAGGGTTCCGAGTTCAGTAATTATGAACAGTAAAAGAGCTGTGTAGCGATTCTATCAGATATAGTCGATTCACTTTTGCCAACCTGATTTAGCTCTGGCAGTAGCAGAGGCACAAAATGTAACAAATCCCCAGTCTATGCCAGGGACCCCCACAAGGAGGTTTGGGTTATGCTGCTGGTGGTTTTACAGATTGCGGCCCTCTGCGCTGCCTACAGGTGTAACGAGCTGATGTCAATAGCAGGAAGGGTCTGGTAAATGTAGCCAGGACTGGTACAGAAATGGGCTGCAGGGTGCTAAATCAGCTAACTGAATCAGTATCAGAACAAGCTGGGTGAGATACAATCAGGTATAAACAATACCAAACGACAGGCAGAGGAGATGTCAGGAACGATCTGGGTCAGAATACCCAGGAATCAGTCACAATATTCCTGGAGCAAAGGTTTGGAGCCAAATACTCCTGCACAGGCCTATGCACAGAGCAGGTTTAATAGCTAAGCTGATGAATAGGGCAGATCACAGGTCAGAACACATGATTAAAGGTTCAGAGCTGCTCTTAAAGGGCCATTATTATTATTATTATTATTATCTTTGACTTATAAGGCGCCACAAAGGGACAGCAGCGCCGTACATTACATATACAGAAAACAGAACCAAGACACAACATGATACAAAAATATATACAAACACAGTTAACAGGGTAAAGCAAATCATATTATATCTGGGACAGATAGTGAAAGGGATGATAGAAATCAGCGAGAAGAAGGCCAAAGCTTAAGAAAACAGGGCTAGCAAAGCAGGCCAAGAGGTCCAGAGGGTGAAGGAACAGTAGAAGTAGCACACAAAGAAAGAGGGCCCTGCTCATGAGAGCTTACATCCTAAAGGGAAGGGGTAGACTCAAATAGGGTTGTACTAACTGGGGGAGAGAGCCAGGACAAGGACGTTAGGAGGAGGACTGATAGACTTGAATAAAGAAATTAGTCTTTTGGGCACGCTTGAAGCCTTTGAGAGTAGATGCTAACCTGATGGAACATGAAAGATCGTTCCACAGCAGGGGAGCAGCCTGGGCAAAGTCTTGAAGACGAGAGTGAGAGGAGGGGGTCAGTGAAGTAGTGAGGCGGCGGTCACAGGCAGAGCGGAGGGGGAGGCTAGGAGTGTAGGTAGAGATGAGATTTGACATGTAGGGAGGGGAAGATTGACTAAGAGCTTTAAAGGTGAGGGTGAGGAGTTTAAATGCGCTTTTTGTTGCACGGAGTAGGAGTGTGGCACATGGTTCTGAATCTGGAGCAAAGAGAAGAGTAGAGGGAGCGTGCCAGACAGGTTTGAGAAGTAACAGGAGAGTAAAGTGCGACAAGCTGACAGACAAAATGCCTTAAGGTTGGTCAAAGCCTGCACAGAGGGATATTAGATAATCATGTCTAGATTATGATTCCCTGTGTATAAGTTGTTATTAAATAACAAAACATTTTTGGGTGAGTTTGCTTTCAATAGACTATACCATAGCAATGCTTAGATATGTTGTTTTAGGTGCTATACCTGACTATTACTTTCATGGTACGGGGTACTAGAGTGATAGCTCACTCTATAAACCATAGAGTATCTTTATTGCAAAATACAACAATATAATGCAAAACAGTAACAACACTGTATACAAACAGACTTAACAACAGTTAGGTGAGTCACCAACCCCATAGGTAATACCTTTATTCACACAGTCTCTGTATGATGCAGCTTCAAGAATGACAGCAGTAAAATCCTCATAAGTAGTGTATGATGTAAGAGTCAAATTGTTGCACAAATAATCATCCCTGATGTCATTCCTGGGCATTTCCTTATGGATAGAGATGTCAAATTGCAAACACCGGCCCCTCAGTCACGACACCCTCTATCAGCTTTGTAGGGAAGTAACACACAGTCAACCTTCTCCTGTAGTCACATTTAGATATCAAAACCAAAGGTATCTACTGATGGAGATCAGTGGTTTATGCACGACTTGCATAAAAAAGGTATTCCTGACTATCCATTCAACAGAGCTGGTATAATCTGAAACTCATTCACAGTATTCAGCATAGAACAACTGAGATTCATCCAGTTCCTTATTTAAAAGGGACTCAAATTCCTATGATGTTGGGATACATTAGACAAAAATTGGGTAATGTACCACTTATACCTAATAGTTTTCGGTAGGTGTATGAAATCAGTATTATAAACTCTTAAATCACTGCTTCCTTTTAGCATGATACAACACATTGATAACAAATTAATGTGTAACGGTACCATATATGTTCTATCTTTCAGATTCTATTAACTGCATAAGATGTCCTTGGGATCAGTGGCCAAATTCTGAGAAATCAAAATGTCTCCCAAAGTCGATGGAGTTTCTTTCTTATGATGATGCATTAGGAAAAACGTTAGCTACAATCAGCATAATATCTTCACTTTTCCCCCCTATTATTTTGGGTCTTTTCATCTTACATAGACAAACACCTATAGTGAAAGCCAATAACTACTCTCTAAGTTGTCTTGTATTGATGTCACTGTGTCTTTGCTTCTTGTGCTCTTTAGTATTTATAGGTTTCCCCCACCACCAGAAATGTCTCCTACGTCAGGTATTATTTGGCCTGGCCTTTACTTTGTGTGTCTCAAGCATTTTGGCTAAGACTATCATGGTGGTGTTTGCTTTTATGGCCACTAGACCAGGCAGCAACCTGAGGAAATGGACGAATCCACAAGTCTCCTATATGATTATTTTTTCTTGTTTCCTGATACAATTCATTTTATGCATCACTTGGGTGTCTATAGATTCTCCATTCCAACAACATAACACTAAAGCTAATCCTGAACTTATCATTGTTGAGTGCAATGAGGGATCACCTATTGCATTCTGGACCATGCTAGGTTATCTGTTTCTTCTGGCCACCATTAGTTTCATTGTAGCTTTCCTGGCTCGAAAACTTCCAGACAGGTTCAATGAGGCTCAGTTTATTACTTTCAGCATGCTGGCCTTCCTCAGTGTCTGGGTGGCTTTCATCCCAGCCTCGCTCAGTGCTCAGGGACAATACACTGTGGCAATGGAAATCTTTGCCATTTTGGCATCAAGTTGGGCTCTGGTGATCTGCATGTTTCTTCCTAAATGTTTCATCATATTATTTAGACCAGATAAGAACTGTCGACATCTCATAATGAAAACCAAAGATTAAGGTCAACAGCTCTTTTCTAAATATGTAATACATAGCAACATAGAAGTTCGAAAAAATATAATTTTATTTATTAATGGATTGGTCTCTGTTTTTCGTGTAAAATGATCAAAGTCTATATCTATTATTAGCAGTGGAGGGCTGGCAAATTTTAGCCAGGGTGGCAAGACTTTACCGAGATGACTTCTGCAATTTCCTTAGGTCTTGATCCCTTCTATGGATAGTTGGAACCATTCCACTTACTAGACGGAAGGCTGGTTAATAGTATTAGGGAAAACCCGTTGCAGGTTCCCTAGTGATCATGTTCATCAGACTAGAGACTTGTTTTACAAATAGAGGATGGGCCCCACATGCTGCATCTAGCTTTGTTTTATGCAGTATATGGGCCTGATTCATAAAGGAATGTAAACTGCGATTTTGTCCGCAAAATCACTCTGCGCATGCCCAGAACTGGCTCATACGCCAAAGAAAGCAGCTACATTCAATTCAACTTGAAGTGCATAGGTCACTTAGTACAAGTTATGATTTCAGGGACGGAACGGGACGTTTGTCTGTAGTCAATGTACAGTAAGGATGTGCCAATCTCGAGCATACGTAGCATCGTCTGATCCAATCTCTGGGCATCTCAAGAGTACTTGCTTTTAAGCCATATCTCTTGCTCTAGCTACAGGTCTAGTCTAAGTGCCGATTACTAGTGATGACGGTTGAGTATGCATGCTATTACATGTGTTTGCAATCAGGAGCAACTATAAAACTTATTTTTATGTACAGTAGACATTCATTACAAACTAATAAATGTATTTTATGGAAAGAAAAAAACTGACATTAATGGAAAGGTTTTTCCTTCCTATGCGTTCTTTTTGTGATTTTATATTCCACATCGTTATTGGACGTACCCTGTCTTGTCCAGTAAAGCAGAGCAATTCTACACCCTTATTCATCACTGCACGTTTCTTCACATCCATTCCTTGTTTTTATTATTATTTATTAATATCTTTTATTTATAAAACGCCACAAGGGATCTGCAATGCCGTACATGACACATACAGAAAGTAGTGTTTCATAATACACATTATACATGAAGAACAAAATACAAAGACCAGACACACTGAATGAATATCAATACAGGTAACACCGTAATGCAGATCAAGTAATTTGTGGGACTTCTAGTGAGAGTGAAAGTAGTAACCAGCGAGAAGCAGACCTAAGCTTAAAAAAAAAGGCTAGAGAACCAAGCCAAGAGGTACAGAGGGTGATGAAATATTAAAAGGAGAACACAAGGAAAGAGGGCCCTGCTTACATCCTAAAAGGAACAGGGGAGAAACAAATAGAGTAGTACTGATTGGGGGAGTGGGAGTGAAAGCCTGAATAAGGGTGGTAGGAGGAAGACTGATAGGCTTGAATAAAGAAATAAGTGTTAAGGGAACGCTTGAAGCCTTTGAGAATAAAGGTGAACCTGATGGAGTGTGGGAGATCATTCCACAGCTGGGGAGCAGCCCAGACAAAGCCATGGAGGTGGTAGTGGGTGGAGGTGATCAGTGAAGTAGTGTGGCGATGGTCATTGGCAGAGTGAGGGGGTAGCGAGGAGTGTAGGTAGAGATGAAGGTGGAGATGTAAGGGGGGAGGATTTATTGAGAGCTTTGAAGGTGAGAATGAGGAGGTTAAATTTAATTCTGTAGGCCTTGGGGAGCCAATATAAGGACTGGTGGAGGGGAACATCAGAGTTAGAGTGGTGGGAGAAAAAAATGAAGTGGGCAGCAGCATTGAGGATAGACTTTAGAGAGGCAAGGTGAGAGTCATGCAGGCCAAAGAGAAGGAGGTTACAGTAGTTGAGGCGAGAGATTACAACAGAGTGAAAAAAGTTTTGGTGCCTTCTGTGGTGAGTGGAAGTATCAGGATTTTGAGAGGGACAGAATCTGAGATTTAAAGGAGAGGGATAAGTCGAGGATAACCCCAAGCCATCAGACTTGAGGGAAAGAAATAAGAGTAGTATTAGGGGGGAGATGGGAGAGTCCTTTAAAGGGGGAAGAGAATTAGTTAATTCTTGGAAATATTGGGCCTGAATCATTAAGGAAAGTAATGCAGAAAAAACGAGTAACTTTGTACCTTGGCAAAACCGTGTTGCATTGGAATGAGAGTCAAATTTAAAATGGGATGATTTATAGTTGGGGTAAGGCATGTTCTAAATCAACTTTAAATTTCAGTGTACAAAAATAGCTATCAAGCAATTGTGTGCTACATGAAAATCATTGTATATGCAAAATAATAAACTAATTTGCACCCCTTGCATTGTAATATGGTTTTATCTATGAGAAAACTCATTGTTTGCCTTACTTTTCTTAATGAATAAGGCCCATTAAGTTTAAGAAAACGCTGCGACATCCGAGATGAGATGGCTGAGAGGCAGCAGGAGACATGAGACATAAGGGAAGAGGAAAGGTCAGGGGATGAAAGATAGATTTATGTATCATTAGCATAGAGGTGGTACTGAGCAGATGAGGACACCTAGGGAGGAGGTGTAGAGGGAGAAGAGCAGGGGGCCAAGAACAGAATCTTGGCGAACTCCAACAGGTAAGGGAAGAGGAGGGATGTGGAGCCACATGTATAGTCTGAAAAAGGAACGCTTGTGGAATTCGGGCCTATGTGTACACAATTTACATGCATTTTAAACCAAACGCACATTGCGGTCAGTATGCATGTCATAATGAATCAGGCCCTACATCTATACAGCACTGAAACAACTATTTTTTATTTAAGTAAATTTTTAAGTTAAGATCAGTTACCGTAGACAATAAACAAACTTACCAGTGCAAGTGGAACAGCCCTCATACCTTTGGTACATGGTTTTCTGAATGTCTTACTCCATTTTATTCACCCTCACTCTTTACTTGCATTGCTTTGCTTTTTGCTTCTATTTACATTATACTGGTTTATTTTTGTTCATAGAGTACAGTATACCATTACAATTAACATTTCATATTATGCTATTGTTGCATTTGCTACAATTCCTTCTGTGCTTTTTGCTTTTGTGCAAAAATATTGATCTAAAATATGATGACTTTTTTCTGAAGCTTTTTCTGAACATCATTTTACATCACCGATTTTATACTACTTGATTTTAAAAAAATCCAAAAAATCATATTACATTTTATAATATTATTGATTTAAACAAATGAAACATATCTTATAATCTAAAGGACACCACTGAAGAGCAATATTATTCTTTCTGTACTCCATGTATGCAGTCAAATGGAGTATGTCAGAATCAAAATCTGTATTCAGCCCTATATAAATGCACATATATATATATATATATATATATATATATATATATATATATATAATGTTAGGACTGACCAGAATGGGAAGACTTTGGCGTCAGTTGGTCAGCTTAAACATATATTGCAATATGTGGAACTAACATTCCCTGTTTGTAATATAGAACAGTACTTTTGCCAAAGTTGCAGTTTTTCTGGGTTTTTTGGGAGTACAGGGTGTTTAAAAACCTGGGGTTTGTTTTGTAAGAATGCTACTAGGGCTGAGGAGTGCCTTTAAGGGCTTTTAATTTGGATAAATTTACAGTTTTTTTACAATTTGGTAAAATATGCCTCATTTTAAAGATAGGGGATTTCACAACGTTGTGCATGTCAGATAGAAGTGTGTGCTGTGTGTACTCAAAGTGGCTTCACTTTAGAGTACAAATATGGCTGACTGACCCTTTTGCTAAGAAATTTTCTTCTGTGAGCAGGAGAATTTAGCAATATTTATTTGGTATAGGGGGGCTAGTTGGTGTTTTGGGGCTAATGGGAGGCACACTATACTAGTATTAGGGCTGTGTTACAGAGCCTGTTTAAACTTCCCACCCCTCAGTGACGTTAATTTATTCACTGCACTGAGCTGGGTGCGGGAAATTTAAAAGTGCTCTGAGGTTTCTGCAGTGATTTAAAAAAAAAAAAAAAAAGCGTGTGCCCCCCCCCTCTATCCAGTATTAACCCTAGTGCTGAAAGACTACTCCTGGTTCCGTGAAATTCGGGGAAAACATTTGCGTGGGGTCTC
This sequence comes from Mixophyes australis, assembly GCA_036250195.1. NCBI lineage: Eukaryota > Metazoa > Chordata > Amphibia > Anura > Limnodynastidae > Mixophyes > Mixophyes australis. The sequence continues at coordinate 34,317,413 of JAVHZZ010000004.1, read as the reverse complement.
TCCGATTTTCACGGAACCAGCACTTGGCAAACCAGCCGGGGTTGGTGGCACTATAGCAGGGGGACATGCCTCAGGGGTCCACATGCCATGATGACAAACCAACCCCAGGCTGTTCAGTGCTGGGCTGGATTCCCTAGGGAGTGGGGTCCGTCGAATAAAATGAGCGCCCCCCCCCCAGTAAAACTAGTACTGTAGAACTGTAATTAATTAATGTGGCAGGCTCCCCCTGTAGAACTGTACCCCTATGTTTACACTGTTCAGTTAATTCTCTACACTGCATCTCAAGTACCCCTCCCCCACTGCATATCTCATTTCACTGTATCCCTCCCACACTGAATCACATGCACCCCTCATACACTGCACTCTCATTTCACTGCTCCACCTCTGCATCCATCACACTACACTCTCACCCACTTCTCTGCTCTTTCACCCACTTCCAGGGTTGCCATCAGGAAGGGGTACAGCCAGTACAGCTGTAAGGGGCCCAGACAGGAGTGTCTATCCGGGCACCCTGAACTGTCCGGTCCCCTTAGTCTGACAAATCTGCCCCTCGCAATGCTGTGGCTCCAAGACGCCATTAGACTGGGAGTGTGCGGCGCACTGATGTCATCACTGTGCATCATGCTCAGATTCTATCAGTGACCAGGAGCCGTAGCATCGCTTCAAGAACAAGGTAAGTTTATTGAGCATTTATTATGATGGAGGGGCATTTATTAGGATAGGGGAGGGGGGAGCTGAGCATTTTCTGTGATGAGATGGTGAGGAGGGGAGTGGAATATTTACTGTAATGGGATGGTGAGGGGAGGAGCGGAGCTTTTGCTGTGATGTAATGATGAGAGGGCATTTACTATGATGGGGAGGGAGCAGAGAATATACTGTGCAGAGGGAGGGGACACATGTACGGAGCAGAGGGACGGGTGGGAGCCTGCCACATTAATTAATAACGGGTCCCACAAATTCTGATGGTAGCCCTGTCGATTCTGATAGCAACATAGTCTAGAGGACACATTCTGATTTTTAGACTACAGAGAAGCTACAATAAAAGTGCTTGGTAATCTGCCAGTACAGCAATATGTGTGTGTGAGAGATTGGCAGTACTGTTAGAGATCGTGCAGTAATGATTTTAGTGAAATCTGTCGGCAGGTTTCTCACGTCCTGTTCAATGCAGCACATCAGCAGTTCTTTAGAATGAAATATAATACTCACTGAAGCATAGATTTTTTTTTTTTTTTTAATTATTCACCTGCCTTGCATTTTTAAAGGATTTGTGCATTTATGCCGGGCACTGTCGTGATAGCACACGGCCGGTGGGGAGCATTAAGTGCTGTAGAGACACAACCAATCAGAGTCTGCCATGCTGCTTGCTCTCACTGTCACTGCTGACAGCCAGCCAGCACACTCTCCCTGCCTGTCTGGGCTGAACGGACCTGCACATAGTGTGCAGCCACCGGCAGCAAGCCCCTGCAATCTCCACACAGTTTTTGACAGCTAATATATATTGTTTCAAGTTTCGGGGCCAAAATTAAGGTGCGGCTTATACATTGGAGCACCTTATACATGGGGAAATACGGTATACAAAAAAATCTATATATATTGTAACAAAAGGAGGCATTTAGCTGGCAATATGCAGAGAAAGCATGGAAGTAGAGTAAAACTGTTGTGCAGTAATGCACCTAGATTGAATGTAAAGACTTTTGTATGAAAAGCAATAGTTTAAGATTGGTTAACTTACATGATTTGAAATTCTTCCTCTCAGCAAACAGACAGGGTGTGTCTGTTAGTGCAAACAGAGCCAGTAATGGGAGTGTCCTTTTAAAGAGAAGGTGAGTGTGTCACCTGCCCATCAAGCTAGGGCTGGGGGAGGAGTATCATGCAAAAAAGCTTGTTTGTGCCATTTGTGCACTGAGACCATTGCTGGGGAAGCTGGCTGGTCTTGAGAGAGCTGGACTATGTATAGCTAGCGTTTAGGGTCTCCATAATTGCTGTGAAAGTTATACGGTGTCAAATACATTTTAACCATCCTGACAATAAAGCTGCATAAAAAGAAGAAGTGGTTCACGTGTGCTTCAGCAGTAGCGGGCTCTTGCCACAATATATATATATATATATATATATATATATATATTAGAGATGAGCGGGCTCGGATATCTGAAATCCGAGCCCACCCGAACATTGCCGATCCGAGTCGGATCCGAGACAGATCCGGGTATTGGCGCCAAATTCAAATATGAAACTGAGGCTCTGACTCATAATCCCGTTGTCGGATCTCGCGATACTCGGATCCTATAAATTCCCCGCTAGTCGCCGCCATCTTCACTCGGGCATTGATCAGGGTAGAGGGAGGGTGTGTTAGGTGGTCCTCTGTCCTGGTAGATCTCGTGCTGTGCTGTTTAGTTCTGTGCTGTGCTGTTTAGTTCTGTGCTGTGCTGTGCTGTGCTGTGCTGTGCTGTGCTGTGTTCTGCAGTATCAGTCCAGTGGTGCTGTGTGCTGTGCTCTGTCCTTCTGAGGTCAGTGGTGCTGCTGGGTCCAGTGCTGTGTCCTGTTCAGTCCAGTGGTGCTGTGTCCTGTGCTCTGTGCTTCTAAGGGCATAGTTATTTCCCCAATATTCCCCTGTGTTTAAAAAAATAAAAAAAAGTTATTTAAAAAAATACCAAAAACTAATTTAATTTTTTTTAATTACCACAAAATTTGCACAACCAATCCTGCAGTATAAGCCCATTGGTACTGCAATATTACCAAGTTCACACATTCAGCAGTAAAAGTCCAGTGGTACTGCAATATTACAAAGTTTACACATTCTGCAGTATCAGTCCAGTGGTGCTGTGTCCTGTGCTCTGTCCTGCTGAGTTCCGTAGTGCTGCTGGGTCCTGTGCCGTGTCCTGTTCAGTCCAGTGGTGCTGTGTCCTGTGCTCTGTGCTTCTAAGGTCATAGTTATTTCCCCATTATTCCCAAGTTTTTAAAAAATAAAAAAAAAGTAAAAAAAAATAAAAAATTAAAAAAAAAAAAAATATATAATAATTATAACCAAATTTGCAAAACCAATCCAGCAGTATAAGTCCATTGGTACTGCAATATTACAAAGTTCACACATTCTGCAGTATCAGTCCAGTGGTGCTGTGTCCTGTGCTCTGTCCTGCTGAGTTCCGTAGTGCTGCTGGGTCCTGTGCCGTGTCCTGTTCAGTCCAGTGGTGCTGTGTCCTGTGCTCTGTGCTTCTAAGGGCATAGTTATTTCCCCATTATTCCCAAGTTTTTAAAAAATAAAAAAAAAGTAAAAAAAAATAAAAATTTTTTAAAAAAATAAAAATATATAATAATTATAACCAAATTTGCAAAACCAATCCAGCAGTATAAGTCCATTGGTACTGCAATATTACAAAGTTCACACATTCTGCAGTATCAGTCCAGTGGTGCTGTGTCCTGTGCTCTGTCCTGCTGAGTTCCGTAGTGCTGCTGGGTCCTGTGCCGTGTCCTGTTCAGTCCAGTGGTGCTGTGTCCTGTGCTCTGTGCTTCTAAGGGCATAGTTATTTCCCCATTATTCCCAAGTTTTTAAAAAATAAAAAAAAAGTAAAAAAAAATAAAAAATTTAAAAAAAAATAAAAATATAATAATTATAACCAAATTTGCAAAACCAATCCAGCAGTATAAGTCCATTGGTACTGCAATATTACAAAGTTCACACATTCTGCAGTATCTTGTGCTACATATAATGGAGACCAAAAATTTGGAGGATAAAGTAGGGAAAGATCAAGACCCACTTCCTCCTAATGCTGAAGCTGCTGCCACTAGTCATGACATAGACGATGAAATGCCATCAACGTCGTCTTCCAAGCCCGATGCCCAATCTCGTAGTACCGGGCATGTAAAATCCAAAAAGCCCAAGTTAAGAAAAAGTAGCAAAAAGAGAAACTTAAAATCATCTGAGGAGAAACGTAAAGTTGCCAATATGCCATTTACGACACGGAGTGGCAAGGAACGGCTTAGGCCCTGGCCCGTGTTCATGACTAGTGGTTCAGCTTCACCCACGGATCTTAGCCCTCCTCCTCCTCCCCCCCCCTACAAAAAATTGAAGAGAGTTATGCTGTCAGCAACAAAACAGCAAACAACTCTGCCTTCTAAAGAGAAATTATCACAAATCCACAAGGCGAGTCCAAGGATGTTGGTGGTTGTCAAGCCTGACCTTCCCATCACTGTACGGGAAGAGGTGGCTCGGGAGGAGGCTATTGATGATGTAGCTGGCGCTGTGGAGGAACTTGATGATGAGGATGGTGATGTGGTTATTGTAAATGAGGCACCAGGGGGGGAAACAGCTGATGTCCATGGGATGAAAAAGCCCATCGTCATGCCTGGTCAGAAGACCAAAAAATGCACCTCTTCGGTCTGGAGTTATTTTTATCCAAATCCAGACAACCAATGTATGGCCATATGTAGCTTATGTAAAGCTCAAATAAGCAGGGGTAAGGATCTTGCCCACCTAGGAACATCCTCCCTTATACGTCACCTGAATAACCTTCATAGTTCAGTGGTTAGTTCAGGAACTGGGGCTAGGACCCTCATCGGTACAGGGACACCTAAATCCCGTGGTCCAGTTGGATACACACCAGCAACACCCTCCTCGTCAACTTCCTCCACAATCTCCATCAGATTCAGTCCTGCAGCCCAAGTCAGCAGCCAGACTGAGTCCTCCTCAATACGGGATTCATCCGAGGAATCCTGCAGCGGTACGCCTACTACTGCCACTGCTGCTGTTGCTGCTGTTAGTCGGTCATCTTCCCAGAGGGGAAGTCGTAAGACCGCTAAGTCTTTCACAAAACAATTGACCGTCCAACAGTCGTTTGCCATGACCACAAAATACGATAGTAGTCACCCTATTGCAAAGCGTATAACTGCGGCTGTAACTGCAATGTTGGTGTTAGACGTGCGCCCGGTGTCCGCCATCAGTGGAGTGGGATTTAGAGGGTTGATGGAGGTATTGTGTCCCCGGTACCAAATCCCGTCGAGATTCCACTTCACTAGGCAGGCGATACCAAAAATGTACAGAGAAGTACGATCAAGTGTCCTCAGTGCTCTAAAAAATGCGGTTGTACCCACTGTCCACTTAACCACGGACATGTGGACAAGTGGTTCTGGGCAAACGAAGGACTATATGACTGTGACAGCCCACTGGGTAGATGCATCCCCTTCCGCAGCAACAGCAACAGCTGCATCAGTAGCAGCAACTACAAAATGGCGGCTCGTGCAAAGGCAGGCAACATTGTGCATTACAGGCTTTAATAAGAGGCACAACGCTGACAACATATTAGAGAAAATGAGGGAAATTATCTCCCAGTGGCTTACCCCACTTAGACTCTCATGGGGATTTGTGGTGTCAGACAATGCAGGTAACATTGTGCGGGCATTAAATATGGGCAATTTCCAGCACGTCCCATGTTTTGCCCACACCATTAATTTGGTGGTGCAGCATTACCTCAAGAGTGACAGGGGTGTGCAGGAGATGCTTGCGGTGGCGCGCAAAATTGCTGGACACTTTCGGCATTCAGCCAGTGCCTACCGCAGACTAGAGGCACATCAAAAAAGCATGAACCTGCCCTGCCATCACCTCAAACAAGAGGTTGTGACGCGCTGGAACTCCACCCTCTATATGCTGCAGAGGATGGAGGAGCAGCAAAAGGCCATTCAGGCCTACACAGCCACCTACGACATAGGCAAAGGAGTGGGGATGCGCCTCAGTCAAGCGCAGTGGAGACTGATTTCCGTGTTGTGCAAGGTTCTGCAGCCATTTGAACTTGCCACACGAGAAGTCAGTTCCGACACTGCCAGCTTGAGTCAGGTCATTCCCCTGATCAGGCTGTTGCAGAAGCAGCTGGAGAAAGTGAGGGAGGAGCTGGTAAGCCATTGCGATTACACCAAGCATGTAGCTCTTGTGGATGTAGCCCTTCGTACGCTTTGCCAGGATCCGAGGGTGGTCACTCTTTTAAAGTCAGAGGAATACATTCTGGCCACCGTGCTCGATCCTCGGTTTAAAGCGTATGTTGTGTCTCTGTTTCCGGCGGACACAAGTCTACAGCGGTGCAAAGACCTGCTGGTCAGGAGATTGTCCTCTGAAGAGGACCGTGACATGCCAACAGCTCCACCCTCATTTTCTTCCACATCTATGGCTGCGAGGAAAAAGCTCAGTTTTCCCAAAAGAGGCGCTGGCGGGGATGCTGATAACATCTGGTCCGGACTGAAGGACCTGCCAACCATTGCAGACATGTCTACTGTCGCTGCATTGGATGCTGTCACAATAGAAAAAATTGTGGATGATTACTTTGCTGACACCATCCAAGTAGACATGTCAGACAGTCCATATTGTTACTGGCAGGAAAAAAAGGCAGTTTGGAAGCCCGTATACAAACTGGCTCTATTTTACCTGAGTTGTCCCCCCTCCAGTGTGTACTCGGAAAGAGTTTTTAGTGCAGCGGGGAACCTGGTCAGTGAGCGGCGAAGGAGGTTGCTTCCTCAGAACGTTGAAAAAATGATGTTTATAAAAATGAATAATCAATTCCTCAATGAAGTACAGCACTGCCCTCCAGACAGTACAGAGGGACCTGTGGTTGTGGAGTCCAGCGGGGACGAATTGATAATGTGTGATGAGGAGGAAGTACACACTGTAGGGGGAGAGGAATCAGAGGTTGAGGATGAGGACGACATCTTGCCTCAGTAGAGCCTGTTTAGTCTGTACAGGGAGAGATGAATAGCTTTTTTGGTGTGGGGGCCCAAACAAACCAATCATTTCAGCCAAAGTTGTTTGGTAGGCCCTGTCGCTGAAATGATTGGTTTGTTAAAGTGTGCATGTCCTATTTCAACAACATAAGGGTGGGTGTGAGGGCCCAAGGACAATTCCATCTTGGACCTTTTTTTTTTGCATTATATGACCAATCAACAGTCGTTTGCCATGTTCAAAAAGTAAAACCAAATTTAAAAAAATACAAGAAATTAAACCAAAAGTAAAATGCCGTGTCATAATTTAAAACAAGAGGTATTGACGTGCTCTAAAACTACTGTATTGTTGTTTATATTTTATAAACACTACACTTGAAAGCTTGAGTCTTTCAATAAAAAAGTAACTGTCCATTGCACGACTATGTGCAACAGGGACATTTTTTTGGGTTTACAAAGTCAACGAATAACACTTCGACCCTGTCTGTCTGGGATCTCAATGACGAATTGTCTGTACCATGTTTGGAGGAGGTATTGTGGCCCCGGTACCAAATTGGGTACCGGGGTCACTCCACTATGCAGTCCAGATAGAGGTGTATCAGATATTAAACAACGTTGACTGTTGATGCCCAATTTTTTAATTATATTGTGGCCTCGGTACCAAATTGTGTACCGGGGCCACCACACTACGCAGTCCATACCCTTTTTTGGTGGAATTCTGACACGTGGAGGGTTTTTTAATTATATTGTGGCCTCGGTACCAAATTGTGTACCGGGGCCACCACACTACGCAGTCAAGATAGATAGATGCGTATCATAGATAAAGTTCATTCAGTGGTGTGGGGCAAATTGAAAAATATTCAAAATGCACTGACATTATCAAAAACAAGAGGTTGTCACACGCTAAAACTCCAACATGTATATGATGGAGAGGATGGAGGAGCAGCCGTATGTGTAGTGTAATGCAGACCTGTTGAAGGTTTTTTATATATTTTATTGTGGTGCCCAGTGCCCACTCCTCTAGGCAGTCCAGGTACATTTATTGGTGCGAATCATAAAAGTTCAGGGTTTTTAATATATCTTGTGGTGACCCACTCCTCTACGCAGTCCAGGTACATTTATTGGTGTGATTCATAAAAGTTCAGGGTTTTTAATATATCTTGTGGTGACCCACTCCTCTACGCAGTCCAGGTACATTTATTGGTGCGATTCATAAAAGTTCAGGGTTTTTAAGATATTGTGGTGACCCACTCCTCTACGCAGTCCAGGTACATTTATTGGTGCGAATCATAAAAGTTCAGGGTTTTTAATATATATTGTGGTGACCCACTCCTCTACGCAGTCCAGGTACATTTATTGGTGCGATTCATAAAAGTTCAGGGTTTTTAAGATATTGTGGTGACCCACTCCTCTACGCAGTCCAGGTACATTTATTGGTGCGAATCATAAAAGTTCAGGGTTTTTAATATATCTTGTGGTGACCCACTCCTCTACGCAGTCCAGGTACATTTATTGGTGCGATTCATAAAAGTTCAGGGTTTTTAATATATATTGTGGTGACCCACTCCTCTACGCAGTCCAGGTACATTTATTGGTGCGATTCATAAAAGTTCAGGGTTTTTAATAGATATTGTGGTGACCCACTCCTCTACGCAGTCCAGAAAGATACCTTGTTGCAACGTTTTGGACTAATAACTATATTGTGAGGTGTTCAGAATACACTGTAAATTAGTGGAAATGCTTGTTATTGAATGTTATTGAGGTTAATAATAGCCTAGGAGTGAAAATAAGCCCAAAAACTTGATTTTTAAACTTTTTATGTTTTTTTCAAAAAAAATCCGAATCCAAAACCTTAAATCCGAACCGAGACCTTTCGTCAAGTGTTTTGCGAGACAAATCCGAACCCCAAAAATAACGAAAATCCGGATCCAAAACACAAAACACGAGACCTCAAAAGTCGCCGGTTCACATCCCTAATATATATATATATATATATATACATATATATATATAAATAAACTGGGATACTCTGCACTCTCCAACCACATTATTAATGCTGTACTAAATACTTTTCTATATTAAAAACAGGGAATGTTAGTTGCACATAATGTTAAGCTGACCAACTCACGCCAAAATCATGGTTGGAACTCACCCGAATGGGAAGACTTTGACAGCTGGCAGCTGTCCAAATCCATTCCGTGGAAGGCTTAGAACAGGCTCTGCAGGTCAAATTTCTTGTCAGTGTACTCCCAACGGAAGAACCCCTTAATATCTGCCTGGGATCCAACTGGACCACCTTGCATGAGTTTCATCTGAATTGGAGCAGGAGTGTGGAAGATGTTTGCCTACAAACAGTCAACCAAACAAACAAACAGATAAACAAACACAATTCTTAATATATGTATATATATATATATATATATATATATGAATATATAAATATATATATATATATATATATATATATATACCATGCACCAATTGGGATGAAATCAATGTGAGGTGGTCCAGTTGGATTCTGCCCAGGATTTAAGGGGATTAGAGTTCCGGATGGATCTCCCATTTGTGTACGCTGGGCAGAACTTTGACCAGGGGAGACTGCTCTGAGCCTTCCACTGGATGGATTGAATGAAAACTTCACAGAGTGGTAACAGAGGATCCCATAAGACATACCAGGGGGTTGAGGTCCCAGTCAGCACTCCCATTAGTGTACGTTGGCCTGAACTTAGACTCGGTGAGCCTTTTCTGGGCATTCCACTGGATGGATTTGGTTTGATTGCATTCGGAAACCCCTACACCGATTGGGATAAACCCAACGCAAGGTTGTCCAGTTGGATCCTAGAAGACATATTAGGAGGTTAAGGTCCCGGCCAGACCTCCACTTGGTGTATCCTGGATATTCTTCACTTTCCAATTATTGGATTTGGAAAACATATATATATGTATAAAATTAGTTTGTTTGTTTCTTTGTTGTTTGTTGGCGAATATCTTCAACATCCCTTCACCGATTGTGATGAAACCAAAGCAAGGTGGTCCAGTTGGATCCTGGCCTGGTTTTAAGAGGGTTAGAGTCCATGTCTTACTTCCCGTGGGTGTACGTGGGGTATAACTTTTACTCGGGTACCTGTTCTGAGCTTTCCACTGGATGGATTTGAGCAAAAATTTCAGAAGACTTTTAACATTGGATCCCAAAAGACATACTAGGGGGTGAAGGTCTCAGTCAGACCTCCCGTTGGTGTATGCTTGGCAGAACTTTTACCCGGGGAGCGTGTTCTGTGCACTCCACTGGATAAATTTGATTTGTTTGACTGTCCTGTCAGAAACCCCTGCACTGATTGGGATGAAACCAATGCGAGGTGCTCCAGTTGTTTTTTTTGGTAGGTTTTAAGGGGGTTAAGGCCCCGGTCGGACCTCCATGAGGTGTTCTCTGGGCTGAATTTTGACCCGGGGAGCCTATTCTGAGCCTTCCACTGGATGGATTGGATGAAAGCTTCACATACTGGTAACATTTGATCCCAGAAGACATATTAGGGGGATAAGGTCCCGGTTTGACCTCTCGTTGGTGTACGCTGGGCAGAACTTTGAACCTGGGCCTTCAACAGGATGGATTTGAATGACATTTAAAATAAAAAAAAAAACAACACTGAGCAGCCACCTAATGTGTGTGTTGGAAGAGCTGCTAAGCTGCTAATTATTTTTAAAATGTGGACAGTTACATCCAACTCATTGATAGCTTAATAACTTCAAGATTTAAACCCGGGCAACACTGGGGATTTCAACTAGTATATAGATAATCTGTATTGTGTTGCCAGAATCAGTTGAAGTTCCGCATAAACCAACTATTCACTTTAAATGTTTTTTTTCTTTTTCTTTTATTTTTTGGCATGGAACCTTTACAAAGTTTTTTCAATTAGTAAATTAGAATATATTTGATTATTCTGATAATTTGGCTGTTACTGCTCATTTTCTGGCAAAACTACTGATTAATTTTTTTTGGTGTCTCAATAATCCATTCATATTGTAAATACTGTGAAACATTATATGTCTTATCTTGATACTATTATTATTGACATATACCCTGCTACTAAGTATCCATTATCATTGTGTAATACATCACTTATATATTTCTCTATCTGTAGTCAGATACAGAGCTTTGTTACCAGGATACATTTTAGCACTACCTACAACTGGGAAATCACATCTGTCCAATTATGTAATTTTTTTTCCCACTAAACTATAATGGCCACAGATCTCATCTAGAATAGACCGCTGAGAATTCTACAAACTTATCTCATTATGATAAGTGAATGTTTCTATGATTAGAATGAGTCACTTATAGATCACATCATTACATATAATTACAGTTATCTCTATAAAGCTGGGTGGCTGCAGTGATAAGGAAATAGAGATACTTGTGGGTATGTAAGTATAGCACATTTATTATAAGAATGCTATTGCAACAATATTACATACTGTCTTAACTCATATCCCTATATATCACTATACCTCCACCACCCATCCTCATCTATACACATTACTGTCACTACACCTCTATCATACACTATCATATATACATACATTATTATCACTATACCTCTATCACACACCTTATCTATACACACATCACTGTCACTACACCTCCAGCATACACCCTCATCTATACACATCAGTGTCACTACACCTCTATAATACACTCTCATCTATACACATCACTGTCACAATACCTCGATCATACACTTCATATATACACATCTATGTCATTATACCTCCAGAATTCACCTCATATATGCACATTACAGTCACCAAACCTCTATCATACACTCTCATCTATACACACATATACACAAGTTAAATACTGGCTGTGTTTTTTTATCTAGCACACAAATACTTGATAGCTTTATTTTTACACTAAAATTTAAAGTTGATCTAGGACATGCCCTACCCCAACTATAACTATGTCCCCACATTTTAAATTTACCTCCCCCTCCAATGCAGTGCAAAATTACTCCTTTTTTATTTTTTACTTTTCTTAATGACTCAGGCCCATAGAGAACAGAGAAGGAACTTGTTTTATTTCTACGTAGTCTTCTGTGTTATTGCGAACATGTTAATGAAAAATAAACGTTTCACCTAAAATTTAACTTTTGTTTTTTTGCTTAAGTATCTTGAAAATTAAAAAAATTACAAAAACAAAATCAGTCTTACAACTAATCAGTTTCATCCATCTTATTACTATAATCGCTGCAATATGAAATCAGGTGTTCAGGGTACATAAATTTGTAACACGCATGACATGTATGATTGTCTTATGATCTTTTTCACTGGATGCACTTGACATCTTTTCGAACTCCTGGTAATTTTGGCTATTGGCTCCTCTGAAGATTCTCCAGTGAAATCTCTAATTATTTTGCACATTTCTATTGGTAAATAAAATACATCTTTGCAGATGCTCCAGTGTTCAATTAGGAGAGCAAGACCCAAGTTTTTGATGAATATATGTCGTGTTTGTGACACACTGTTATTATTACACCAATATATTGTGATTGCATTGATTCCAGTCATTTTTAGCATGGTATAAAAAGTAGTCAGGGGCCATTTTCTCAACTTGCGGCTCACATTTAATGTCGAATAAAGCCCGTCTGCAACATCTACTCAAAGGAATAAATAAAACATCACATACTAAAATGGCACAAAATTGCTACAACGACATTGAGGTTGGGTCATAATAACCTTTTTGGAGTTTGCGCCCTTTTAGTTCTCTGCACTGACGCTGGCTGACTGGGTGCTAGCGGGAAACAGGTAAGAAGGGGTCTTAAAATGCTCTGGTCATAATGACCAACCTCAATGATGCTGGGTTAAGCTTGTTGTATACATTGTATAGTGCATGTCTTCAGGGTCGGGTTGGGTAATACATAGTCTACCATGAAATTTAGGAGAGACAACTTCTGAGTCATAGTTAATATTTGAAACAGAACACACAGTAGGTACAATAAAACACAAGAGATAGTTTGGGGGAAAAACAACTTTAACATTGTTGCTATGAATTTGGAAGAGTATTGTGGGTCACTTAGCGCTGTATAACACCAGTGTATAACCAGGTAACTTGAATTTCCAGTCCAAGCCTATAAGTCACTGATTTCACAACAATCCTATAAGCACATTTCTAATACCTGACATCTGCGCACATACACCCAGTACACAGCTGATGACAGGTGATTGTGACATTGTAAAGTAGAACTTAGACGGTGAAACATGTTTTCTTTTTACAGGTTATCTACTGGCTAATTCACATAATATGAACCATACATATATCAATTGTTTGTGCGTCATTATGTTCCTCATATTTATTGACTGTTCCATGGATCAGAGATGCAGACTGTCACCTCTGTCAGCACTAGAGGGGATAACACAACCTGGAGAGATCATGATTGGAGTCTTAATAGGAATTCATATGGACAAAATCTACCAAAAACGTACATTCAATGTGAGACCACCGAAGACCTTGTGTACAGTGTAAGTAAATCTTATGATATAAATGATGTTATTTTATAATTTGTGTATAATAATGAGTGAATCCAGCTAGAAGGTGAAAAATGTTGGCAAATTTAAGATGTGCGGACAGATTTAGAATTGTTAGGGGGGGGGGGGGGGCGTGCTAGCTGAAATCTAATTTCCAGTGTTAAAATAAAGTTGCACAATATTTGTGTCCTGCATAGTGTGTACAAATGGGAATTTGAACCTTTTGCTGGTTTTGCTCTTAGCTCTAAATGAGGGCTTTAGTTTCTGATATTTACCTGAATATACAGTGTATATATGCTATAGTTCAGTATGTCAGTCCTGTACTGTTCCATAATACAAGTAGGTGCTCTTCTACAGTACAGATGCGATGCTCATGCATCTAGATATATCAGTGTTTCTGGCTACATATCATCTTCTGCTCCCACAGCATTTAGAATTTAGCTGTGTGACTGCTAGATTATCTGACCAAGGGTTAATATCACTACACCCACAAAATTCTATTTCAATGTTCGTTCAATCTGGTTTCATTAAGAAAAAACCTCTCTCTACGGTTTCTAAATCTTCTTGACTACACTGCCCAGCATGTTGTACTGATACATGCACCTTGCTCTCTATACTAATCTATATGTACAGTGTACTGCTTGGTCTGTGTACACAGAGTTTAACACCATTCTATTTAAAAGGAATAATCGAATGCAATTGCTTAATTTTTTGAATTTTAATTATGCAAACTGTGATAGTTTTCTCTTCCAGTTCAGGCAGAAATTAATATTATTTTTTATTTTGGTTAAATAATACTAATGTAAGTGATTCTAATTACTACAAAATCATATACCAATTGCATCTGTTCAGTTAAACATATATTGCAATAAGTGGCTGTTATTATTGTAATATTTTTTGTGACTAAAAATCTCTTGTTAACCAACTCTCTTAAGCATCATATTTTGCAGTGCATGGTATTCTGGCCACCTTTGTTATTAGACTGCAGATTAGAGTTAAGATAGAAAGTCCATTCCTCCTAAATCTGCCCACACATTGTGCGGGTAAATAAAAGAAAAGTGTATCACAACAAATTCAAATTGCACATGGAGCAGGGTTTATTATAGTATATATCCCATGCACAACTCTTGTAATTAACTCACCAATCCCGAGGTATTCACTGCAAAACTATTTACACCAGTTAAGGGCTGGCAAATTTTAGCCTAGGGGGCAAGACTTCACTGAGCAGCCTATTTAGAATATTTTAAAGGGTAAAAAAATGCAGGTGGCCCAGTAATCCAACCAAAGTAGCCCACTATGGGACCAGCCATGGGTGCAGATGCCCCCCCCCCCTGCCCGCAGCCCAAATTGCCCCTGGGTTACACCCATACTAAAGGGATTTGCACAAAAGTTTATTTGAATTGCTACTAACCTACTGTTATATAATTGCTTCTAATTTTATGGAAATCACATAGATAGGCATCCAAATGGTGAGTGTAAATATGTGGAGTTGGACTAAAAACAAATACATTGTTTTGTCAATTGGAACTATTTAAATTAACTGGATAGGGTGGAGAAGTTGCCTTTCGGGAGGCATTCTCAGTTATAACTGTGCGGCCACAACATTTTTCTCCCTAAAAAAGAATGAGGAGAGGTGGTAGTCATATTAATGACTACCACTATACCGACATCGACTAAACCTAGCAAAAAATGGTGATTTGAAGAATGCCTACAAAGAGAAAATGATGACTTACATACCGATTCTTGTCAATGTTGGCACTTTCAATTTATGTCAGTGTTCATCGCCATAGTGATATCTCTGTATTTAAAGCAGCAATGCCAGGACCCCATGACTTTAAGATGTTATTTACAAATTAGGCTAAGGCATTGCCGCTTTAAATACAGAGATTTCACTGTTGCTATGAACACTGACGTAAATTTAAAGTGCCGGCATTGACAGGAATCGGTATGTAGCGGAAGAATGTCGAGGATGTATAGTGTAATTTTTATTGTAAGTCATCATTTTCTCTTTGTAGGCATTCTTCAAATCCCCTATTTTTTGTAGGTATGCACAGTGTCGCTATTACTATCAGCATAACATGGTACCCAACCCAAGAGGAGGTGTAAACCAAGCCTTGACAATGGGATGCATTATGCAGCTTCCAGGTTCTCTTTGTCAGATCTCTAACCTCACTTTATACAAAACAGAATTTAAAACATTCATAAAGGTTAAAGTCACTCATGTAATTAAGACAGTCCTGATGCCCCCTTACTTTCATGATCAATTGAAGCCATTAATAAGAATGTGGTGAGCGGTATTTTAAGCAAAAAAAGAAACACTTTAATTTAATGAAGTGGTTGGTCCTAAATGGAAGTAACTTAGACTTTAATCTGATGTTTTAACTGTTCTCGCCCTCCACATGTTCTGGAGAATTGAAAACGTGCAAGTATAATATAGGTGCATCAGTCTTTTATGGGGTTGCTCATGGACCAGAATGTCAGCATGAACTTTGTTATAAGCCAGATGGGTATGTGTGCTCTTGTACAGGTGGAGAAGATGAATAGCATTACCAGCACCGATTTATGCCCCAAAAGTTAAATTATTTTTAAGAACTATGATTACTTTTGTTAGTCAATAGTGTTCAAGCTATTTAATGTAATGTAAATGAAAATTAACGAACAAAGAAAAATCAGAATAATCTATTATATATCCTAAAGGTTCAGCTTGGACTTCTTCCATCAACTTCACTCTCTGATATACTCAATTGAAGGGATCAACAAGGATCTGAATATTCTCTCAAATGTCACATTAGGTTTCCAGTTGTATGATACATGTGATATACCACATTATGAATTACAAGGAGCTTTACAATTCCTAACCGAGATAACCACACTCACCTACAACACCCGGTGTAATACTAGACCATCTTTCTCTGCAGTTATTGGCTCCACAATTTCTGCAAACTCAATCATCTTGGCTAATGTTTTGGGGACTTTCAGATACCCACAGGTAAGAATTTTTGATGAACATTTATTTAATAACCATAAAATGATCTTTACTATTTTTACTATGATAAAAAAAATCCCAAATATACTCAACAATCAAATGTGATTACTACAATGTGGACAGGTATTCAGTGCAGTAAAATAAAACTATGTGTTGGTATCATATTTCCTGGCTTTGTTTTTGAAGTTCTTTGGGATATGATTTTGATCTGTTTCTTTTTTAGCAACTTTGTGTCAATGAGCTAGTCAGTTATATTATGTACAGGATATAAGTCATAATATTCTTTCTTAGCATAGCACAATAGTTATACAAAGCTTCTCCATTGGAATAATATTCTAAAAGGCGATGCCACCAAAAACTTAAATTCAAATTTGAATGGAAAGTGAAAGTGCCACCTGGAGTCTAGACTTCGGGATATGTGGTGTGCACAAACCTGCGTCTGCTCCGTTCACTCCTGCATACTCCTGTTGGTAGGGTGTAATTTGCACCTTAGCTAAGTAAACTTTTTGGACCGAGTTATACTTAGGATATTCCACCCTAAACTGAATTATCATTCAATCCCAAAATTGTTTATGATTTATTTTGACTGAATGTGGCCCAAATGCAACAGGCATGTGTGTGTCCCAAATCCAACAGGCATGTGTTCTACTTGTTTACATAAGATAAGATAAATAATGATAACAGAGTATAATGAAAAGAAAAGTATAAATACAGGCCTGAGACCACCTTGTACTCTGCTTGTGATGTGTTCAGGATTCTTGACATCCTAGTATGGTAGTAGTGTTTAGAGCTTCTGCAACAAGCAGATTTTTCAGTCAATCTGACAGCTACAGTACACTCTGTGTCCCCAACATATAATATAAAATATTGTCCATCTTCTTCACTACAATAAATTTGGAGGCACATTTTTTAGGAGCTTCAGCTGCCGATACATCTAAGAGATATTCTTTGATATTTAAGACTCTGCTGATCTCCTGCTCTCTCTCCACCTGGAGCACTTCATCATCATCATCAACATTTATTTATATAGCGCCAGCAAATTCCGTAGCGCTTTACAATTGGGAACAAACATTAATAAAACAATACTGGGTAATACATACAGACAGAGAGGTAAGAGAACCCTGCTCGAAAGCTTACAATCTATAGGACAATGGGAGTTAGAAACACAAGGGCATGTGCTACATCATATTGCACAATGGACCAGCCAGACTGCAAAGGTAAAAGTACTGAGTGGGCTATGTGTGTTGCAATGTTGGTCAGAAGGTTGTTGTCTTGCGTTAGCAGTGTAGAGGATGGGAATAGGGTAATCTAGGGTGAGCACTTGATGAAGCCCTGGTTTCTGGATTCCTGTGAATGTGTTATTCATGTGCACACAGCTATTATCTAGGGGGCAGCACAGTGGCTTAGTGATTAGCACTTCTGTCTCACAGCACTATCGTCTTTAGTTCGATTCTCGTCTAGCAAAATGAAAACATGAGGTATTATTTCATATTTGATCAAAACATTTAAGCCTGCATCCCAGTGTCAAGGGCACCTCAATATATGCAGATCAGAGTGCATCTGATTTTAACTCTATTTTAATTGTGTTTAAAGCATATAGATCAGTGTAGGACCTGCATATAATGAGGTGCCCTTGACGCTGGGATGCAGGCTTAAATGTTTTGATCAAAATATGAAATAATACCTCATGTTTTCATTTTGCTAGACACACACAGATATGCAGTGTAAAGGATAAGCACCTTCAATTGTCTTTTTGTTTTGTATACATTTATGGGCATTATATTGCTACGCGACTGGTACCATATACAATATGGGATATACCGAGTGCGAGCTTACTGCCAAGCAGCTGGTACCATATATAATGTGGGATATACCGAGCGCAGGCTTGTTTTTTTCTTTTGTTAACCCATGTATACTTGTTAGACCAGGCGGATGTATAATAGTTTAGTAAAGTCTTGAACAGTCCCCCAATGTTATTCACTAGTTGGCTGAAAATAAACATATCAACCTCTATTGGTAGTTTTACAAGGCCTGCAACATCAGGCACAACACCCAAGGTGAATGTACACTCTCTAGCAACCGTGGGTGTTAATCTCTAATGTTCCTTAATGGAAATAAATGTCATGTGTGTGTGCAAGTGTCTGTATGGCTCATTCTCTATAACTATCACCTGACACTGTATAACACAAAGGGTTAAACTTATCTGACAGTAATGGTTTCAGCAAAAGTTCAAGGGAGCAGTACAAGGGATCTTGACTGTAGCCAACCCAGCTCACATGCCATTCATCCAGGATATCCCCTTCTGACCAGGGACTCACTTTAAACACACATTAGAAATACTCACAGGCTCTTCAGTGCAGAGAAGATGGAGTTAATACATTTCCAATGTCCAGAGCAAGGGTGCAATCACTTCCTTCTCTGACACTTTCTCAGTCTAGAGTATTCTTCACTCACTAACTAGACATGTGCAGTCTTGTTCCACTGCATGCTGGACTGGTCACTGTCCTCTCTCTTGGCCAGTTGATTCTCTCTCTCTACAATAAGGCATCTTTCAATGGATCCACCCGCTACTCTCCAGTCCTCTCCTCTCCAGGCCAGTCTCTAGCTGTTAAAATCTACTACTTACACTTGGCTGTTATGGGTATGGGTGTATGTGTGCTGCAGATACAGGTTCCACCTCGTAGTAAAACTAGAAAAGAGTAATACTTATCTGTATGCAGCTGTTGAGCGCAGGCTGTAGTTGGCTGACAGTGTGTAGTGTCTTGGTTGTTCTCTGTGGGGTCTAGTTTTGGTCATTTGGTCCTAGTCTGTGGACCAGTTAGTTCCTGTTTATGCCAAGGAAAAGGATGTGTGGGTATTAGTGGGCCGGGGTTAAGGTTATGGGAGTTTGGAATGTGGGTGTAGGTGGGAGAGAAGGGTTGTTTAAGTGGCTGGTAGTTTAATGGAGCAGAGAGTGGATGTGTAGGCACAGATATGAGGGATTCTTATAAAGGATTTGAATGGTGTCAAAGACATTCAATTTAAATAGGCAGCTGTGACATGTGGGAGATGGCAGGATAGATAATCAGAAGAGGGGATAACAAGTGAGAGGTGCAAAGATCTGTGACAGTGGGTGAGAAAGTGGGTGTATAGGTAAGACAGATATAGGGGGCAATATCCTGTCCCTCCCCCGCCCCTCCTCTCCCCTCCTCCCTGACCGCCACTGACTTTGCCTCCTTCTTCTCCTCTAAAATCGAGGCCATCCGACTCGAAATCTACTGCTCGCAACTAAGACTTCTTCCGCGCTGCCCCTCTCCACTGGAACCAGCTCCCCCACTCCATCAGAACTTCCCCCAACCTGTCTAGCTTCAAACGGCCTTAAAACCCACCTCTTCCTTAAAACTCTCCAGTCCCCCACCTAATTGACCTCCTCCCAGTCTCCCCCTACCCCCCTCCCACTCCTGCTCTCCCTCCTGTCCCCCTCTTACCTCCCTCCTTTTCATTCTCCTCTTCCCCCCTCTCTGTCTCTGCCTCTGTTCTCCCCATTCCCTCTTCCTACCATTGCGTCTCTGTCCATCCTACTCTCCCCACCCCTTAGATTGTACGCTCCTTCGAGCAGGGCCTCCTCTCCTTCTGTTCTCCACCACCTTAACTCTGCTCTTCAGCTCCTTGTCTCTTCCACAAGGTCCTCCTGCCCTTCTACCCCTCTCTTTACCCCGCTCTCACCTCTCAGCTAGCTGTACATTGAGCTTCAGAGTTACTGTGCTTTTTGTTAACTGTACCGTGCTGTCTCACCATGTATCGTGTTTCTGTCTGTCCCTGTACGGCGATACAGATAGCTAGTGGCGCCCTTTAAATAAAAAAATAATAATAATAATAATAATATATGAATGCTATACAAGGATAAAAAAATGAAATGAAATAAAGCAGAATGAGATATAAATAACAGACTTCTTCTTGGGGTGTACAGTAGGTAGGTGCAAACACGTTAGACCACATGTAGTGGCTTCCTCAGTGGGTTCTGCAGAAAGAATGGCCATCCAGCTTGAAACGTAGCCTATTTGAATGTTCTGGACTATTTTTGCGCCAAATTCTGCTTTTCTTATTGGTTGTTAAAATTGTTGGTGGTGTAGTGGTCAGTGATTGATCCAGTTATAGTTTCAGTCATTTATTTTTCGCTGGTGGTGTAGTGGGCGATTAGAGCATTGTAAGTAAGTTGCTGAACATGTACTTTACATGTATGGGCTGTTAGCGCAAGTGGTATAGTGTGCTAGGCATGCATGCCAGACAGATAAGGGAGATGCATGCGCATCTGCATCCAGTCCAAGTGATGCGTGCACACATCTCTTATTACCAAAATAGTGCCCGCGTCTCCAGCTTGGAAGACGCGTGCACATCCATCTGATCCACGTGCCCAGTTGGGCATATGTGTAGGGCAACATTTTGGATGTGGGTGAATGAATGTGAGCATGTATGTGATAATAAAGTGGAAGTATGTGTGTATGGATGTGATGGTCATGAGAATGTATAGGTGATTGTGGAGAGTATATATACATGAGACAGGTGATTGGGGGATGAGTGAATATAATAATGAGTAGTAGAAATAAGGATATAAAACCTCACATATGTGGAAATAAGATATATGTTTTATGAGTAGGGAGATGAATATATATAAAGAGGAAAGTAAGGGAACATATATAAAAATAAGTGTATATTATATATAATGTGACTGTGGGGGGAGGATGGATGGAGATGCGATGTGGAAGGGTAGAAGTAAAGGTTAAAGATGATGTTAAGTAGCTCTGAATTGTGATAATATGGATGGTGGAAGGTGAGAAGTGGAAGAACAAGAAGAGGGGTAGGCAGTGTTAAATATGATTTTTTGTTAAGGCCTCATAAGGCCTTTGTTCAGCCATTTTATTGTAACTTGTATAGAAATATTATTTGCTAGAAGAGATTATTCATTTTTCTGTTAACTTGCAGTTTTGCAATATGTGAGCCTATGGCCTTGAAGTTGAACTAATAGGGAACACCTGAAGAATGTAACCAGTTATGAAAACAATAATGAGCTTCATATCTAGCTGGTAGTATGGGAGCTGTATCCATGGTGTTACACATAGCATATCTCCAACTCCCCTTGAGATAAGAAATAATAGGCTCATCTGTCCTTAGAAGGGGGAGAAAAGTAAACACCTCAAGAATACGTGAGAAAGTTAATCAGTAGCGCTTCTCATAAACTAGTGGTATAAACTATTGTATGCATATGACGTAGGATTCATTTATACAGTAGCCTATAAAAACCTGTATCTTTGTATCAATAAACTAGAGAATATTCCTTGTATACAGAACTTGGTCTGTGTCAATTCTCTCCAGCTGATTGAAGCGCTTCCAGATATACTTGACACCACAGGCAGACTTGGGTCAGAATTTCAGATCTTACAACTTGGAGGTCGCCACCGAGATTCGCTGTCCAGCAGGCTACAAGACAGACAACGGAGGTTTCCCAGCACATTGAACCCCAACATCCGCGGTCAGTAGATTTCTACTCGTTGGTCTTCCTAGTCTGGGTCACCTCATGTCTGTCTGAGGCACCTGACACGCGAATTTGTGAGTCTCAAGTATCATCTGATTAATATAATACAGTATTAACCCAATTTGTTTACTGTAATTGTATTGTTGATTAGATTTTTGAAAGATGATTGAATTTTGAGTGCATGTGTTTGTACCTATGTATGATGTATAAAGCATAAAAGTCACATAAGACATTGATCAAAGAAGCATGTAATGGAATAGAGGGATTTAGAGAGTTATTGTTTTGAACATTGAGTGAACATTTTAGACACCATCCCCAGAGGTATATCAAAGAAGGGAGATTCTGTAATCTGCCCAAATTGTGTAAGAGAGATTTCCAAAAGACCTTCGTCCCAGATACTGTCAAAGAAGCTATTTAGCACGGACATCCAGTACAAGGAGTCCACAGAACGGGACGTCCAGTGCAAGGACAACCCACAGAAACTAGATAAGAGTCCCGATTTGGACTCAACAGAATACTGTCAATACGAGTAATATAGATAGTAAACAAATGACAGCAGCTCCCTCATAGATATGATGCACAAAGACTTAAGGAAATGGGGGAGTAGAAGGTCTGCAGGGAATTTTTCAAGAAAGCGGGGATAGCCAAAGATATGTGTGGATGGAGAAACAAAGGTGTTGCAAGTGGTAATGTGACAAGAACAAAGGGGTATTGAGATCAAACCCCAAGAGATTGTTTGAGGTGGCACAGGAAAGTTAAGAGATCTGAAAAGTCGAAATATATGTGGATATGCTAAATGCATCGGAAGCTGAATAATGAATCAAGTAGGTTGTATATTATAAATGTATGTTTGATCCTGTGCAGCTGAATAAGTGAAATGTGCCCCTCCCTTATTCTGTGTAAATGATTTCAGTGTGTTGAGATAAGAAGCACACTGTTTTTTGTTTTTTCACATTGATGTAAAATTGGAAAAAAATGTGTCCGGAGTGCTGATTGATGATAACATGTTGAAGCTAACTTGTATTTAGTGTAATGCTGGGACTTGTAGTTCCACAGCAGTAGGCTGGAAGATGTCAGTTAAGTTTTCTTTCTCTGTATGTGAGTTTTGTCTCCGTCTTACTGCGTGTGAGAGAGATCCGTGATAATTCACATTGTTTGTTCTCTGTCTTAGTGCTCTATAAGGGAGATGTTTGATTTACTTTAAATCAAAATGTTTGTCTGTCTTGTCCGTTTTTTACAAGAGACATGTTTCAAGGTTGAAAAAGTTGTACATTCATTGCTTAATGATAAGCTTTTAAAAAGATACAAAAGAAGTTTTAAAATGTTTGGTCCGATTGCACGGACAAGATTGTAAATAATGTACATTATCACTATAAGTACTAGTGTCAGAACAAAGCTGGCTGGGATCCAACAAGCCGTTTCTGTATTTGAACAAAATAATTTTGTTTCTAAAGTTCAGAAATATAGCTTTCTCTTTAATGAAGTTGAGAATTGTGGGAGTGAGCTTACATGCTGTTTTTATCTGTGTTAAAATGGCGCTGATGAATGTTCTCAGAAATCAGGAGGGTTTGTTATGCCTTTAAAGAAATGTTACGAGATAAAATGTTGTCTGTGAGCGAGACTTAAGTGAATATATTTTTACTTTGAACACGAAAATCACAGAATCTAGAAATATGTGTGAATATTTGGTCACGGGAGAGAGATTTTGTTGAGAAAATGTTGAATGATTTACAGACACAATGTATTGTGTCTAACGAGAGTACTCTGATTTATGAGACAGTGCTGCTTTTAAAATGGTTGAATACTTGGAACCAAGATTCCAGATTGAATGTTTCTAAACCCGGAAATTTAATTAGTGTCATTTAAAAGGGCTGTACTAAGAGATGATAAGAAAGGAGTGGCTTTGAACACTCGCCCAGGTCTCGTCACTTTGACATTCTCTATTTGTGAAATTAGGGACTGCCCCTTTGAGGAAATCAAGGCATGGAACGCATAGCGTCACAGTTAAGCTTTTAGCAGCTGTTCACTGGTTACCTGATAACAGTATACACGCATGTTACAGTTACAGTAATTCCTAGTAAATAAATGTTAATCTCTATGCAAAAGTTTTTTTATTCACAGGTCTCCAGCTGCAAAGACCCATTAGGCAATCCAGATTGCATTGATTTAACTTCCAATGCACCATCTTTGCACCACAACAAACATAAGTATAAACTAATGAAGGATTTAAATAACGTAAACTCTTCTGAGTAATGATTACCTTGTTTTGGAAAGAGATATTAGAGTTTATGTGCTATTCGCATAGCAAATGCATGAACTAGGTGGTTTTTCTGTATGTGCAGAAAGCAAAAGGTTTTTATTTGTATCCTCATTACAGTTTTGAGTAAATCAGTGTTTGTAAAGACATTTACTGCCCTTATTTACTGTACTATAATTGTCATATACTGTAAATAATTCTTTTTATTGTGGGTATGGTAATGCATTGATGGGAATTCTATATTTTTACAGAAATAAAAAAGATTTAAGACTTTAAGAGCAATTGTATGTGCTCCTGCATTAGCACTTCTGGATCATAGCAAGCCATTTATACTCTCCTCTGAGCAGAACCAAATGTTTAACCAATTTTAAGCTGAAATAACTTCAGCGCCAGCACTGGCTTTGCCAGATTATGACAAGCCTTTCACATTATTTTGTTATGAAGTCAGTGCACATGTACAAGGAGTACTGACAAATACATGGTCGCAAGCTAAGTGTTTCTCTTCCAGAAGAATTAAAGTTACCACATCTGTCTTAACCGTTGTACTGTACACTCCATCTAATGAGTGTAAACTTTGTGGAACTCAGAAACCAAGAACCTTTTCCTTGGATTCCACATGCTCCTTACTGAAGCCTATCCTAATGAAGTAGCACTGCTTACTCCCAGTAACGTTACACTTAAGCAGTGCACAATGTTGAATCCTGCTGCCTTATTGCAGCAAGTTTCAAAAGATGGGAGAAGTACCTGTATATATTGGGGTTACCCTAGGGATTTGGGGGAATTCCATTCCAGCTTGAACAGAAAGAAAGAAAAAAAAAAAATGCAAACAAAATTTTTCTGAACATGATTGCATAGAACTAATGAAACAAGAATCTCTGGTTTTATCTCACATTAAAGATAAACCATTACCAGATGCAGACATCACTCTTTTTGTAGATGGTTCACACTATCACATAGATCCTGTCCCGTATACAGGGTGTGCTGTAACCACACACACAGAAATAGTGATTCAACAGACTCTACCGAGTCACATGTCAGCACAAGAAGCTGAACTAAAGGCCCTGACACTTGCATGCATATATGAAAAAGGACAAAGAGTAAATATTTACACTGATTCAAGTTATGCATTTGTAATTGCGCATGATTATGGCCCTGTATGGAAAAGTAGGGACCTTATGGGTTCAGCAAGCAAACCAGTCAATATGATGAACATACCAGGGCACTGTTCACTGCATTCCAGCTGTCCTCCAAACAGTGATGAAGGTGAAGACACACACAGAGATACTACCCCCGAAGCTAAGTGAAATAGACCAGGCCGCACGAGAAGCCGCCATAGCCCCAGTACCCCAAGGGGAGTCTATTTACATGGTGACCCCCTGACCCCTGTTTGACCAGAGCACACTCCAACTTATGGAAAGACAAGCAACAGAAAATAAGAAAAAGACTTGGGCAATACATGGAGCACTAGAAGTGCAAGGAGTGGTGTAAAGGTCAGCGTTTGTGTCTGCCAAAAGTAGTTTATCCCGTTATGGCCAATATAGCACACGAGAAAGTGCATCTGGGAAAAGATGCTATGGTTGTACTCACTAGCAGCTTATGGATAGTACCAGGGTTCGCCCAAGCAGCACAGTCGTTAGTGGCAGAATGCCTAGTCTGTGCACAAAGTAACCCGAGTAAGTCTGTCCTATGGAAAAGCACACCCCAGACATAATATCCCTATAAGAGGATACAGATAGACTTTATAACTTCCCAAATGCTCGGGCTTTGAGAATGTGCTTGTCTGTGTCAACTTCTTTAGTCACTGGCTGGAGACATGGCTGTATAGAAAAGCAAATGCTAAAGCATTAGCCAAGAAAATTGCGAATGAGGTAATCTGATGATATGGTGTACCAGAGGTCATTGTAAGTGACAGAGGGATACACTTTACGGGGCAAGGATTCCAGAAACTATCACACCCCCTACAGATCCCAAAGTTCAGGATGTATGGAGCGCCTTAATGGTACACTGAAATTGAAAATGCAGAAAATAATGGCTGAAACAGGTCTGCCATGGATCTCATGTTTACCTGCACTCAGTAAAAAAATACTGCTAGGAAAGACACAGGTTTAACACCATATGAGATATTGTTTGGCACAGCAAACAGAACAGGCTGTTATTTTCCATAGCAACTACACCATGTATATAGTGATTTGTTGAATTATGTTGCCTTATTATAGAAACAACTAACTGAAATACATGGTCAAATATTCTCCTCCATTGCAAACCCTAATTTTGATACAGGTACCCATAAACTGCACCCTGGGGGGCTGGGTGGTCGTGAGAAAGCACATCAGGAGAAGTCTTGAACCCAGATACAAGGGTCCTTATCAAGTCCTGTTGACGACTCCCATGGCAGTGAAAGTACAGGAAAGAGACACCTGGATTCACGCATAACACTGCAAAGTCTTCAAATCAGGGGAGTCTTGTTCTGATAAATAGAAATGACTGTCTCATTGTATTGATATGTCTTGCCAGAATAATTGTGACTGAAGTAGGGATTAAGGCCTCCCTAACCCAATATGAAACAGACAGTTAAGTGACATATTGCCTATGCCACTGTGAGAAACATATGGGAAGGAGTGCTCAACAATTTGCACTCATAGTAGAGTAAACTCTGAAAATGTCTTTGTGCAGATGCATAACCTCATTGGTAAAGTTGTCAGTAATGATTCATGTTGGATATTGGAAATATTGGAATTAGTAGCAAATGGTTTTGCAATCCTGTTGATCGTATAGGTGATAATGAAACTAAATATATGGCTGATTAAGAAGTTACTGACACTTGATTGTTGTCTCTCCAAAAAGGGAACCACTGAAAATCCCGAACCTCTGATGATCACAGAAATTACTTCTGAAACCTGACCAGACTATGAGTGTCATGAATTATTTGGACTAGCAAAGCCAAAGAACTGCAGAGTTTGCAACAAGAAACTACTAAAGATTGAACAAAGGACATGCAAGGCCTGCAGAACTACAATAGACTCATTAACTACCTACTAAGAAACCATCTTTTAAGAAACCATCTTCTAAGAAACCATCTTTTCTAGACATGGACATTTGCCAAAATGCATCTCCTCATAAATCAAGTATGCATGTGGCCTCCTACATGTGTTAGGACAGGGAGGATCACAGGCTTATTAGTGGGGGATGAGTTGACAGATTCCTAAGGGGACCAACTCTATGCATGTGGCCTCCTACATGTGTATAAGTACCTGCTTATTAAGAATGTGGTTCTATAGATAGGATTAGGTAGGTAGGAGGAGAAAGGGTCGAAAATTGAATAAAAGATGGGAAATGTTAAATATGATTTTTTGTTAAGGCCTCATAAGGCCTTTGTTCAGCCATTTTATTGTAACTTGTATAGAAATATTATTTGCTAGAAGAGATTATTCATTTTTCTGTTAACTTGCAGTTTTGCAATATGTGAGCCTATGGCCTTGAAGTTGAACTAATAGGGAACACCTGAAGAATGTAACCAGTTATGAAAACAATAATGAGCTTCATATCTAGCTGGTAGTATGGGAGCTGTATCCATGGTGTTACACATAGCATATCTCCAACTCCCCTTGAGATAAGAAATAATAGGCTCATCTGTCCTTAGAAGGGGGAGAAAAGTAAACACCTCAAGAATACGTGAGAAAGTTAATCAGTAGCGCTTCTCATAAACTAGTGGTATAAACTATTGTATGCATATGACGTAGGATTCATTTATACAGTAGCCTATAAAAACCTGTATCTTTGTATCAATAAACTAGAGAATATTCCTTGTATACAGAACTTGGTCTGTGTCAATTCTCTCCAGCTGATTGAAGCGCTTCCAGATATACTTGACACCACAGGCAGACTTGGGTCAGAATTTCAGATCTTACAGCAGAATTAAGGTACTGTAAGTGGGAGAGTAGATGGGGGTGTACGCAGGTAAAACTAGATTGATGGTGGGAGAAGGGTGGGGTGAATTATGGTAGTTGTAGTATGAAGGAGGGGTCATGTTAGATGTTAAATATTAGATAATATAGTTTTAGATATTCTTGGATTTTCTAAAGATATATCCCATTATTCAGACCGTTTGGTGTTAATGTTTTTATCTGTATATCCATTTGGTCTCTAGTCTTGACAGAACATATCCGTTTCTTTCAGGCATTTTGATAGTGTCTATTCCTACGAATTGGAAGTTGTCAATTTTTCTACTGTGTGCTGTTTGAAAGTGTTTGATTAAATTTTGATTTGATATATTTTTTTGGATGTTCTTCATGTGTTTTACCATCCTAACATTTAGAGGTCTTGCTGTGTGTCCATCATATTGTAAGTGGCAGGGGCATCAGGTAGACCACATTTGTGGATTTGCAGTTTATGTTTTTCGTGATATGGATTAATTCTCCGGTTGTTGTGGAGGTGAAAGTGTTACATTTTTCAAAGGTGTTGTTGTTGCAGGGTTTGCAGTTTCTGCAGTTTCTATATGCTTTGTGGGTAGCCGTGTTCACCTTGTTTTTAGCAGTTTTATGGGTTGTTAGGTGGCGGACTACTAGTATATTTCGTAGGTCCCTGGCTTTTCTTTGTGTCATGTGTGGTCTATCTGGTAGCAGAGGGCCTATGTATTGGGCAGTTTTTAGGATGTTCCAGTGTGCCTGGAGTACCTTTTTAATTTTGAAGCTGTTATTGTTGTATTGGGTGATGGATTGGTTGGTGCCGACTTTTGGTTGTTTAAGGTAGAGAGGGTCTCGTTTGATTAGGTCTGACCTATCTATGTTTTCAACTCTGGTTTAAGTTTCTGTTAATGTTGGGGAGTTATAATCTCTCTCTTCTAAACTATTTCTCATATCATAGGCTTGATTTAAATACATGGGGGTATATTTACTAAACTGCGGGTTTGAAAAGGTGGAGATGTTGTCTATAGCAACCAATCAGATTCTAGCTGTTATTTTGTAGTGTGCACTAAATAAATGACAGCTAGAATCTGATTGGTTGCTATAGGCAACATCTCCACTTTTTCAAACCCGCAGTTTAGTAAATCTAGCCCATGGTGTTTATTGTGTAGTTATTTTTTATGTGTCTGTATTGGATAAATGGGATGTAAATTAATCATGTATTATTGTGGTAACAACTGCTTCTGAAGACGTAGTTGTTGCTCTCTATGGGTTTGTAGAAAGTTTTAGAGTTGATCTATGAGTTTTCGATGTATAGTGTTAGATATAGGAAGTTTGTTCTCCTATTGCTATGTTCTTCTGTTTTGGTTTATGTGTTTTAGGAATTCATTTATATATACACATATATATATATATATATATATATATATATATATATATATACACACACACACACATATATATATATACATATATATATATATATATATATATATATATATATAAAAGTGTAAATATATATATACATATATATATATATATATATATATATATAGTAATTAGGTAATCAATGTACATACGATTCTGGGTCCCTACGAATTCTGGGCCTGCGGTCATTCGAAATAATATTGGTACAGGAGGCCTGAAGAGTTGAGAGAGTGTCACATGCCACTCTCCCGCGGCTGCCACCCGGTAACCTGAGCATCTACTCATTTCCAGATTCCCGCTTTCTCCTCCGTTTGTCAGGTCGGCAGCGGCTCTGCGCATGCGTGAGTGACCGTCCCACCTGTTCTCACCTGCTCCGCTCATCGATTGGTTGCCTCTCATTTATAAGGCCCCCTCCAGCACCTCTTAGAAGTGGTTCTTCTCGTCAGACTCCTGGCCTGGAAGCAGCTTATGCACCCCCGTTTGGATCTCAGCTCTCCTAGCGTGCTGCCATGGATCATCTACTGCAGATCACCATTCTCATCTCTTCAAGCGTGCTCTCGCGCATCACTTATTACCTGTGCCACTCATTAGTGGTAACTAATGCAGATCATCGCTTTCATCTATCCAAGCGTGCTGTCGTGGATCCCCTATTACCTGCGCTACTCATTATTGATAACTACTTCAGATCATCGCTCTCATTTCTCCAAGTGTGCTGATGCAATTCACCTATTACCTGCACCACTCATTAGTGGTAACTACTGCAGATCACCTCTCCAAGTGTGCTACCGCAGATTATGGCTTACCTGCTCCACTTACTTAGTGGTAACTACCGCAGACCATCACATCTATCTCTCTATGAACTATCGCAGAGCATCCTTCGGCACTCCCACTTATTAGTGGCAATCTAGTGCCTACCTTCTTCTTTGCACTCTGTTCTCTATCTCTGCTCACTGGGAACTCCCCTAGAGGGCCACGACCTGCAGGGTGGAAGCTGCAAAGCCCAAATTCCCTTGCGGGAATTCCTGGCAAAAACCTTCCACTTAGTTAGATTCCGAGCCCCTGGGTGGAGTACCACCAATCCCAGCTGAGACCAGAAGGATTCCACTCATCCTAGTGAATCCTGACAGAGAGTTTGGGATGGTACCGGGATGGCCAGTGTCTGCAAACATAGAGAAATTTAGGTAATATAGTCATCATTAACTCTGCCGATCCATTATATGAAATGTTTCCGCCAATGGAGGAGGTCTTGATTAAGTTATGGACCAGGGGTGGGAAATTTGCTTTGTATAATAGGTCATACAACTTCATAATCTTTACCCTCAGATACCTTATTGAGTTTGTTCTCCATTGGAAGTTATAATTGAGCTTAAGAAGCTCTTTTAGAGGGCCGGGTAGATGGAAAGGCAGCGCCTCAGATTTGCTGTGTTACTCTTGTCTCTCGAGACCGTCCCGAAGTGGGACAGCTCCTGAAATAGGTTCGGAACTGAGGCCAAGGGCTCAGGAAACGTAGTCAGATAACCCAGTAATTCACTAGGTGCCAAGAATCAGAAAGCACACTGGGAGCTAGAAGCAGGGGTTTGCAATCTGTTGCTTTGACACAGATAGTGTGTCTTATGTAGTGCAGGGAGTTTTAAACTCCACAACCAGAGCTGCATGATTGCAGCACAAAGCAGGATGGAAACAAGTGAGTGCTGTGATCAGGAGCATGGAGCAGGTAAATTCTTATAGGACTATGGTGAAGGGGTTGCGATAAAGGGCTCCAAAAGCCTTCAAAAATCTACCTGTGAAACTCAATCTCTGTAGGGTTAGAGCCATATAGAACCAGGAGACCCTATCAAAGGCCTTCTCTGCATCCAGAGCAAGCACCAAAGATTGGACCTTCAATTTGTTGATAAGATGGATCGAGTCAATGACCCGCCGGGTGTTGTCTAGTGCCTGCCTGGATGGGACAAAGTCCACCTGATCGGGGTGGATGAGACTTGGGAGGAGCGGATTCAGAAAATATTTTGAGATCTGTGTTCAATAAAGTATAGGTTGATAATTAGAACAGTTTAGTTTGGGGATTACAATTATTGTGGCATTAGTGGTGTTTAGAGGGAAATGTTCCCCATCAGGGACACATTTGAACAGGGAGCGAAGGTGAGGGATTAAGTTGAGCGTGAACGACTTATAATATGACATCGGATAGCCATCCAGTTCTGGGACCTTGAAAGGCTTTTGGGACTTGATGGCCACTTCGATCTCCTTGTCAGTTACGTTTCGCTCAAAGCTACTGCTGCCATAGAGGTGAGTTTAGGAAGTCAACAATAGGATAGATATTGACGTATGGTGGGGCAGTGTTTGTTCCCCTGGGGGTCGGCCTTTAGAAGGTTGTAGAGTGTTGCGAAAAATGGTTTGGCTGCAGGGCTGTATTGTGGAGTACCTTCGGGGGATTTTATGAGCAGGATAGCTTGGGAAGTTCGGCGTGATTTAAGATTGTTGGCAAACAGGGTGTCTGGATACTATTTGTTGTATAATAAGTTCAGCGGTCTCAAAATTTCCTTACTTGTTGGTTGTAGTGTAGTAAGTAGAGTTCCTGCAATTTTGAGAGCTGCAGATCTATTGGGCACCAATTTTTATTGATATTAACAATATATATATCCACTAGTGCCTGAAATATTTTCTATATCTGATCTACTAAACCCATATTCTTCACTTTGTCAGCTTGAATGTAACTTGAATGTACTTCCCGAACAATCAGCATCTCATTGAAGGAAGCAGAAAGTCCCAACTACAGGAAAAAATCATAGGATTTAGTAACATGAACAGCTAACACACATGTACATAAAGCTCCAGTCTTGCTACCATACAGTCAGGGACTGAGGATACAGTGACTGAGAAACATGCCAGCACTCTTCAGCATTCAGAGAGTAACCTGCTCTGACATAGAATATAATGGGAGTCAGTGCAATTTTTTACCCTCTACAGATATCTACGTATGTACTTTCCATTATGACACTTGTGGGAGCAGTCATTAAGCCTACACAGCAGATGTGGAATAACATCTCTCATATTTCAGTGAAACATTCTCAAGACAAGTCCAATCTCTCCTCACCCTGATACCTGTCCTCTTGCCGAGCTTGGTCAGCTCTCAGATGCTGGCCTGACATGGCCAGACCAATCCCATCAGCTTTTCTCTTACGTCTCTTCCACTGCCTACTAGATTTCTGACATATGCCCCTCCGTGTCCACCAGCTTTATTCTCACAAAACACCCCCTTACAAACCAACTTTACTCTCACATGCCACATCCTGTCCACCAGTGATTATTTTACATTACACCCCCAGCACACCAGATTATCTTTCACATCACCCCTTGCACACTAGCTTCCCAATTACGTGACACCCACTTACCAATAGCTCTTCTATCACATGTTGCCTCACCCCTACCCACAAGATCTTCTTTCACATGCCCTCCTGCATACCACATTTCCCCTCACTTGCCACCACCTGCCCACCATCTTTTCTCTCTATTGCCATCCCCAGTCCATGAGATTTTTTCTCACATGACACACTGTGCCAACCAAATTTACTATCACATAACACTATCTATCATCTAGCTTTTATATATCATGCCATGTTTTGCCCACCAGCTGTGCATTCCCATGCCACAGATTTACTTTCCAGCTTTTGTATATCATGCCACCCTCTGCCCACCAACTTTTCTCTCTCGCATACCACCACCTGCCTACCAACAGTACTATCACATGCCAATCTGTGCCCACTATATTCTCTCACATGCCATCCTCTTCCTACAAGCTTAACTGTCACTTGGCTTTCCCTGACTACTCTCTGACACCTTGTATGTAGTGAGCAGCTCATCACATTGCTCCCCGGTTTTTTTTGCAACTTATCATACCTCTTTTTGCTTATTGGGTACCCTAGTAAAACAAGCCTTACCACAGATTGTGTTCTTTTCTCCTCATGGCCTTCCAGTAATAGTTCCCAGCTATGGCCGGTCCTCTAGGTACAGAAAATGAAGAATTGCACTCGTTGTTACTGCTACAACTGGGTGTCAATACATGTGCAACACTCTCAGCCATGCATCCAGATGCTCTAGGATATCTCTTTTTGAGGGGCATTAACATTGCTCATTAACAGCCAGCAAACCCAGCAAGACCAGGGGGAGATCAGGACAAGGGAATCCATAGGATAGTTTGAAGATAGTGTGAAAGAATGTAATAAAATGCATTTTATTACTTTTAGAGCTCACTGAAATCTGTTTAAGGGTTATTAAAGTAATTCTATCGTTTTCCAATAAGCATTGTCTAAGCGATTTTTGTGGTTCCGAAGCACAAGCAATTTATTTAGCAGATGCAAAATTTAGCAGTTCAATACATAATTATAATACAGTACTTCCGATACCAAAAGATACATATTAAATATGTTATATAAAAGCAGGAAAGTATAAAAACACTGAATACATTACATCTTCCTTATAGGGTTCAATGAATGCAGCCATGCTCTCACGTTGCCAGTTATCAAAGAGAGCTAGAACAAAAGCCAGCATGCTTGTACATACTTGTCCAGACAACACTTAGTGAGGTCTTCATTGGTCCAGGGTTAATGGTATTCCAGTTCCTTGCAAGCTATAGGTCAGTTCATTTGATCCTTACAAAGGGTGAGGGAAACTTCCCCCACCCTATTGTTCCCATGATTTCACTCTGAATGACCAGTTCAAACAGACCCACACAAAAGTATTTTTGAGCATTAATCTCATATTGCTTGTAACTTGCGATCACTAGATGTGATCGCTATTCCGTCCACACCAGGTTAATGCTGGTGAAATAAGTTTTAATATGAGACCAAAATCTTTACCTTTTAAAACACCTGAACTAAAAATACCTTTACTACAGTATTATATATGCATGAATAAACAATCTAATACATTTTACTAATAAATGAATGTGGATTTGAACCTTAATAAATATGAACTATATATAACTGAATGTGTAAGTGCGAGTGTATGCGTGCAGTATTTATCATGCGATTGCCTCATGACATGTGGTGTGCTGAATGCAATCGCACGGTGAACCAATATTTGGACTTTGACAGGGTTACAATAGTTAAAAATGTTTTCCAGAGTTGTCAGAGAGCAGAAAAATAAGTGTGACAAGTCTGTGTGTTTTATTTGTCTCTTTGGGTATTGTTCAGTCATCAATAACAGCAGTCTCACTCCTATAGTTAACACTGTAGATAGGTGATGCCAAATACTCTTGTAAGTAACAATAATACATTTTTTAAAAGGTCATTAGTCTAGAGAAATGTCAGAAATGGAGACAGCCCAGTGGAGACCACAAACCACTTTTTAATTCCAAACTCCCAGCTCAATGCAATGAATAAATTAAGTCACTTCATGGAGAGGGTGGGAACTTTAAATATGGATTCTCACAGCCTCCACTGGCACCACACAGACAGATGAAAAATGATAAATGAGTGGCAAGAAAACTAATAATGTTAATGTGAGTTCCATGCAGCCCCAAAACACTAGCTAGCCACCATGTACCCTGCACTTATGGCTAATTCACCTCCAGCTCACAGAAGAAAATCTGTATATAAAGAAAAGAGAGCCATATTGTTCCTCTCTTGTTAATCCACTGACAGTGCACTCAGATCAGACTTCTACCTTACATGAATAGTGTTAGGGAAATCCCATATCTTTAAAATGGGGAATATTTTACCAAATTGTGAAAAAAAAAATGTCAAAAAATCACCCACAAGGCACAGCAAAGAAACAATAGCATCCTAACAAAAAACAACTAGGCTTAAAACACCCTGTTTACGGAGTTATGCTTTCCCCAAAAAAAATTAAAAACTGTGTCATTTGAGTCTGTGCTCTTAAGGGCACAAAAAAAATGTGCCCTTATATTAATTACAAATGCTTGTACAACTTTAAGGGGTATATTTACAAAACTGCGGGTTTGAAAAAGTGGAGATGTTACCTTTAGCAACCAATCAGATTCTAGTTAGCACTTATTTAGTACATTCTACAAAAAGACAGCTAGAATCTGATTGATTGCTATAGGCCACATCTCCACTTTTTCAAACCCGTAGTTTAGTAAATATGGGCCCGATTCATCAAAATTCGCAAACGCATACGCATCTGCTAAATGGCTCTGCGCATGCGCGAAACGACGCTTACGCAGCGCAAAACACTACATACGCTACTCAAGCACGGCAGATACAGCTCTCAAAAGGCGACTCAATCTCAAACTCCAACGCAAATAGATTTGAGATGACTGCTGACCACTTGAGAACATATGGGTGGGAATGGGCGGAGAGTAGGCGCGGACTGGGCGGAGATGAGATAGTACTTGAGTAAAGTAGGCGTTATGCTTTTTCACTTGAGAATAGTAGGCGTTCCCTCTGCCCAGATGAGTGAAACTGACGTCACTCCTGTCTCAAATCTTTCACAAAAGTTAAGGAAGGCCAGGGTCATGTTTAACTCCAATACAGCTAGCTAAAACCACTATTAAACGCCTTTAGGAGCATCTTTTGCGTTTAAAATGCAAAACGAAATATGCACAACATACATACATATCAATACAGACTGCCTGTGGCAAAAAAAAAATTTTTTAAATTTTTTTTTTTTATTCGAGCTTTTACATATCTTACAAATGTTCCATTAGTATGTTTGTGTAAATTAAGCTTGTTTTGCTTTAAATACCCCTTTCTAATCAATGCAATTCGCAAGTGCAACATGTTTGATGTTATTTTGGCCCTTTGGCCTCAATCCGGGACTGCCGGAATGCCGGAATTAGTTAGCTGGAAATAGCGCCCTCTGCTGCTTACTGCCTCTTCAGTAAAGAGGACTGCCTTTTATAGGCCTGTACACTGCTAGCCACATATCTCCTCAGCATTATGGGGAGAATCCAGGTCACAGTGCATTCCGGCTGCCGGAATGGTTGCCTCAGTGCATTCCACATTCATTCCAATGCCGGAATGGTTGCCTCAGTGCATTCCACATTCATTCCACTGCCGGAATGGTTGCCTCAGTGCATTCCACATTCATTCCGGCTGCCGGAATGGTTGCCTCAGTGCATTCCACATTCATTCCGGCTGCCGGAATGGTTGCCTCAGTGCATTCCACATTCATTCCACTGCCGGAATGGTTGCCTCAGTGCATTCCACATTCATTCCACTGCCGGAATTGCTGTGCACACTGCATGGGTAAGTATTTCATTTTATGTAAAATGTCTCCCAAACAATAGACTTTGTCATAAATATTTATGATAAATCTCCAACCATTCTGAACAATTACCAATATCATTAGTCTCAATATGTTACATGCCTGATTTGACAGTTGGTGATGGTGCGTTTGCAAGAACAAATAATATTAATAGACATATAATAACTCGAAAATATATTTCAGGGTTTTACACACATGATTTATGCAAATTTAAAACAAGTGTACTATTACCACAGGGACACTTTTAACAGCAACACAAATTGTCTAAGGATATTAATGATCCCTAAGAGCCGAGGGCTGGTGAGGACTCGAACCCACGTAGCAAGCTGGCAAGGTGGATTGGCTAACTGCTACACCACTGTACAAGTGGTGATGTCAAGGGAATAGAATACAAATTAAAGATGACCAGCAACTTCTAGCATAAGTTGTTTCCCTTAAAACATGGGGAAAAATGCCAATACTTGGAAATATGATACCCAGAAAGATTTGGTGCATGCAGAGTCACAATTTATGCATATCGAAATATATCCATGTTGATAAATACAAATCAAAAATAGAACATTTATTGCTCCCATTTCTACAATTTGATTTGGTGGAGCACTTAGCTTTTTCCACTGTTGCCAGTACAGAATTCACATATCTTTGAAATCCAAAGTCTTTGCCAACAACTGCTTTGCTGTGTTGTAGCTGATAACACTGTTGAACATTACATATAGCCACCTTACACACCAAAACATATACTAAGTCACAGAGTGGAATAAATACCCTCAAACTTGTAAATATACCAAGGTTAGCCACATACACGCATCATTCAGGGTTCAAACTCATTACCTTGTTGTTGCAAGCTCATTTCTTTATTCACTGAGTTATACTTCACATTGAAACACCAACACCAAACTGCACATTAACTAGTTAGCACAGCTGAATGACTGTCTTAGACCTGATAAATTGGCCATGTTGCAATTAATATGTACAGCATGATGGATAACGTGGTATTCAAATAATAACCCTAGATAAACACACATTAATAAAAACACTGTTTTACTAAAGCAACAGGAGCTGCAAAAACGTCACCAAACAAATGCGAATTAAGCGCGTTTGCGAATCTTACGCTAAATACAAGCAGTTGCATATAGTTTTTTACTTTTAGGAGTATGCTTAATAATGTGTTTTATTACCTCAATTGGTGCTTAGGGTTGACCTGGGGCCTCGAACTTCTGCACTTAGTATTGGGGGGTGAAATACATAACCACTACACTATCGTGGCACATCTAAATGTAGCACATGCAAATGAATAATACCTCATAGAATTGTACTTAAAACTATTTTACCCATACTATTGCCACAACACTAACAGCTTAGCTCATTAATGACATCTGTAATAATCGTTATAATCTCTACTTACCTACAGAAAATAAACGTTGCTCACATGTCAGGTCACTTTTACACAAAACCACACTTGGCTAATTAGAACGCACCTGCGTGCTCCTAATGACGTGTCCGGCATACTCTCCAGCCTACTCACCTGCATTTAATTCACTAATTACAGTGTTACTTAAAAAGACCTTGCTTGGCTTTCTGTGTTGTTGGGAGATTCACAATTCTGGGTAAGTAGCACTTAATGGTGAAATGTTTCATAATCTCTGCAGTTTATTGCTGTACCTTGCTCAACACTCATGTTTATTTGTAGGAAAAGATATTGGTGAGATACAGATAGAAAATTATGCTGAAAGGTCATAATGGTTAAGAATTTTATGTTGAAGGTTAGTGGAAAAGTCTTTAATTAGCTGCAGAGTTTGAATATTGAGGCAACTGTGTAGACTTGGGATGTGTCTCTGCATAGATACCTCTCGACTGTAGTGACACACATAAAGATTATCCATCTATATTGATTTATTTTGTACCTGTTTACCCTCCCCTCCACAGATCTTGGTCCTGGATTGTGTTTTTTGGGTGTCTAGTGATTGCTTATTGACATTCCACATTTGTCTGTGTGTGTGGTAAGTAGAAACCAGATATTGTTTTATTACATACCCCTTGTTAAAATACTTTGCATTAAGAATGTCCATACTGTTTTTTGTTTTTTTTCTCTTTTCTTTTTCTAATACCTTTTATTTGAAGTGTGGTTTTTCAGACCCTACCTTAAAGACACATTAACACTCTGTGCTTGAGTCATTAAGGAGAGCAAAGGATAAAAAATAAGTAAATGTTCTAGTGGACAAAGCATGTTACAATGAAAGGGGTCAATGTTGTATTTTTTTTTTATTTTTTTTGGAACAAAACATAAATATCTTCACATTTAAAAGATCAGTGGTCAAATCATGTGCAAGCTTAGTCAAGGGTTGATTATCTAAGGTATGGTTATTCAAAATGGGAATATGAATAGACATGGTCTGGTGTGTTACTGAAATGGTTTCTATGTGTAATAATAGGGGAAAAACCATGCCTACCTGTATTTTACCTTTACAATGTGTGTAGAAAGTATAGCTTCATGCCTCCAAGTTTAGCCTTAATGTCTTTAGCTAAATGCACGTTAATGGGGTAGTTTAAATCAACAGCCTAATGTGGCAACATAATTGATGTTTGGTTTTTCTACAGTTTATTGATCAGCACATATAGTGTTGAAGTGCACATTATTGACACTTTATTTGTTTTTCTTATATCTACAGCCTTTAGATTACACTTGGCCTGCAGTGCTGGCTTTTCTGCCATTGCACTTCCCTTTGGAGTTGGTGGATGTTGCCATGGTGAAGGGTGTTTTCAAATGTAAGTAGTATAGTGCTATCTGCACTAAAATGTGATTGGCCAGTGAGTGTGCTCCATACAATAATGTCGTCGTTACTAAGCCTGCAATGTGTGGTTGCACAAACAAAACATATGGGCAGATGCTAGCTATGTAACATATGGGTTTGGTGTTTCAAATTAAGTCAAATAGTGCATTCAGAATCCTAGGTATAGTCCAAACACACAAGCCATTATTATACACTATAATATTACTAGCTTTTTTACACATGCCAATACATTGCTCAATCTCTTGATATCAAAATGCAAGTTGTCTGACCTAATATTGCCATATTAATTTGTTGCCTTTCGTTCAACAGGGTGTGTTGGCGTGGATTTTGGATTTGTGCAATTCGTGTCTCACTACATGTTGTTGAATTTCCCCAGAGCTCCAAGCCTGCTTATGTCTCTCTTCAGTCTGGCCAGATTGTCATCTCTTAATCCAAGGAATTTTTACACACACAGACCATTACCTTGTTTGCTTTGTTTTTGTCAGCACATTTGAATTCATATATGTAATAAATCTAGCCTATGCTGCAAATGTGTCAGCAATCAGTTGTCATGCCATTTTGTACCATTACTACAGTGCACTGAATAATATTTTAATACCCATAAATCCATGTGTAGTGCTTTCAAAACTATTGTGGAACAGGTTTTATTTTAAATGAATATATGAAATCTAGGTGTGGTTATTTTCTCCTTTGCCACAGATTCACCATAGCCTACAAACACGCTCAATGGGGTAAATGTATAGTTTTAGAAAATGGCTATAGTGTGGAGGTTTGTATGTGTGTTTGGTGCTTAGTAGTAAATTGTTTGGACACTTTCAGCTTTTAGAGCGAACATGTGATGTGCGTAGGAATATAGGCATCACATTACAGGTAAATGTATATAAAGAAAGCAAAAATGTTAGCAGTGTCAGGTCACACACTACCAACTTTTGGCCCTGGGCCAAATGGGATAACAATATTTTTCGCTTGTGCTAGTGGCACTTTGTTTCAAAGTGTTCCAACACCCACATGCCAGACACAAACCCCACACTAACAATTATGGGGAATGCATTAGGGCACTAAGCTAGTGGAGTCTTGCTACAAGGCCATAATACCATCACCTAGGGCCTGAATCATTAGTAATCTTCTTATCTTGTGCAAAAGGTAAGATGCTTATTGTTATGAAGAAACGGGGAGATAAGAGTGAAGCAAAGATGGATTTTCATCCTAGCGTAAGAAATTCGTCACTTATGCAGTGGCTTTTGCTTCTTATCTCCCTTTTCTGAGCATGAACAGAGTGGATTAGCTTAAGATAAGCAAAAAATGACAGATAAGATCCTTAATGAATCAGGCCCCTAGTTTGCTAATTGGTCAAGGCAGCTATATGTAAACTTACAGCCACCATAGATACTCCACATGAGAACTAGTTACATTAGTCTGATTACCCATTGTTAGGCAGCAGTCACTTGATATGTTTGCTGAACCTGATAATGCAGGTCTCCAATGTTATTGTGGTGTAGAAATGTGAAATTTATTCTCAATACCATTTTCATGTAGCTTGTCCTCTTAAAGTGGAAAGTAGTGACAAATTAACATTCCACCTTTGTTTCTCTTCAAAGTGTGTGTCGTAATACCACCTATGTCTGTTTAAACATGCTAGTCAATGTTAACAATAATTTGCAGCATTTGTCCATGCCTTGAGCAAGGGAAGTACAAAGCCTTAATGTACAGATATCCTCCCTTTAGGATTATGGCTCCATGTTCAAATTCCTTTACCACCATCTAATCCAGGGGTGGGCAAACCTGTCCTCAAGGGCCATATCCAGTTCATGTTTTTAGGATTTCTTTAATCATGTACAGCTGAGTTAATCTATTTGGCTGGGTCAGTAATTATCCCACCTGTTTCTACAGACAGAAATCCTAAAAACATGAACTGGATATGGCCCTTGAGGACAGGTTTGCCCACCCCTGATCTAATCCAAGAGTGTTGGGCCGAGCACACAGTATTTTGAGGGATTAATGTCTGGTAGATATTGTTGATGTTTACATTGTTAGGTGAGGCATCCAGTTTTTTTGGCTTATAGAGGGTGAACGTGTGCAATGGGTACCTGTGTCTGTATTGGCAAGAAATCACAACATACCAAGCTTCACACGATAATATGTTGCCCGTTCTAGAAAATTGCTTGGCCTTGCATAAATGTTTTCCAAAACTGGAAGGGAGCCAAATCCAAGTGACGTGCCCACTTTAACAATGAATGTATCAGTGTACATTACGTAAGAAACTCTAGGGTCTGTTTGTTATAATAATGTATTCAAGGTTCCAGATTGGTTTAAACTATCATGGATTGGGGGGATCAGATCATAGAGTTTGGAAAAGTCTTTACAGGATAGAGGAGTTTGGTGGACAAACTACCTCTTGGAGTCTACTTGTATTACAGAGTGTGCTTCTTTGCCTGACCAAACCATATCTATACTCCAAGCTTTTTCATTTGCGTCTTACATGATTAGTCAGACACACAGCACTACATACACCCTTATAGTGTGTCAAACTGTCACGTTAGTCTGTATTTCTTGATCCGAATCAGGGACCCTTGGGATTACCTGCAGCAGGTGTGAATCTGAACAGAGCAGCCTGGATGATCTTCCTGCTCATGTTCTTGCTGATTGTCCAATCTAGCAGGGGAATGAGCAGTCTGAGAATGTGGACACAAACACTGATTTTGTAATGCAGCCAGAAACACTGGGGCCAATAACTATCCACTAGAGAGAAGTGTGTTGTTCAGGCAATGAACAGATCACAGCAGCAGCTTTAAATGGTTTGTCCCAAGCAACTATTGGCTGAGCACTTAATGGGATCACAGGTGCTGAATCTGGTTGATCTGGAATGATCACCTGACTGCATCCAAGATGCCTGTGCACATGCAGCAGAACAAACAGTGTGTGTTTGATTACAAACGGAGCTGTGGAGGACGGGAATGTTGCTGAAGACCAGAAGGCACCCAGGTAGCCGTGATATGACAGCGGCTGATGGGG
The DNA here is from genome assembly GCA_036250195.1 of Mixophyes australis. NCBI lineage: Eukaryota > Metazoa > Chordata > Amphibia > Anura > Limnodynastidae > Mixophyes > Mixophyes australis. The sequence continues at coordinate 34,275,079 of JAVHZZ010000004.1, read as the reverse complement.
TAAGTGCACCTAAGATCCAAATGTGAGACCCAACCTATATGTGCTTAGTGCAATAAGGTCATGAGGTTACATGTAAATAACTGTTATGCTAAATGACGTCCAGTGTACCACACACTGTGCATTAGCACTAATCTTAAATACAAATCCCTTATTAGATTTTTAGAATTAGCACAGATTCGTACCTGTACAAAATAGTAGTTAACAATATTTGTCCTGTGCCATCATGGGAAAAAAAATATTAAAATTTATTTGGGTTACCTTAACACCTGTCTTTTGTGGCTCCTTTGTGTCAGGTTACAGTTTGCAAATGCAATACTTTCTTGACAGAATGATTTGCCCTACCTCTAAAGGGGCACTGTAGTTGCATGTTGTGTTTGCAATTATTTCGTCAGGCAAATAAAGAAACACTGTGGCAAAAGCATTAAGAAGCTTACCTTGATACACCTCTTGTTTAAGTCTTCTTCAGCAAACCATGGGCCAGATTCATTCTGGAAAGGTAAGGCAAAGTAACTAAGCAAGGGCAAAGCATGTCAGTTTGGAGGGGAATGTAAACCAAAAATGTCATTGGAGATGTAATTTTGGGGTAGGAGAGGTCCTACCTGACATGAACATTTCAGTGTACAAATAAGCTATCAAGTATTTGTGCGGTACATTAGGATACAGACATTTTTTTTTTTTTTTCGTGCTCTAAACCTATTGCTATTTTGCACCACTTGCATTTTAAAAGGCTTTTGAGCAGCATTCAGAAATATGTATCCTTGACATCTAGGTTCATTACTCAATCAGGGCCATGGCATGGTTTTGGTCAGCACACTGATATTAGATACATATTTGTTTGAATACGTTAATGAATCAGCCAGTTTGTTTGGAGATTATACTATGGTTAGACTTGATAACAAGCATTGTTATTACAAAAAACATTATGGAATCTGCCGTAAAAAAGAAATAGACATTTCAGTAGTAGGAATTTTTTTTATTATAAAATAAAAAAAAAATACATATTTTCGTCATATATTAAACTATATTTGTTAGGTTAAAACAATACAAATTACTTTTTCCGTGTTTTTTTAAAGCCGGTTGGACGGGAGGCTCCCCTACTCCGACTTCTTGTCACCCGTGATGTAGAGGAGTCAGAGGAACCAGGCAATGGGGCAAGGCAAGCGGGTTGTGTCCGACGAGGTGAAGGTGCAGGGTCAGGGGATGGGGATGGGGCCACGACAGGCGAGGGGGAAGTGGGCACAACGGGGGATTGGCCATAGCCACGAGCAAAGGCAAAACACATAAGACGACATAGTTCGGGATCAGGGAGGGCGGAGGCGACAGACACATCAGGGAGGGCGGAGGCGACAGACACATCAGGGAGGGCGGAGGCGACAGACACATCAGGGAGGGCGGAGGCGACAGAAACATCAGGGAGGGCGGAGGCGACAGACACATCAGGGAGGGCGGAGGCGACAGAAACATCAGGGAGGGCGGAGGCGACAGACACATCAGGGAGGGCGGAGGCGACAGACACATCAGGGAGGGCGGAGGCGACAGAAACATCAGGGAGGGCGGAGGCGACAGAAACATCAGGGAGGGCAGAGGCGACAGACACATCAGGGAGGGCGGAGGCGACAGACACATCAGGGAGGGCGGAGGCGACAGACAACTGGGTATGGGGGCTGCCGAACAAATAATCTGAGCTGGGTGAAGGGATTGTGCCGGAGGTGCGTTGGGAGTGGACATGCAAGATATCACCCAGGAGTGTTGCAATATTTGTCACTGAAGTATTTAAATTATCAATTTTGGTGGCGAGTGTCGTCAGTAAAGAGGTGTGTGTGCTCATGAAATCGGAGAGTGTGTTAGTGAGACGGTCGATTTGCTGATCCGTGTGTTGGACAGTGCTTGATATGTGTGACAGGTGAACATTCTGTGCAAGAGTGACGTCTTTAAGATTTTCGGCTGCGCGTGCGAGTGTCCGCTGCCTTACATATTCAGCTGGAGCCAGCTGAGGCTCCTCCACATCACGGGCAACTTCTTCATCCACCGGTGAAGCAGGCGCCTGCTGCTCACATGCTGTAGAGAGATAAGTAAAATAAAGTAATTAGAATCAATGAGTAAGGTGCGATATTATATTGGCAAAAACATCTTACAACGCGTGATGTAGCATTGGTAAAGTGTCAGCTTCCCTTGAATGTGCTAGCAGCCCTTTCCGCTCCCCAAATACAAACATTGCCACTTATGGTCTGACATTTTAGGATGAGCCCTTCATATTGAGACCATTTGTCTTCAGTGTGTAAATGTCATTTCCTACTATGTGATAGGCAAACACATTGTGCAATTGAAGTTTACCTTCACACACACATCCTGAGAGTTGACACTTTTACTCAGACAGATACAAAGCTTTACAGACATTAAGAAAGCAAACTCATCATGTACCTAGTGGAGCGGCCTCTCCTGTTCGGGGTGGGCTAGAGCCAGTGTCTATGTCGCCCACCCCAACTATCTCCACCAGGGCTATTGCAGCCCTCGCCCGCTCCTCGAGGGGTGTTAAAGTAGTACGTAGTCGAGGCCCCCCACCAGTGCCTTGAGCATGCCTGTGAATCTCAACAAGCTTCGCTTTCAGGCGTCCTTTATAGTCTGCCCATCTGTGGAATAGACAAACATTATTGCCTCACATAGTACCTTCAACTCAAAATGACACATTTTTCAATCAAATACATTGCACGTTTGCTAATCACACCAATTTAACCTTCACATACAGTAATACAGATTTTGCTCTTTTGAAGCGCGTATAATGTGGTAAACATATTATGTCAATGTGACCAAGGGCCATGGTGTTAGTTTCTGAAAACAAAGGGCCTGATCAACAAATGCATTGGAGTCACAAGGTGGTTTCACCTCACAGGTGACTAATGCTACTATGTCACAATATCCATATTTATCTCTAGCGATATCTATATATATTATTTGACAAATACACACAGTCAGTAAAGTTAAATAGGGCTATTATTTTTAAATTTAATTCGTACCTTTTCTGTACTTCAACCTTTGTACGCTCATACGGAGATATTTCATTTATGAGCCTTGTGATTTCCTGCCAATGGGTTTGGCGCTCGCGTCCGGTTATTTGGCGGTTCCCACTGTGGAACCTCGCCAGAACCTCTTCTACCAGCACCTCCAGCTCCTCCTCTATGAAGTTGTTTTTACGCCTAGTTGGCAGCCCTGGTGCCTCCACATTACTTGGGCCAGCATCAGACATATTCCTATTTCAAAGATAAGTAGTGTCTTTATAGGCAATGCACACAGTCAGGTGGTGATACAGAATCTAAGCACATTCCCCCCCTACATAAGGTACAATTTCACAAACTTCTAACTAGGTCTAAAACACATGCCCCTTATTATAATAAACATTGTGGTTTGTCTATTTAACGGCCATTTAGTTTGACCACTGCATTTTGACTGACATATTAGTCAAATACTATAGCAACATTCTCCTACTACTACTACTACTACTCTTCACTTTTCAAACCATAACATTGGTTTACAGGTTAGCTACACACCAAAATGAAGGATATCACTCAGTTGCAAACCCTATATTGTGTAATTATTATTAATATTTGGTTACAAATCAGCCAACATTTGGACCCATGTGTCCATCAATGCAATGAGCTAGTTATTATGCCGTTGAACAAGGATAAGTTTCAAAAGAACTTAGCATACTGTAGGCTACTATTGAAAACTTTACATGTTAAATGTGAGGCCAGGGGCCCTTTGCTTAGCAGTTTTTTTTACATTCCGGCCACACATATTGCAGAGCAAACAGTTTACTACATTAGGAGATAAAAATATTTTGGAACTATCCAGAAATTTTAGATAAATTCTTATACTTACTTTTCTCCAAAGTTTGGCACAAAAGACACAAATTATTTTGATAGTCAACTGGGTAATGCGTGGTATGGGCTGCGAAAAAAAAATAAAATTAATTTTTATAAGCAAGAAAAGGTAATGTGGTAAACAAAGCTAACCTCCTAATTTGAATATGGATAAGGTTCAAAAGAACTTAGCATACTGTAGGCAGAAAACTTTAGGAGAACACAAAAAAAAAAAAAACTTTCAATCTCTGATTTAGTTTGGTACTTACTGTTTGTTGTTGGCTTCTTAGAACAATCATCCAAATGTAATGTAATGAAATCTTGACTGTGCTCTATCCAGGCTAAAAAGCGAATGAACAGGCACTAGACCAAAGCACAGGTGGGTTTAAATGGAGTGTTGAATTAATAAACCAGGTGTACACTCTTCTTCCTAATTGCGGAGCACACTGTACTCGTCTCAGTGCAGGCGCCCGCCATGTTCTTGGTGGGAGAGACAATCAGAGTCACAACACAGGTGTGTGAAAGCTCCGCGTGTGACGTGAGCACGCCCATACGTGCTCAGCGAACCAATCGGAACGCAGAGGCCCCCATTTTGTGTTATAGACATTATACCAAAATGAGGGCTGCAATTTTCAGCAGGCGTGAGCTGAGAGTCCTTGCAGAGGGTATGGACAATGTACCCTCTGGACGGTATGTGTCCAACGAGGTGAAGGTGCGGGCCTATCAAAGGGTCCGCAGACGCCTCCGCCTCCGATACAACATTCGGCGGAGCACCGTTCAGCTCCAACGGCGGTGGAGCGATCTCCGGCGCCGCCAGCCCCAGCTTCTGGAGGAGCTCCGTAGGGAGATCAGAATAAGTGAGTTCTCTACTAATCGCCAAAAAAAAGTCAACATATATATATATTTGCTCTATGGCCCTGATTCATGAAGGATCCTTAACTTGAGAAACTTCTTATTTCAGTCTCCTGGACAAAACCATGTTACAATGCAAGGGGTGCAAATTAGTGTTCAGTTTTGCACATAAGTTAAATACTGACTGTTTTTTCATTTAGCACACAGATACTTGATAGATTATTTGTACACGGAAGTTTAAAGTTGATATTTGTGTGCTACATGAAAAAGCAGTCAGTATTTAATTTATGGTCAAAACAGATTACTAATTTGCACCCCTTGCATTGTAACATGGTTTTGTCCAGGAGACTGAAATAAGAAGTTTCTCAAGTTAAGGATCCTTCATGAATCAGGCCCTATGTTTGTAAATATGTTCACCCTAAACACCTGACATGGCCTACATAACAATGTGCAAGCACACTATAAAGGTCATGCCCCTTCCAGTGCACCCAAAAAGCTTTGGCTCCTGTGTCCTAAATGTGTCTGCTAACCATTTACTGACCTAAATGTTTTTGTGTGACAATTCTCACCATTAAGTGTGGTTTAGGAAATCAGGCATTCTAAGTCTTGACCCGAGTGCTGTAACTTGCTAGTCTAACCTTAAAAACATTTTGGAGTGGAAGATGTGTTGTCATTATTGGGCCAAGATTTAAAAGGCACGTTTCAAATACAAAACACCTTAGTGTTTAGACTGATTTTTGCAAGCTCCCATAAGATGCAAACAGATTAGATAGTGTGCTAGATATAGCTAATCAATTATTACTTAACTGCCTATTTAGACTCTTTTAGACTGTAAGGTAGTCCCAACAAAGGGTGATTTCCAAAGTATACTCAACATTCAAAGCTTTTTGACCTCCATCCACTAATTCGGTGGTCCTGTAGAGAACTAATTGACCAGGGCCAAGGGAGTTTGATGACTTAAAAGCACCTACATGAAAAAAACATACTACGGCCAAATGTGAACAAAACCTAATTAGGCGGCCAGTAGTATGTTTGGGGAGTGTGGTAGACAACACATGCAAATATGGAGCAAGCCTCCAAACATATGTAACTATCATCAGGGAGTTGAACTCCTGACCCCAGTGCTGTGAGGGAGACGTGCTAACCACTAGACCACTGTGCTGGGCTGACAAGTCATGTGAAATGCTTTGTGTTCATCATGTTTACCTCCTTGCATTGTTAGTAGCAAATATTTATGCCTGGTGACAATGTAAAGTTGATTAAATATGTATGATCACCTGATTGTCAAAATACAATAGTTTTTTTCAAATGGTGATTGTGTTAACATGTCCTTTTGTTTATATTTCCTTTTTTCAAACAGACCGAGCACGCTGGGAACGCCGCCAACGCCGCCGGGCATTAGTCGAGGCGCAGGCAGCTGAGGAGGAGGAGGAGGAGGAGCAGCAGCCAGTGGCGGTGGCAGTGCCACTGTCATCGGAGGAGGCGGCGGTGCCAGTGGCAGTGTCGCAGGAGGAGGCGGCGGTGCCAGTGGCAGTGTCGCAGGAGGAGGAGGCGGTGCCAGTGGCAGTGTCGCAGGAGGAGGAGGAGGCGGTGCCAGTGGCAGTGGCAGTGTCGGAGGAGGAGGAGGAGGCGGTGCCAGTGGCAATGGCAGTGGAGGAGCAGGAGGAGGAGGAGGCGGTGCCAGTGCCGGTGCCAGTGGCAGCAGCGGTGGAGGAGGACGAGGAGCAGGCTGACCGGGAGCCCCAGGATTTAGCGGACTCCACATCAGGCAGCCAAGAGGCAGTGGAGTTGGAAGATTGTAAGTATTTGCGATAAGTGATGGACATAGTTATACAAGATTGACATGTGCATTATACTTGTACATAATCCCTGCTGTGACATATGTTGATTAAATGGTGCCTTAAATGCCACAGGTCGAACACTTATAATATCTGCCTATACATTTTAGGCGCATTAAACACTCAAACCACAGCCATAGCCATCTTAACACATGGGCACGCAGGGCATTGGGCAAAACAATGTGGCCGCTAGCCTGGTCAACTCGTCAGTATATTAATGACTTGTTTATAAAATCTAATATACACCAAAATCGTTTGAATTCCTGTGAGTGATTGTATAGGTAGTGGCCCATGTAGTGCATAGGACCTGGGGCCAATAATGCTGGATAAGACAACCCTGTACATGGCCCTCTCCCCGTGGCTCACCAGATTTTAGTACATTGATTCGAATGCCTTCTCGATGTCTAATGTGCGTGCAAATGGTTTTGTGGCCAGAGGCCTAAGTTTTGAAAGTAATGTAACAGTAAACATCTCTAGTAAATCCTGTCTGTTTGATGAAATATGTATCCATGTATGTAATGTTTAATTTCTGATTTCTTTCAGCACCCACTGAGGAAGCTGGCAATTGGCCTCCACCACCACCCACCGCAGCAGAACTGATGGCCCACATGGGTCAAATTGTGGAGGACCTGGAAGGCCTCCACGTACATATTGGGAACATTGTAGGCAACCTGCGTTTTAAATTGGCCTACTGGGCCTCATTGCGATGATATTTTATTTATTGATGTATATGTAAATAGTTTGAAAAGATTGTTGTGTTTTAAAAATATATAACTTTATAAAAAAACAAACCTTGGTGTGTGTGTCTTTATTCATCTCATTACACAACATGTGGATATATTGAATAGTCCGAAAAGAGTAATGAAGAAAGATGTTTTGCGTATAACATCATTTGTAAAACACAAAAGGATTTCTTTAGCTATTTGCATGTAATCCAAAAGTAACATGTGCCCTCCACGAACAAGCCACCCCTATAAGAGGTATTGCCTCTGTAGGCCCTGTGTGCAAGATAAAATCCAAAAATGTCAAACGCTCTAGCTAGTTACCAATTCCCCCAAATACATATGTCATTGTAGTGATAGTCCAAGGTTACATTCAAGTAACAGTGACACATTGAAGAGAGCCTCGAAAGTGTACCCAGAAGTGGCGTCAGTGGTGTAAGGCAGAAGTGCAAGCGAGGCAAAGGACCATCGTACTGGAGTGTGGAGAGCGGCCTGTTTGGATACAGCTGAGTACATGACATAACGTGTACGCCATGGATCCAGATGAAAGTCTATTTGCTGACAATGTTGCATTTACCTCCAAGGAAGCTGTCACCTACAACACCCCCCCCCCCCCCCTTAGTCCATTTAGAATACTCAATGTCAGCATGCACCTAATACTGTGCATGTGAAGTATAGCCCGTGAGGCTTCTTGGATTTTCCCTCCAAATAAATATTTACTTTCAATACAGTATAAATCTGAGGGCATATTTTACAATATGGTTGAGCGTGTATAACAAATGCAAAATAAAAAAAAAAAACATTGTGTCCCATTTCTTGTTAGGATAATGATTCCAGTCCACACATTAGTTATGGGTATGCTCAGTATTTGAACTCATGTCTGCTGTGTTGTGAGTCCAAAGTGCTAACCAGTGAGCTACCTGTGAGATAGGTATTTTGTGAGAAATTTGTGTGAATAATGAAGAGTAGTATTAAGTGTGAGGTGTCTGTGTAGCACGCATGCTGTATTGTTGGTGTTGTCTGTGTATTTTCATGTCTCAGGTTGGGGTAGCGGGTAGCTGTCCCCATTTGCATACAGTCATTCCTGAGTTGTAATCCAGACAGAAAACCTTCCTCTGTGTGGAGGTTGTATATACACTCTTGTGTGTATCCTTTATGGAAGAGTATGCTATGCATTCATTTTGCTGAAAAGGCAAAGATGTATTCACACCACATACATTTTAATACATTCGTTATTCATGTGTTTTTAATGTAGCCGTGTGCATGCATTTTGCATACTATACGGCGACTTGAAATCGAAGAAATCCTAAACACAGATCGTGAGCAATGTGTTTTTGACAAGTGTGTATTAGGTTAATTAGTAGCAAAGGAAAAACAACCGTCCAGAGTGTTGCACATCATTGCTATTTGTCAGTGATTAATGAGTAGAGAGCTATGTCGTAAAAATAAGCCCCAGGCATTTATGTTGTGTTGTGTGTAAACAAACTGTTGGGTCCCTCCCACAGTGGGCGTGAGGTTTGCATTGCTTGGCTTGTCGTCAATCAGTTGAGAGCCGTCGCTTATGCGTGTAGCATGTTTAAAGATCCGCAGGTGGGTGTGTTTTCTAACGTTTGCGCTGCTTATTTCCGTCCCTTAGACCACATGGGGGTGTGTTTTTGCTGTTTGAGGTGCTTATTTCGGTTTACGTCGCTCAAAGTATGCAACGCAGATGCGTATGCGTTTGCGAATTTTGATGAATCGGGCCCCATATCTCTAAGTGTTTCTGTCATAAGTCTAATATCATGTTATGACTTATATAATATTACTGTTCTTACTTTCAGATCAGTCCTTATTCAAGTGTTTCTCTACTAAGCAACCAGAAAATGTTTCCATCTTTCTTCAGGACTGTTTCAAGTGATAAATTTCAATCTATGGGACTGGCTCAGCTTGTTTTGAGATTTGGTTGGACCTGGATTGGTCTTGTGGCCACAGACAATGATTATGGTCTTCTAGGAATTCAGCTAATAAAACAAGAGATAATCAAAGCAGGAGCATGTGTAGCTTTTACCGAATATATTCGTTTAGGTCAACCAAATCGCAATGCTCCACATATAGTCAAAGCTATTAAGGAGTCAACCGTTAAGGTTGTCGTTGTATTCTCTGCTAGTATTGAATTTGTTCCTCTTGTGAATGAAATGTTAAAACAGAACGTAATAGGGAAGATATTTATTGGAAATGCAGGATGGTCCAGGTCCCCCTTATTATCAATAAAAAACTATATTCAGATTTTAAATGGTACTCTTGGTTTAACTGGAAATGATTATCAAGTTCTAGGATTAAGTCAGTTCCTCAGCAAGATACGTCCTTCTGAGTCTATGGGGGAGAACTGGGTGAACTTGTATTGGGAGAAAGTTTTCAATTGCAAATTTATGTATGGGAAAAATCTTACTGGTTCTTTGGAGACCCCAGGAAAAATATGCACAGGAGCAGAAAGTTTAGATGATGTGCAGAACAGCTCCACCTACATCAGCAGCTTAAGATATACTTATTATATATATACGTCTGTAAATGTTTTGGCTAAAGCTTTGCAAGATCTGATGAACTGCAAGGAGGGTGAAGGGTCTTTTTCTCATGGAACCTGTGCAGACATTTGGAATTTCAAACCATGGCAGGTAATACAATGTCTAAGGTTTAGGTGGAAATATAATTATGTATTATACTGTATAAATATTGTGGGCCTGATTAATCTTTGAACGCAATGTGAAACCAACTTGCATTTAAAATAATGCACCTATCTTGTACACATGTATGCCCATATTCAAATACAATCGGATCTCAAGAAACGATTCCATTTGAACCTGGGTATAAGTATCCTCAGACTATACATTACTTGCCGTATGCAGACTGACAGAACACGCATGAAATACATAAATCATGATGTTCTTAAGCTGGGTTAACACTGATGTAATTATTGTGCAGATCAAACGATAAACACTCTTTTATTCAGATACTGCAACAATGTATACACTCCCGCAGTCATGTTTTAGAAAGTTACTAAAAATCACATTCAATGATAGAACTATGTCAAGCAAATGTAGGAGTCTATATGCACTCAAGACCAGTAGGGTATGCAAATACCAGTAGAATGTGTGCAGTCACAATCTTTTCAGCAGATGGTTATGAGAGATGAACACCACAGATCAGAAAGGAAAATTGTGTAGGTATGTACACATGAATTGTCATGGTCAACGGAACTTTCAGTTGTTGGTAAAATCGTTACAGAAATCTCCTCTGAAGTAATTTTCAATAATGTGTATACTCATCCTCGAGGCTGAATATTGCCTACGTTAGTCTGCCCTTCCACCCTTGCTCCTTCCTTCAAAACAGCAGATGAAAGTGTCATTTGCGTGTGAACATGAATTGCATGCAATTGCATTCACTTGCAGAAGTCCCGTTCTGGTGCATGAACAAGTTTATATAAGGTACTGCACGCAAATGGACTTGTGTTTGAACATTAATCAGTCTCTGTATGTAAATATGTTCTAATTATATTTAGCAGGTAAAAAATATATCATTTTCAAATAAGTAATAATTGCGCCAATTTCACTGTAAAGAATGTTCTTTAAATATTATCCTGTTGCATCATTTACTTGAAACAAATTACATGCAAAATTATTTTTGGCTTTCTTATGAGACTTTTAAAATAGCAAAGTGATTGAGCACTTTATATTGACTTCTTAGTCTAATCTATTAGGGATTAATCAACTTTTCAGAAAAAGACTAATCATTTGTGGAGCATTAAGTAGATTTAATATATCCTTCTGCTGCTGTTAACAAATGATCGTCATATTCTTCCACTGTCCATAGCTCACAGACTATATCAGGAGAGTCAAATTCACACTAAACAGTGGTAGATTTAATTTATTATTCTGTTACTGTTAACAATTAATCCTCTTTTTTCTACCACTATACACAGCTTACACACTATATCAGGAGAGTCAATTTCACACTAAACAGTGGTAAACACATTTACTTTGATAAGAATGGAGACCTACCTATAGTCTATCGCATTGTGAACTGGCAACTGAGTCCAGAAGGGACTGTAAAGTTTATTCATATTGGCAACTATGATACTGCAGTGAATCCTGATCAAGCTCTGACCATCAACTCAAGTCTGTTGCTGTGGCCTAAAGGAGATCAACAGGTGAGAGTCCAGATGAAACTGCAAGGGGTATGCATCTATCCTCAATATTAAATAATCAAAGTCAACAAAACTTTAAACAGAATTGTGACAAACACATTCCCAGCTGCTGTGACTTTGGGGTGGTTGCCATATGAGGTCACACGATTCCAGCCCACAGTCTCTCTTTACCTATTCAACAGGTTATAGACCTAATGAATTGCCCCAAACAGCGCTGACACCCCCACACACTTCAGGTTTGCCACCACCTATTGAATACGGGAAATAAGACCTAAATATACTGTCCTACGCTGGCACACAAGGCTTCTAGCTGCTCACAGACTAGCAAGACCCATACCAGCAACCAAAGGGTTAACTCTTCACACCTTCAGACTGTTACACAAATGTAAATGCAGCACACACAGCTTGTTAATCAAATGTATCAGCAAATCACATACATTCTTCTTAACAGGCTAATGAATTTGTTAGAGTATTAAGGATGCAACATATTACATTATAGATTTAATACACAAAAATACAGGGTCTACAGATAAAAAAAAATAATGAATAAACAATGAATAGATTGACATAACAAGCAAAGCAGGTTAAAATAAAAGGGGTTACATTCAGAATAGCAATTACTTGAGTTGCCTATTCTGTGGCATGGGAATTGGCTAGGAAGATGGACAGTTTATCAAAGTGAATTGATTTTACAAAAGTCTAACAATTTTCTGTATCTCATCTCAGCATTTTAAAAACACCTTTACACCCTCTCCCTGCCCCCAGGGGGTTGTGGCCTGTGACATTTTTTCAATCACCATTTGCATGTTGTCTGGTTTACTACTAAATTCTACTATGTGACCTAGCTTTTCTGTGGAGCGCCACACAGAGCCAATTTTATTATTAATAAATCCCTTCTGAATCTGTCCATTTTTTGATACAGTGTATTCGCAGAGCATACACTCATTTCCTTAATTTCTCTGTGGGTTAGAATTCTTCATTCAATATATGAGCTGCCCTTCAACATGCTATTGAGGGATATGTGGTTGATCACTAGTTTTATTTATTTTAAGTGGCATATTTTAAAACTGAATTATTTTTGTCTACATCACATATATAGCGCACGTCAGCACATGGCCTCTTTCAGCCAGACCACATGCTGAGCGGTACCTAAGCGTCTATTCAGGTGTCACAACCAGGATATATCTCACCGCAGGAGCTCTTTGAAGCTGCCCCAGGTGACACTTCTATCTTCTCACACTGGAATGTGCAAAGCCATCAAATACATTTGCATCAGAATCTCTGTCTTCACATTTTACACTTTAACTAAACTTATCAATGGATTCATTTGATATAACATATTTACACTGTCGTTATGATTTTTCCCATATAAAAATCTATAAGTTCTCTATGTTCATGACAAAAATATAAAGCAAAGTTGTTAAATTCTTAGCTCGTCCATATTGAATGGCCGCTTGTTATCCTTTACAAGCTGAAGAATTCAAGTCCATAAACATAGAGGACGATTTTATGCGCTTACGCGTAAAATGGAAATCACCTTCTGAAATATACCTTCTCCACTCCTACAAACTCATTTAAATAATCAGATCTCGCATCAAACCACCTCACTTTTACACACTACAAATATGTCCGCTTCTGCATACAACACAATCTAGTCCCACAAATTTATGCTCTTCCTCATAAAAAAAGGGAGAGTTTGTGCAAAACAAGACACATGATATCAGAAAACATTCGCAATGCACTGTTGCAAACACTAAATGACCTTTATTGTGTCAAGAGAAGAAATACTTCATAATATGGTAGAGAAGAGTGAAAAACTTCAGCAGTGAATCATAGATTAAATTTGAGAACTAGAGAAACACACACAAATGCACAGTATATGGAATCTCATATAGATATATACAGTACACACAAAGATACATATATAGATATGAGACTTATTACAGATACACAAATACCATAGATACTCTGGGTACATGAGATCTCCCTTTCCAGCCTCTGTCCCACCTCTCATGGAGGCACAAGTGTAAGATGCAAGCATGCAGCTTCTATTTTTGGGTTTGTGCAGTACAAACTGTTGGATTTCCCGCAACACAAATGGCCAAGTTCAACTTAGCATCAGCCTCTCAGTTTTCGTTGTAACTAATATGTCTGTAATGCTTCTTTTATTTATGGTTAAGTAAATAATGCTTTCGGAACACAGCAAAATGGCACCAACAAGTCATGATATTGACTATAATTAATTAAAAAATATATATATATTTTTAAAGAACATTAATACAATAAGATGACACATTATCTTCAGGTCCCTCGCTCGGTCTGCAGTGAGAGTTGTCCTCCAGGATTCAGGAAGGCTGCTAGAACAGGACAACCTGTCTGCTGCTTTGATTGTGTCCAGTGTCTACAAGGAGAAATATCTAACCAGACAGGCAAGTCAAGAGTTTTCTGACCTACATATCATCATCGCCACCTATTTATACAGAGCCACTAATTCTGCAGCGCTGTACAGAGAACTCACTCACATCAGTCCCTGCCCCATTAGGGCTTACAGTCTAAATTCCCAAACATACACACACAGACTAGGGTCAATTTATTATCAGCCAATTAACCAGCCAGTATGTTTTTTGGAATGTGGGAGGAAACTGGACCATGCAAACACGGGGAGAACATACAAACTCCTCACAGATAAAGCCATTGTTGGGAATTGAACTCCTGACCCCAGTGCTGTAAAGCAGAAGTGCTAACCACTTAGCCATCATGCTGCCACATACGTATTTTGTGAGGAATAGGAATAACAAGGTTGTTTTGTAGTGATTAACATTATGGAGATTATTGCACAATCAAGAACAAACTGGAAACATTGAAGTAAAGCAAAAATGAGTAAATACTACAATGAAATGCTGTAGTTAAACAGTCTTTTGTTGCATCATTGATACATACTAAATCTCTTGAAGTATTCCTGGAGCAGAATTACAGCCTTTAGACAAGGCAAGACAATTCACAATGTCTTTTGAAGCAATGCTGAAGCAAATTAACACAGAGTCCAGAAATTATGGCAAAGGGATTCTGAGTGGAGCTATGTGTAAATAGTTTGTGGATGCCGACCAGTAGACAGAAGCCAGAACCCAGCAGATTTGTAAGATGCAATTCAAACATCAGAATACAAATCATGCAGAACCAGAAACCGGTGCAACGTCAGTTACAAACTTGGACAGGATACAGGAGCTAAGAAGAATGCAAGTCAAACACTAACCAATTCTATCACTGGCCAGGCATGAAGGCAATAGTGCAGCTCACCAATCAGATATTAATGGAAGGCACACCTGCACCACAGTTCAGACTTGATTAAAAGTAAGGATGCAGAGAACAACCAACTAAATTCTAACAGACAGGCAGTATAGACACTAGAACTGGGAAAACTTTACATGTGAAAGTGACAGTAGATAATATATCTTGAGGGCTTGTATGAACACATTACCCCTCCAACTGATTACTATTTATACTCTGCTCACTTAAAGACTGTACATTTACTTTGAGTATTGCAGGAGATATATGTTAATTCTTAGATTATTATGAAAATCCTTCAGATAGTAAACTTTTAATAGATTGCATTTTTTATTTTATTGAAGATTTGAAAATGTAATGCTAATTTTTCATAAGAATATATTACAATTCGGTCCTGTGTTCACTTTAGATTATCTGGAATACATAGACATTAACTATTATAAAGATATTTATATAGGCATTTACCTCACTTGGCTGTGGAATTTCACATTTTCACCAATGAAATTTTGCCTTAAGTGCTACTAGTAGAATGACTTGACTATCGTGGTCTCAGCACCAGTCATAGATTATTGCTAAATTTAAGATTGTTTCTCCTGAAATTTTCACCTTTGCAAATCAGCTTGTTCTGCCACAAAATGTGATATTTATGCATACTTGCCTACTCTCCTGGAATTCCCAGAAGGCTTCCGAATTTTTGGGGAGTCCACTCGGACTCCCGGAAGAGTTGGGGAACCTCCCGAATTCGCCGAAGTTCACGGCATTGAATGGCAGGGCTTAATTGCGTCATTAAGCCCCGGCCCCGCTGTTCAATGCCGTGAATTTTGGCATTCTATAGTGGGAGTGGGACTATGGTGACGCAACAACATCCAACGCCACTAGGCCCACTCCTACCCTCTGTCACATGACTTCTCCCCCGGATGTATTTATGTATTCATTTTACCACAGCTTTGTTTTCAACTCTAATATGGTAAATACAAGCAGCAGCAGGCTCTGGGTGCCATTAATATTTACACAATGCAACACATTAGATCTGCAAATGTTGCAATGTCATGATTTACACTTTTTGTACAGATCTATTGAGGTCACTAATTGCGATGGTAGTCTTCAAAGCGACGCTGTAAACTCCGACAGCACATATCCCGACATAATGACACCGATGGTGTCATCCCCGAAAGAATTTTTAGACCGACTGCTTGAAAAACAGATCGTCGGGGTTTACAGCGTTGCTTTCATGTACCCAACTCACTAATTGATATGTGGAACAAGGTGGGTGTTTTTGTTTAGGATGACGGATAGAGGTGGTTAGAGTTTTTTTGAGACTATGTTAAAATGTGTTGATAAAGATGGAAAATGTAAATATTTTAAAGTGTTTTGGAACACATGTGCCACACTATACCAAAGACTTACAGGGCCTTTAGGGTTTTACCAGGGTTCCGAGTTCAGTAATTATGAACAGTAAAAGAGCTGTGTAGCGATTCTATCAGATATAGTCGATTCACTTTTGCCAACCTGATTTAGCTCTGGCAGTAGCAGAGGCACAAAATGTAACAAATCCCCAGTCTATGCCAGGGACCCCCACAAGGAGGTTTGGGTTATGCTGCTGGTGGTTTTACAGATTGCGGCCCTCTGCGCTGCCTACAGGTGTAACGAGCTGATGTCAATAGCAGGAAGGGTCTGGTAAATGTAGCCAGGACTGGTACAGAAATGGGCTGCAGGGTGCTAAATCAGCTAACTGAATCAGTATCAGAACAAGCTGGGTGAGATACAATCAGGTATAAACAATACCAAACGACAGGCAGAGGAGATGTCAGGAACGATCTGGGTCAGAATACCCAGGAATCAGTCACAATATTCCTGGAGCAAAGGTTTGGAGCCAAATACTCCTGCACAGGCCTATGCACAGAGCAGGTTTAATAGCTAAGTTGATGAATAGGGCAGATCACAGTTCAGAACACATGATTAAAGGTTCAGAGCTGCTCTTAAAGGGCCATTATTATTATTATTATTATTATTATCTTTGACTTATAAGGCGCCACAAAGGGACAGCAGCGCCGTACATTACATATACAGAAAACAGAACCAAGACACAACATGATACAAAAATATATACAAACACAGTTAACAGGGTAAAGCAAATCATATTATATCTGGGACAGATAGTGAAAGGGATGATAGAAATCAGCGAGAAGAAGGCCAAAGCTTAAGAAAACAGGGCTAGCAAAGCAGGCCAAGAGGTACAGAGGGTGAAGGAACAGTAGAAGTAGCACACAAAGAAAGAGGGCCCTGCTCATGAGAGCTTACATCCTAAAGGGAAGGGGTAGACTCAAATAGGGTTGTACTAACTGGGGGAGAGAGCCAGGACAAGGACGTTAGGAGGAGGACTGATAGACTTGAATAAAGAAATTAGTCTTTTGGGCACGCTTGAAGCCTTTGAGAGTAGATGCTAACCTGATGGAACATGAAAGATCGTTCAGCAGCAGGGGAGCAGCCTGGGCAAAGTCTTGAAGACGAGAGTGAGAGGAGGGGGTCAGTGAAGTAGTGAGGTGGCGGTCACAGGCAGAGCGGAGGGGGAGGCTAGGAGTGTAGGTAGAGATGAGATTTGACATGTAGGGAGGGGAACATTGACTAAGAGCTTTAAAGGTGAGGGTGAGGAGTTTAAATGCGCTTTTTGTTGCACGGAGTAGGAGTGTGGCACATGGTTCTGAATCTGGAGCAAAGAGAAGAGTAGAGGGAGCGTGCCAGACAGGTTTGAGAAGTAACAGGAGAGTAAAGTGCGACAAGCTGACAGACAAAATGCCTTAAGGTTGGTCAAAGCCTGCACAGAGGGATATTAGATAATCATGTCTAGATTATGATTCCCTGTGTATAAGTTGTTATTAAATAACAAAACATTTTTGGGTGAGTTTGCTTTCAATAGACTATACCATAGCAATGCTTAGATATGTTGTTTTAGGTGCTATACCTGACTATTACTTTCATGGTACGGGGTACTAGAGTGATAGCTCACTCTATAAACCATAGAGTATCTTTATTGCAAAATACAACAATATAATGCAAAACAGTAACAACACTGTATACAAACAGACTTAACAACAGTTAGGTGAGTCACCAACCCCATAGGTAATACCTTTATTCACACAGTCTCTGTATGATGCAGCTTCAAGAATGACAGCAGTAAAATCCTCATAAGTAGTGTATGATGTAAGAGTCAAATTGTTGCACAAATAATCATCCCTGATGTCATTTCTGGGCATTTCCTTATGGATAGAGATGTCAAATTGCAAACACCGGCCCCTCAGTCACGACACCCTCTATCAGCTTTGTAGGGAAGTAACACACAGTCAACCTTCTCCTGTAGTCACATTTAGATATCAAAACCAAAGGTATCTACTGATGGAGATCAGTGGTTTATGCACGACTTGCATAAAAAAGGTATTCCTGACAATCCATTCAACAGAGCTGGTATAATCTGAAACTCATTCACAGTATTCAGCATAGAACAACTGACATCCATCCAGTTCCTTATTTAAAAGGGACTCAAATTCCTATGATGTTGGGATACATTAGACAAAAATTGGGTAATGTACCACTTATACCTAATAGTTTTCGGTAGGTGTATGAAATCAGTATTATAAACTCTTAAATCACTGCTTCCTTTTAGCATGATACAACACATTGATAACAAATTAATGTGTAACGGTACCATATATGTTCTATCTTTCAGATTCTATTAACTGCATAAGATGTCCTTGGGATCAGTGGCCAAATTCTGAGAAATCAAAATGTCTCCCAAAGTTGATGGAGTTTCTTTCTTATGATGATGCATTGGGAAAAACGTTAGCTACAATCAGCATAATATCTTCACTTTTCCCCCCTATTATTTTGGGTCTTTTCATCTTACATAGACAAACACCTATAGTGAAAGCCAATAACTACTCTCTAAGTTGTCTTGTATTGATGTCACTGTGTCTTTGCTTCTTGTGCTCTTTAGTATTTATAGGTTTCCCCCACCACCAGAAATGTCTCCTACGTCAGGTATTATTTGGCCTGGCCTTTACTTTGTGTGTCTCAAGCATTTTGGCTAAGACTATCATGGTGGTGTTTGCTTTTATGGCCACTAGACCAGGCAGCAACCTGAGGAAATGGACGAATCCACAAGTCTCCTATATGATTATTTTTTCTTGTTTCCTGATACAATTCATTTTATGCATCACTTGGGTGTCTATAGATTCTCCATTCCAACAACATAACACTAAAGCTAATCCTGAACTTATCATTGTTGAGTGCAATGAGGGATCACCTATTGCATTCTGGACCATGCTAGGTTATCTGTTTCTTCTGGCCACCATTAGTTTCATTGTAGCTTTCCTGGCTCGAAAACTTCCAGACAGGTTCAATGAGGCTCAGTTTATTACTTTCAGCATGTTGGCCTTCCTCAGTGTCTGGGTGGCTTTCATCCCAGCCTCCCTCAGTGCTCAGGGACAATACACTGTGGCAATGGAAATCTTTGCCATTTTGGCATCCAGTTGGGCTCTGGTGATCTGCATGTTTCTTCCAAAATGTTTCATCATATTATTTAGACCAGATAAGAACTGTCGACATCTCATAATGAAAACCAAAGATTAAGGTCAACAGCTCTTTTCCAAATATGTAATACATAGCAACATAGAGATTCGAAAAAATATAATTTTTTTTATTAATGAATTTTTCGTGTAAAATGATCAAAGTCTATATCTATTATTAGCAGTGGAGGGCTGGCAAATTTTAGCCAGGGGGGCAGGACTTGATTCAGCAGCCTATTCGGAACTGGGTCACTGGGCCACTGCAGGTGGCTCAGTGACCCAGCCTAAGGTAGCCCAATATGGGCCTGGCCCAGCTGAATTAAGACTCAGAGACATCTGGTTATTATAAATAGGGCCACAGGATTCTTTAGGGTTTTCTCTGACTTTTTTCAGCAACATTTAACTTATTAATGTCTTGCTGCTCATAATACAGGGATTTGGATTTAAATTAATCCAATCTTAGGTGGCCTAGTTTGAGTTTTACCTGGAGGTATGCAACTATACCGAGATGGCTTCTGCAATTTCCTTAGGTCTTGATCCCTTCTATGGATAGTTGGAACCATTCCACTTACTAGACGGAAGGCTGGTTAATAGTATTAGGGAAAACAAGTTCCCTAGTGATCATGTTCATCAGACTAGAGACTTGTTTTACAAATAGAGGATGGGCCCCACATGCTGCATCTAGCTTTGTTATATGCAGTATATGGGCCTGATTCATAAAGGAATGTAAACTGCGGTTTTGTCAGCAAAATCACTCTGCGCATGCCCAGAACTGGCTCATACGCCAAAGAAAGCAGCTACATTCAATTCAACTTGGAGTGCATTGGTCACTTAGTACAAGTTATGATTTCAGGGACGGAACAGGACGTTTGTCTGTAGTCAATGTACAGTAAGGGTGTGCCAATCTCGAGCATACGTAGCATCGTCTGATCCAATCTCTGGGCATCTCAAGAGTACTTGCTTTTAAGCCGTATCTCTTGCTCTAGCTACAGGTCTAGTATAAGTGACGATTACTAGTGATGACGGTTGAGTATGCATGCTATTACATGTGTTTGCAATAAGAAGCAACTATAAAACTTATTTTAATGTACAGTAGACATTCATTACAAACTAATAAATGTATTTTATGGAAAGAAAAAAACTGACATTAATGGAAAGGTTTTTCCTTCCTATGCGTTCTTTTTGTGATTTTATATTCCACATCGTTATTGGACGTACCCTGTCTTGTCCAGTAAAGCAGAGCAATTCTACACCCTTATTCATCACTGCACGTTTCTTCACATCCATTCCTTGTTTTTATTATTATTTATTATTATCTTTTATTTATAAAACGCCACAAGGGATCTGCAATGCCGTACATGACACATACAGAAAGTAGTGTTTCATAATACACATTATACATGAAGAACAAAATACAAAGACCAGACATACTGAATGAATATCAATACAGGTAACACCGTAATGCAGATCAAGTAATTTGTGGGACTTCTGGTGAGAGTGAAAGTAGTAACCAGCGAGAAGCTGACCTAAGCTTAAAAAAAAAGGCTAGAGAATGAAGCCAAGAGGTACAGAGGGTGATGAAATATTAAAAGGAGAACACAAGGAAAGAGGGCCCTGCTTACATCCTAAAAGGAACGGGGGAGAAACAAATAGAGTAGTACTGATTGGGGGAGTGGGAGTGAAAGCCGGAATAAGGGTGGTAGGAGGAAGACTGATAGGCTTGAATAAAGAAATAAGTGTTAAGGGAACGCTTGAAGCCTTTGAGAGTAAAGGTGAACCTGATGGAGTGTGGGAGATCATTCCACAGCTGGGGAGCAGCCCAGACAAAGCCATGGAGGTGGTAGTGGGTGGAGGTGATCAGTGAAGTAGTGTGGCGATGGTCATTGGCAGAGTGAGGGGTTAGCGAGGAGTGTAGGTAGAGATGAAGGTGGAGATGTATGGGGGAGGATTTATTGAGAGCTTTGAAGGTGAGAATGAGGAGGTTAAATTTAATTCTGTAGGCCTTGGGGAGCCAATATAAGGACTGGTGGAGGGGAACAGCAGGGATAGAGTAGTGGGAGAGAAAAATGAAGTGGGCAGCAGCATTGAGGATCGACTTAAGAGAGGCAAGGTGAGAGTCACGTAGGCCAAAGAGAAGGAGGTTACAGTAGTTGAGGCGAGAAATTACAACAGAGTGAAAAAATTTTGGTGGTTTCTGTGGTGAGTGGAAGTATCAGGATTTTGAGAGAGACAGAATATGAAGTTTAAAGGAGAGGGAAAAGTCGAGGATGACCCCAAGGCATCACACTTGAGGGAAAAAAAGAAGAGTAGTATTATCAACAGAAATAGAGAGGGGGGAGATGGGAGAGTCCTTGAAAGGGGGTAGCGAATTAGTTCGTTCTTGAAAATATTGGGCCTGATTAATTAAGGAAAGTAAAGCAAAAAACACGAGAAACTTTGTACCTTGGCAAAACCGTGTTGCATTGGAAGGAGAGTCAAATTTATATTGTGATGGAAGATTTATAGTTGGGGTAAGGCATGTTCTAAATCAACTTTAAATTTCAGTGTAGAAATAAAGCTATCAAGCATTTGTGTGCTACATGAAATTCATCTTATATGCAAAATAATAAACTAATTTGCACATCTTGCATTATTACATGGTTTTATCTATGAGAAAACTCATTTTTTTGCCTTAATTTTCTTAATAAATAAGGCCCATTAAGTTTAAGAAAACGCTGCGACATCCGACATGAGATGGCTGAGAGGCAGCAGGAGACATGAGACATAAGGGAAGAGGAAAGGTCAGGGTCTGAAAGATAGATTTAGGTATCATCAGCATAGAGGTGGTACTGGAGGCCAAAGGAGCAAATGAGGACACCAAGGGAGGAGGTGTAGAGGGAGAAGAGCAGGGGGCCAAGAATAGAATCTTGGGGAACTCCAACAGGTAAGGGAAGAGGGGGGATGTGGAGACTGAATAGGAACGCTTGTGAATTTTCGGGCTTATGTATACCCGATTTACATGCATTTTAAACCAAACGCACATTGCGGTCAGTATGCAGGTCATAATGAATCAGGCCCTACATCTATACAGCACTGAAACAACTATTTTTTATTTAAGTAAGTTGTTCAGTTAAGATCAGTTACCCTAGACAATAAGCAAATTTACCAGTGCAAGTGGAACAGCCCTCATACCTTTGGTACATGGTTTTCTGAATGTCTTACTCCATCTCATCCTCACTCTTTACTTGCATTGTTTTGCTTTTTGCTTCTATTTACATTATACTGGTATATTTTGGTTCATTGAGTACAGTATACCATTACAATTAACATTTCACATTATACTATTGCTCCATTTGTTACAATTTCTTCTGTGCTTTTTGCTTTTGTTCAAAAATATTGATCTAAAATATGTTTCTGAAGTTTTTTCTGATCATCATTGTACATCACCGATTCTATACTACTGAATTTTTTAAAAATCTAAAAATGAACATTACATATTATATTGTTATGGATTTAAACAAATGAAACTTGTCTAATATTCTAAAGGACAACACTGAAGAGCAATATTGTTCTTTCAGTACACCATGCATGCAGTCAAGTGGTGTATGTCAGAATCAGAATCTGTATTCAGGCCTATATAAATGCACTTTCTCCTTAACAATGGATAAAATGTATGTTCTAAAACAACCGCGACACCAAGCATAAAACACGTTGCTTCCTTAGTCACAGTTCTGCTGGTTACAGCGACGGGTCTCTGGTGTCTGCAGTCGCCACACTGTCAGTTGGCGGTTGTTTTAGAACATACATTTTATCCATCGTTAAGGAGAATTGGTTGCAGATCATACTCCGGGATTTCTAAGGAGCTACTATACAGATAAGCGGTTTGATTTTATATATCTGGTACGCACACCACTTCTATTTATTCTGCACGATCAACTTTTGAATATATTTATCCTGTACTACAGTGATTTTTAGTTACCTGCGGTGCAGATACAGACACCGTCCTGTTCTAACTACTCTGGACTATTTCTGTGTACATTTGTGCTTATATGTTTATATACAGTGTATACACCTGAAGGCGCCGCCCATTACCATTTACATCCTACTATGTTATCGGACTAACCATCCGCTTTTAAGGTTGGCTGCCACACGCACATTGTGGAGGTGTTGCTTTTATTATTATATATTCATCTATTTATTTATTGCCTTATACACGCACATGCAATTTTGTATTTGTGTTATCTTCCATATATTGGGTAAGCGCCATTTGTAGATATCTTGTTTGTTCTCTCTACCATATATATATATATATATATATATACACACATATATATATGTGTGCAAATACATATTACTGAAATAAACTAATTTTAATTCATGTATTTGTTGTTTTCTTAAAACATCGTAAAATCAACTTAACTAGTTTCCATAACATAGCAAAAACCAGACATGGCATTGTAAATATTTTTTGCTGCGTCCTTGAATTTCAGAGTAAGCAGACAATGGTGGCACAGAATTTGTTTTAACAAAAACCTTTAAATATCCTTTACTAGTCCTAGCTAAACTGCAAGTATATCAGGAAGCAGCAAGAATTCTACACATATCCTTTAGTCAGGTTGGATCACTGAATGCAGTTATTATTATTATTATTATCATCATGCTATATTCCCTCACAAGCAGGGCTCTCTCTTCCCTTTGTCACGTGTCTGCACTTCCACTGTCAAGCTCATCCAGCACTGCAGAGTTTTGTGGTGTCTTGTAAATAAATGATGATGATCATGATGAAGGTGATGATGATTATGATGAATATTATTATAATTTATTTGTAAATCGCCACAGTAATGCAAAGAGCGGAACAGTGCGTGGAGAGCATACATAGCAAAACAGTGATATATATGAATTCAATCTGATTGCCAATGTGAAATAAAATTGGAGCGAGCGCTGCTCCTGAGAGCTTACAATCTAGTGTTAATGGGGAACACTTGTGAAGAAAGTTAATGATATTAGTTAAATAAAAGAAATTAAAATGATATCCTTGACTGATTAAAAAAAAATAAAAAAAATATTTATCATTTTTATGGAGTAAGTGGTAGAGAGTTTGTAGATTTATTTGCCTTCTCTCTAGTTTATACTGCCCATTCATGGCCTTGTGAAAGCTCACTTCTCTCTCTTGTTCTTGCTGAAAACCATCTTAGCGCTCTTACTTGAACTTGCGAAGCGCCAGGGATTCCCTTGTATCACACATCATGCTACTGCTACAGAACATTGATAGGCTTTGAACAAGTGCAACATTGGGTATGATATCAACCAGGGTCATTCCATTCTCCACCTGCTGCTTGTATATAAAGTCAAAGCTGTGGGGGATGGCTGAAGAATGAATTTCAGTGTGCGGAGAGCAGGGTAGACTTCATGGAGCAATGAAGATTTGCTATGAGCTGACCACATCGCTGCCTGCATGCCCTCCAGCCTACCCTTATGCTCCCCACAGTTTAACAACCACTTGTCTACAAAGAAGACTGAAGTCTATTGCAGTAATTACAGTGCCGATACATAGAACTTTGTGGTTCAATTAACTTAAAAATACCTAAATTTGCACAGATTAACTAGTCAGAGATATGATTGCACATATCCTCCACGAAATCCTTAACTATTGTGGACCAGGCCCTGCAAAAAAACTCTGCTCTATCAATATGATACAAGCTGTATGTTAGAACTAATATGTGCATCCTTAGTCATTGTCTTGCCTTTGCCTATGGAATGTATTCTGAATACATCCTTAATGGAGATACTTAACAAAGCCACTAAGCTTTCATATTTTCTACAAGGAAGCTCTGATGTGGTATAACTCAAAAAGATCCGAAATTAGTTGATTGTCACTTTTGTCTCTGCTTCTTGTGCTCCTTGTTATTTATAGGTTACCCCTGCCACTAGAACAGTCTCCTGAATCAGGTACTATTTGGGCTGGCTTTCACTTTGTGTGTCTCAAGCATTTTGGCTAAGACTATCATGGTGGTGTTTGCTTTTATGGCCACTAGACCAGGCCACAATCTGGGGAAATGGACCAGTCCCCAAGTGTCCTACATGATTATTTTTACATGTTTCCTGCTACAATTTATCTTATGCATCACTTAGTTGTTGGTAGCTTCTTCATCTCTAGACAAAGACTAGCAAAACGCACGTTGGGTGGTCACGTTGCTATAGACACGAGGAAACAATCTGAAGTTTCTTAATAAAAATCCTTAATACTCAAAATGAATAAAGGGGAAAATGTAATAAAGAATAATGATACTGCACATACTGAGCAACATTAATGAGCTAAGACATCTGAGAAAGAATAGAGGGTAGTAGCAGTCTCACTATTACAGAAAACACAGATTAAAGGGGGGAATTGTTAATAGATGAAATAAAAGGCTATAATGCAGTGTTATGCTTATCTATATATTAATAGAATAAGTATGACTTTTATGAGTTACTTATTTCTATAATGCTGTTGTCTGAGTAGGGCACATCATCTACCACATTAAAGGTACCTGCTGGTTGCTCAGGAAACTGTGACAGTTAGTGAACTCTCCCTGTGCACCTGCTGGGTGACCTGTAACATATAACTTGCTGGGTGGTCAGGAAACTGTGACAGTTATTTACATAGTAACATAGTTGATGAGCTTGAAAAAAGACACCTGTCCATCAAGTTCAACCTATTTTGGATCTCCTGCAATCCTGCACTTATATTTGAAATTGATCCAGAGTAAACAACCGCCAATCTGTTTCAATTGTGAAAATCCCCCCAGACTCAATATTGCAGTCCTATTTTTACCCTATATCCACTACTATCCTTCATTTTAATAAACGGTCGTATCCCTGGATTATTATTATTATTAATATAATTTATTTGTTAGGCGCCACAAGGTATCCGCAGCGTCGCACACAGTACTAACAGTAGAGTATATAGGGTGAAACCATACAGAACAATGAACAAAAAGTACCAATACTTCAGAAACTCCGGCCGGTCATATACAGTAAAGACGGAGCGGAAGAACAGGTATGGAGACAGGAGGGGAGGTGGCCCTGCTCATACGAGCTTACATCCTAAGGGAGGTTAAACAGACCAGGCAAAAGAGGAGCCAGTTGAGGCAAGAGGAGAGAAGGGAGGACGAGCAAAGGGAGGACGAGCAAAGGGAGGAGATGGGGGTTAAGTAGATGGTTGGTAGGCTTTGAGGAAGAGATGAGTTTTGAGTGCACGTTTGAAGGAGCACAGAGTAGGAGAGAGATGGATGTAACGAGGGAGGTCGTTCCAGAGAAGGGGGGCTGCACAGGAAAAGTCTTGGATTCTGGAGTAGGAAGAAGTGATAAGGGTGGAGGAGAGGCGGCGGTCATTGGCCGCGCGCAGGGAGCTGGCAGGAGTGTGAATGGAGAGGAGGTTAATGATATAAGGGGCAATAGAAATGGAGAGAGCCTTGTAAGTGGTGGTGAGGAGTTTGAAAAGGATTCTGTAGGGGAAGGGGAGCCAGTGTAAGGCAAGGCAGAGAGGGGAGGCAGAGGAGGAGCGGCGTGAGAGGAAGATGAGTCTTGCGGCCGCATTTAGTATAGAGCAGAGGGGGGAGAGGGGGGAGTGGGGGAGGCCAGTGAGGAGGAGGTTACAATAATCAAGGCGGGAGATGATGAGTGCGTGGATGATAGTTTTGGTGGAATCCTGAGAGAGAAAAGGAAGGATGCGGGCGATGTTGCGTAGTTGGAAGCGACAGGCTTGGGCAAGGGAATGAATTTGGGGGGCAAAAGAGAGAGAGGAGTCGAGGGTGACACCCAGGCAGCGAAGTTGGGTGACAGAGGAGATGGTGGTGTTGTTGACGACAATAGAGAGGTCATCGTGGGATGGGAGTCTGGGCGGAGGAAAGACAATGAGTTCAGTTTTAGAGATATTGATTTTGAGAAAGCGCTCGGACATCCAGGAGGAGATGGCGGAGAGGCAGTCGGACACCCAAGCGAGGAGGGTGGAGTAAAGATTAGGAGAGGAGATATAGAGTTGAATGTCGTCAGCATAAAGGTGATACTGAAGACCGAAGGAGGAGATGAGAGCACCAAGGGAGGAAATGTAGAGCGAAAAGAGTAGAGGGCCAAGAACAGAGCTCTGCGGGACTCCTACCAGAGGAGAGGGTAGGGGGAGGAGGAAGAACCAGACGTGGAAACAGAGAAGGAGCGATTAGCGAGGTATGAGGCGAACCAGGCATGGACAGAACCAGAGAGGCCGAGAGAGAGAAGAGTTTGCAGCAGGAGGGGGTGGTCCACGGTGTCAAAGGCTGCAGAGAGGTCAAGGAGGATGAGTACGGGGAAGTGACCCTTGGATTTGGCTGATAGGAGATTATTAGTTACCTTGGCCAGGGCAGTTTCGGTAGAATGGAGGGGGCGGTAGCCAGATTGGAGAGGGTCAAGGAGGGAATTGTCCGCGAGGTGCCTTGTTAGGCGGCTGCAGACAATCCGCTCAAGTAATTTGGAGGCATAGGGAAGAAGAGAGATATGGCGATAATAAGCAAGAGAGGTGGGGTCAAGATTGGGTTTTTTTAGGATAGGAGAGATAAGAGCATGTTTAAAAGAGGAGGGTACTACACCAGAGGAGAGTGATAGGTTGAAAAGGTGTGCTAGGTAAGAGCAGGCCATTGGAGAGAGAGAGCGAGGGAGGTGGGAGGGGATGGGATCGAGAGGGCAGGTAGAGGGTGGAGAGGACAGAATAAGGGAGCGAACTTCTTCACCGGTTGTAGGGCTGAAGGAGCACCAGAGTTGGTTGATGGGGGGAGGTGAAGCGATGAGGGTGGCGGCAGAAGGGGAGGAGGAGATGTTCAGTCTGATGGCCTCAATTTTGGAAGAGAAGAAAGTGGCGAAGTCAGAAGCGGAGAGGGAAGGCGGGACAGAGGGGGAGGGGGGGGGGAGAGGAGGGAGCTGAAGGTGGCAAAGAGGCTGCGGGGATTGAAGGACTGAGAAGAAATGAGGGACTTAAAGAAGGATTGTTTAGCGAGGGAGAGTGCAGAGGAGAAAGAAGAGAGTATGAATTTTAAAGTGGAGGAAGTCAGCCAGGGAGCGAGATTTCCTCCAGAGGCGTTCAGCAGTGCGAGAGCATCTTTGGAGGAAGCGGGTGAGTTTTGAGTGCCAGGGTTGGGGAATAATGCGGTATCGGCAGATAGAAGAGGCCGGAGCAACAGCGTCCAGGGCAGTGGTGATTGAGTGATTGTAGAGAGAGGAGGCCTGGTCAGGACAGGCCAGGGATGGAAGGGGTGAAAGGAGAGTTCCGAGAGAGGAGGAGAAAGAGGTGGGGTCAATAGCATGCAGGTTACGTCTAGTGAGGGTGACTTTGGGCGAGGCAGGAGCAGGGGAGGAGGACAGAGTGAAGGAGAGGAGGTGGTGGTCAGATAGTGGGAAGGGAGAGTTGGAGAAGTCAGAGAGATCACAGAGATGAGAGAAGACAAGGTCAAGGGAGTGACCAAGACAGTGGGTGGGGGAAGAGGTCCATTCATTCTACCATGCTAAGGGTAACACTGTAATGATTTGAAACAAAGTAATATACTACAACAAGCTAAAAGTAGATTCCATAAGATTTTAAAATGCAATTACTAATGCAAATACTAAACACCTAATTGTTCAATTTTTCAGCAGAACCTTCTAAAGATATGTCTACTTGAAAAAGTCATAGACAATGCACAAAACACACACAGACATCACTAGAGTCGCCTTTGCACCTTTACACTTATTGCTCAGTTTGAATTTTCAAAGGGGTTGTAAAGCTATCTAAGATGAAATGCAAGTATGAAAAATGAAAGCAGTTTTGTGTGCATGCGTGTACATGTGGTAACCAAGAAGGTATTCAGCACAGAGGAACCATTGCCAGAATTAGCTTTAAAACTCCATATTTACTGTCATTTTTTAAAAGCAAAAGTTGGCAGGAGGGCTAGGATGTAAGTATGTGCCTATGATTACGAACCTGCACTGGCTTGGGTCATGCCAGACAGTTCTCCCGGCCCTTTAAAAATAAATATTGAGTTGGAAAGTATTCCTAGTGACAGTTTCTGTCTGCTTCTGAATTACTAGTGTGATGAGATTCCGAATCCTTCTCCATCATATACTGGCAGGCAGTGATTATCTATACTGTGTGATATTATAGTTAGAACCTGGGTCTAAGTGGCTATTCGTCTTTAGTACACGTGTGCACTGCTACAATAGCAAGATCTACAAAGTAGATGTCTACTTTTGCCCCAGCTCATGATAAATGCCCATCATTGTCATTAGACAAACAAATATATCTTGAAACACCAATAGTTCCCATGTTTATTGGTTGGAAATTTAAGAATAGTTTTTTTTTTTTATACAATATCTTTTTATTAAATACAATTGCAGAAATACATTCGTAAAGAACAAGGGCAATCACATGTGATGACAATTATCAAAGTACATGGAAAACATAATCACAAGGGGCGAGCTGGACAGGGGAGCAGGGGGGCAGCGGGGCACCCGGGCCGCTCAGTCTAACGGCTGTTCGAGCTGCCCAACTCCCCCCATTACCCCCACCCCCCCGTGGATGAAATAATTTCTCAACATTATTATATTATAATATTATAATATTGATGTGTAATTGACGGTAATAATCACGTGATGTGGCCGCAGATGTGATCTCCCAGTTGTATACTTTGTGGAATGTTTTACATGATTAACAGCTCTGTATAAACCATATATGATGCCCATGGTAGGGAATAAATTTAGGTACGTATTATTAAAGATTTATTATTAACAATATTATATATATATCTCTTTATCAGCGACCACTTTCAAGATCTGGATATATGCTGGAAGTTTCTCTGAAAGAGTTATAGAGAAAATGCCTAAAAAATGTAAATAATTGTGTGTAGCTTGAAAGATATTCCCTTTAAGCGCAAATAAAGGACGGTCACGATTTGTGCTAATGGTTACATCATTTACATACAGTACAATCTGTACAAGGCAGAAGCTTCAACACCATTCATAAATTTTGTGAAAATAGAATCCTTGATAAGTTCATGAACTTGTGGGCCATCAAAGATTCCAGCTTTTAGTTTTTCCATACTTAATCCATGTAACAATCTACAAATGTATTTGAAGCAATCACCATCTTTGTCCAAGGCCTTAACAAATTCTTTCATTAGTTCCAGCTTACTATGGATTGGCGAGGAATGATTTTTTTTCTCTGTCAACAATCTGCATATAGACAGTGTCACTACAACCACTCCGTATACAACTTGACTTATTTACACTAATTACATGTATACGAATATATTACATGGACGAGAAACAAGAAAAACACAAAAGACAACTGGAGCTGCTCAACTGTCAACTGACATCTGACTGCTGGGTGGGTGACCCGATCACTTATATTCAGAGTGGGAATATTCTAGAATGATCGCAGAGAGAACATTAAGAATATTTGTGTGTCTAGTTTCCCATATGCCCCTGTTATGTACCCTATTAATTGAGGGTGTCCATTATCTCAAGAACTAGAGCCAATTCGAAAAAAACTACTTTCATTTTTTAATTCAGCAACCACAAAATACTCTAAGTTTGTTCAAATATCTTTTAGAATTTTTTTGGGCTGTTTATTGAGACATTCCATATTTATAAACATTAAATTTTTATGTATATGGGTCTTGGGTCTTCGGGGACCAATTCCGCTGCAAGTCTTGGGCAGTCCCCTTTACCCCGGGGTTGTGCAAGGTGAGGGTTCTAGACCACTGCATTTTCAGGTCATCTATGGGCCGTGTCCATTGGAGGCACAGGTACTTTGGTATCCTGTTGAAGTCGTATAATTGGATAACCGAAAGTATATTGGTTTAATATTGCTTTGCCGTGCGTATTGCGAAGCGTACGCCACGTGTTACGTGGCGTGGTGCGTTCGCACGGTTAAATACGCACGCACACACTCGCATTACAACAGTTAGTTATTTATATATTTTCATATTGGTTCTGTTACACTGTAATTCAGGAGCAGATAGTATTCGGTTTATTATTAGTCTATATATATATATATATATATATATATGTATATATATATATATATATATATATATATATATATATATATATATATATATATATATATATATAGTGATTATATGTACATTGTAGTGTTATTAAAGGTTTAGGTAATAGGAATCATGCCTGATATCATATTGAAGCCCTAATCATCAGCAGCTGTCCGGTGTAGTCAGCGAAGAGATCGCACATTGCATACTTTAGTTATTGATTGTCACTCACCGGACTGTGAGTGCCACTTCCCGTGTATTCAGGAACCGTGGCCATCTGCCATCCTGAGGGTCTGCGCATGTGCAGCCCTTATCAAACCTTCAGTACCTGTTGCTTTCAATTGATTGGATGATCAGGCAACCCTCCCTATTTAAACCACCTGTGATCATTACCTGGTTGCCTGATCTTGGAGTCTCATTCCCCATGAGCCTCTGAAGGTGTTCCTGTGTTCCTCGTGTATTCAGCTCCTGCTAATTCCTGTTCACTTCAACTCTCCTGTGTCCATCGTGTCTGCACTCAGCTGATTCCTATCCGCTGCCTCCATTACTTCTACAGAGTTCCTGTTCACTTCAACTCTCCTGTGTTCATCGTGTCTGCACTCAGCTGATTCCTATCCGCTGCCTCCGTTACTTCTACAGAGTTCCTGTTCACTTCAACTCTCCTGTGTTCATCGTGCCTGCACTCAGCTGATTCCTATCCGCTGCCTCCGTTACTACTACAGAGTTCCTGATCGTCACAACTCTCCTGGGTTTATCGTGTCAGCGCTCCGCTGCCTCCACCTCTATTACTGGATACCAGACAGCCTCAACTCTCCCGTGTTCTTCATGTTTCCAGTTCCACTTACTACTGCTTCCTGAGTATTGCTTCGTTCATTCTGGATTACCTGCCGTGCGCTGCACCAACCTGATTACCGCTTCCACCCTCCAGTGGTCTCTCCTCCTGCCGGCCTTCAGCCGTTCAGGTATCCCTGCACGTTTCTCTGACAGCCTGCTCTCCTGAACCGCGGTATGCATACTTCCCATTGACTTTGCTTGTGTATTGCATATCCATCTGGACTGAGTTGTGTTCTCCTCCGGAGCCTCCTATCCACTGAAGCTATTGTTACCATTGACTTTGTTTCCTATTGCCTGGATAGTTATTGTGACTTTGTATACTTAAGCAGTGCTTGTCAGTTATCGTTGTATTGTGGATATCATTGTGGGATCAAGTTCTGTGTGCCCCGTGTATACTCTGCTTTACATTCATCTCCTCGTGCCCCTCCTCACATATATATATAGCAGTGGTACAACTTGCTGACGCAGACCACTGACTCCTGTTCCCTGTGACACCAGTTTCAAGTATCCTCTCACATAAGCAGTGGTACAACTTGCTATACGCAGACCACTGACTTCCCTGTTACCTACCTTCACCTGGATTCCATTCCTTCACCTAGACAGCGGTACAACTTGCTATACGCAGACCGCTGACTCTCACTACCTCCTCGCTACTCCTGGACATTCCACCTCACTATAGCAGTGGTACAACTTGCTTTACGCAGACCACTGACTTTCCTCACGTTCCCTTGTCCTTCTGGTTCCTCGTGTACATTCCTCTACTCATTACTAGTTGCTGCTAGTCATAGACTTTCCTCGAGCATTCTCTCACCATCTGCTGTTTTTCCTGTTCCGTTGTCACCCTGCTACCAGAGAACCATTGTACCAACTATATTACTCTGGTAAGTCCATCATCTGGTGATATCCTGGGCAAAGACTCCTAGTGCCCGTGACATTGATATTAGAGAGTAAACCTTTGTATGATACTGGCTATGAAAAGAAGAAGACCCCCTGGAGAGAAGACCCCCACCTTTGGATTCCTTAGATTGAATCAACCTATTACCTGTCTGGCCTGGACCCACCCAACGTCTTGACCTATAGAAACAATCTACGTCATCTCTATTGTTCACAATGAAACACTGAATGTATATATATTGGCCTGGTCAACTCTGACACAATATTCTATACAGAATATTGTCCATCGGGTCCCGTGGGTGCGCAGCGTGCGCAAGCGATTGCATTGGTATGTACTTATCTTTTGGTATTGGCTGTGCTGTACTGTACTTTATCATAATATAATAATGTATTGAAATTGTTGAATATTTACATCTGCATAAAATAAATCACTTTGTGCTTTGGACACACATTCAATTGATTGGGCAATGCTTATTTTAAAACAATATAATTACTTTAATAATTCAAACACCAGTTGCCTTCCAGCATCAGACCAAGGAGACCCATCCATTCAGAGCATACCGGAACAACTGTACTAGGGCAGACATTACGCTTGAGCTTACATAAAAGGACAAAGTGAGATTGACATTTTAATCTCAAACTGAACATTACTATGTAGATACATGGTAACTGGATGTAGATATATATATGGTAACTGCCATAAATTTCAGAGTCCCCTTCGTTAAATCATAAGGGCAGCATTATTGCTTACATCTACCTTACTCATGTAATACTCCAATACGTAGAGTGTCATGCGGATTGTTCGTGGTCTCTAGATGCTTGTCTTTAAATCACAACACTGCAGCGGGACAGAGAACTCTCAGGTCCCCAATACAAGTAGAACACAATTAAATTAATTAATGTCTTATTTAGTATGCTGGAACAATATGTCACATAAATATTTCTGAACAAGGAAAGATTAACAAAATATACCATATGAATATAGTTTTTTGTGTTATAAAGCAATGCTATTCATATACGTTTTACTCTTTATATAACTCAATGCCAATTGGATATATGATGTGCTCTTCTTAAACAGAAAATATATTCATATGAGAAAAATGGAGCACCCCTATGAACTATAAAAGCAAACACACCACTAATATAGTCTTTACAGTCACTTTTGCTGTATTATTCCAGTTCCAAATAAATCTTTTGTAGTTGCAGAAGTTGCTATCTATTTTTTGGCAACAGTTTATGGAAGTTGCACAACAGATTTAAACATGTTTCAACAGTTCTGCATACAGCTAATCTGGTAAAACAATTACTCTTTTCCTTTCTATATGAACAATCAGTTGTCTTTGAGGAAATTAACATTGCTAGGCAATATGGATGCCAACCACAAGATGGAGAATGTCTCTGAAGTGACAGCTAGTTACAGTTATAATGGAGGTTCTGTGTGGGTTCTATTTTGAGTATAATCTTTGAATTTTTTAGTATGGGTGCAGGCCTCATTCCTCTATCTTTATTAACATTTTTTATATAGCAACAACAAATTGTGCAGCATTTTACAAACGGGTGTCTATTTGTCTAAATATTTACTGATGCCTCTATCAATCTAATGACATCTGATTGCTACTGTCTCTTCACTCTCCATGATGCATGCTGTCTAACATTCCAAATTTATTCTAAACTTTCTTACGGATTGAAATTAAAACCAACTGATCAGCAAACTATTTTAGCTTAGTGATCCCTACAGGACTGCTTTACAACAATAACAGCTATTCTATTGTTTTCTCTGTCCCTCTAACAACCTAACCCTGTATTCTGTAGTTTAAATGCTATTTTCAGAGCAGAGCACTGCAGCTAACATCTTCCCTAAACGCTTTATGTTTTATAATGGCACATGGGTAAACAAGGAAGGGCTATATGTAAACGATATTGGTGGAAAATTCTCGCGAGTTTTCCAGTAATATTTTCCCAGAAATAAAGTTTTGCTTCATTTTGAGATTCAAAATTGGTGCACAAAACCGAGTCATGATTCGTTTTCATTCAGAACACCAAATCTCGGCTGTGTTGTATTAGACCGAATCAGAATCGCTCATCTCTAATGCAAACATATGTGTTCTGCCATAGTGAATAAAGAACTTCGGGCCTGATTCATTAAGGATCTTAACTTAAGAAACTTCTTATTTCAGTCTCCTGGACAAAACCATGTTACAATGCAAGGGGTGCAAATTAGTATTCTGTTTTGCACATAAGTTAAATACTGACTGCTTTTTCATGTAGCACACAAATATCAACTTTAAATTTCAGTGTGCTAATAAGCTATCAAGTATTTGTGTGCTACATGAAAAAACAGGCAGTTTTTAACTTATGTGCAAAACAGAATACTAATCTGCGCCATTTGAAAGAGGGACACAGAAGGGGTAGCACAGAGTGTAGAGCAGTTGGACAGGCAAAGGTATAGAATTGAAATAGGAGTGTGGTAGCAGTGTTAAACAAAAGAATCAGTGACATTCAGGAGAGCTCCACTGCTCAATTGCTAATTCGCGTTGCAGAAAAATACAAATCATAGTACTTACAGGGTTGATGTAACTCTGCAGTCCAATCCTACTGTGTTATATAGGTAACACAGAAAGGAAAGCTCCAGTGTTGAATCTCATTGCAGAAAAATATAAATACTAGTACTGGCAGGGTTGGTGTAATTTTGCAGTCCAATTCTACTGTGTTATATAGTACACACAAAAAGGAGAGCTCCATTGCTAATTGTCATAGCTGAAATACAAATACTAGGCCTTGCAGGCTGTTCTTCTGATTTTGCAGTCAAAGTGTACGGTGTTATATACACCCAAAGAGAAGAGCTCCTTTGCTCCATTGCTAATTGTCACTGCTGAAATACAAATAAGAGGGCTAGCAGGCTTGTCTTCTGAATTTGCAGGCAAATTCTACTGTGTTATATAGGTAACATACAAAGAGGAGTGCTCCATTGCTAATTGTCATTTCTGAAAAATAATCTATAGGGCTGGCTGGCTTGGTCTAAATCTGCAGTTACCTTTTACAGTACCATAGCTCACTCAGAAACAGGAGAGGTGGCGGAGTTCAGTGCTGAAAGAGAAATTGTAATAATAGGTCTGTCAGTGTTCTTCAAAGTCTCCAGTGACGTATTGTGCCATAGCTCATACAGAAACAGGAGGGGTGCCATTGTTGTTGTCACTCTCCAGTCTCAGTCATGATGATTCTAATCCCTCTACCTCATGTACTAAAGCCTATGTTCAAGTGCATAGTGGTTTTAAGTCAGGGAAACAAAAATTTAAATAAAAATCTTGTATCTTTTTAAAGAAAAAAAAAAACTATCTAAAAAAGGTGAAGGTTTACTGTATAAAAGCATAAATTTGCCAAGATGCCATTCTACCCAAAATGTTACCAGACATACCAGCATCAGGTAGCTCCCTTCTCTTAGCTAGATTTCAGCACCTGCAATCTACACAGTCATCATATTCTCCCTCATCATTGTGTACATCATACTCAAACAATACTAATTCATCCCCGCAGGAATCCATCATCACAGAAGTCTGTGTACTTTGATGTAATTGCTGATAATGGCCTTCCTCCTGGAATTTGTAGTTCATTTTATGGCAGAGTTGTCACGATTTTTGGCCAATTCTTTTAAAACAGACCAAATGTCAAAATGTTGTGCTGACTCATTTGCATCACCACTGGGTGACTTGGGAAAGCTTATTTTTTTCCGAGAAGAAGTTGCCAGAGAAACTGTAGGAGGAGACGTAATTATAAGATATTGATAGCTCTTGTATCTTTACGAAGCAAATTAAGTCCTTAATCTACAATTACAATATAGTTAGGGGATTTGCTTAGTTTAATTTCCTCCTTTAATTTCTCTAGCTGCTTGTCAAAAAGTATAATTAAGGCAATCACTTGACTTAAGCTAACCGTGTCTGCACTCTCTTCACAGGTGAATACTTTGCTGTACTAAAGAACATTCCCCCTCAAATTATAGTCTTCTTGCAGCTGCAGCATTCTCCTACATGTTGTTGCAGAATCCCGAAAATGACCCTAAATTTTTTGGGACACAGACAGCATCTCCTGCATGTCATTTTTTAAAAAGTTCTGTACCACCAAGTTG
Organism: Mixophyes australis; assembly: GCA_036250195.1. Classification (NCBI taxonomy): domain Eukaryota; kingdom Metazoa; phylum Chordata; class Amphibia; order Anura; family Limnodynastidae; genus Mixophyes; species Mixophyes australis. The sequence continues at coordinate 34,237,918 of JAVHZZ010000004.1, read as the reverse complement.
ATTGTGTGAGCAAAACAGGAAATGTGATGGAATTCCCCCCCCGCTCTAATGCTCGAACAATATTGGTGGCATTATCAGAAATCACATATCCTCAGGAGAGTGCAATCAGGATTAGCTATGTTGCAATGACATCCCTTAGTTTTTGTAACAAATTGTCAGCTTTATGCCTCTTAGTGAAGTCGCTGATACACAGAGTCGCCTACTTCTTAAAAATGTGACGAACTTGGGTACATGCTGCTGATGTTCCTGCTGGTGAAGGCAAAACACCAAACCAGTGGGCTGTCACAGTCATATAATCTTTATTTTGCCCAGTTCCGCTTGTCCCCATATCTGTGGTTAAGTGTACAGTGGGTAGAATGGCATTTTGTATCCCAATAATTAAATTTTTACGAACCTTCTGGTAGAGGTGAAGAATAGCTTTTCTAGTAAATTGGTGTTGTGATGGAATTTGGTAACGGGGACACAAGACCTCAAGCAGTTGTCTAACCCCAGCTGCATTAATAGTGAATACTGGACGCAGATCTAATACTAACATAGTCCGCAAGGCGTCTGTGATCCGCTTTGTGACTGGGTGACAGCTTTCTTACTTTCTTCCTCTAGCAAAGGATTGTTTAACAGTCAATTGCTGTAAACTACTAGAAGTTTCACCCCCAGCAGCAGCAGCAGCAGTGGAACTAGCGCTTAATAATTCTTCAGAGGAATCATGGTTAGTGGAGGAGTCATCTAGCCTTAGCAACTTGGATGCAGGATTAACTCCCATCACTTGTGAGGATATTGATGATGAAGGTGTTGGGGGTGTAGATTGCAGGTGCTGGGATCTAGATGAGAGAATGGAGCTAGCTGATGCTGGACTGCTTGTTGTTATTTTTTTCACATAATTTTCTGATTTTGCCAAAAGCTTTCCATGAACCCGCTTCAAATACTGTAACATGGATGAGGATCCTAGATGGTTAAGGTCTTTACCTCTACTGACTGTGGCTTAACAAACGCTACAAATGGCTAGACAACTGTTGTCAGGATTTGTGTAAAAATAATTGCACACATAAGAGGTGGATTTTTGGTCTTATGCCCAGGCATGACAATGGTCTTCTTATAACTGGCAAGAACTGCTGCAATCTTTGTTTGAAAGTGTATGAAAATAATATTGTGACCTGTGAGGTGGTCAAAATTGACTGCAAATTACTTGAAATTAGTGTTTTTGAGGTTAATAATAATGTAGGAACATAAAAAGAGCAAAATTTTGTGATTTTAGCATATTTTTGCAATTTTTCTAAAAAAAAATATCTACCTTTGGCTTGAAAAAGTCTCATGTCTGAGACGAAACGCGTCGCCTGGTTACTTATTCATCTGTTTTTAAACCATATGATCTGACTATATACCGATCAGATAGTACAGATCTATTGGCGAGGAATTACTTCACACTGCTCTTTATTCCTGCCCGGGCAGGTTATCTGCATACACAGTTCTATGTCACATGTTGGCAACTATCAAATCACGGGAGAACGGCGGTGAAACACCGCTAGGAGGACTTACGTGCAGGATATTTCCATTATCAGCAGCTGTGAGCTGTAGGAGATTCTGTCCCGGAGAGCCGTATCAAACACCGCATAGAAGAGGACCGTGAGTAATGCCGGTCTAAACTTCTTATACCTTATGCTGGATTGTACAATAGGCTTGTATACCCGGATACCATCATTTTTATTACCTCCATACTCACTCCCAGAGACATTTGTGACTATGGACATTTATTGCTAAGAGTCAGTGTGACGAGTTATGCCTTCTATCTGAATACATTATCTATCAACAGTATTACTATTTTTATTTGGTTTAGGAGTCATATCTCCTTGTTTTACATTGAATGTGATTATATGGTTGTAATAAATTGTTGACTATTTAATCCTGCCTTGGTCCTTGTATCTCCTCTATTGGCTATACCTATATATATTTCTAGCGCTGTTTTTTGTCCTCCAGTAAAAAAAATACAGATCCAAAACCAAAACCAAAACACACGAGGGCGGTTTTGCCAAAACCAAAACCAAAACACGAAGCTGATCCAGATCCAAAACCAAAGCCACTTCACGGGGGTCGGTGAGCATCTCTAGTTGATATATGACCCTATCTAATCTGCTAAATCTGATGCATTAATGGCAGAAATTGGACGCACATCCAATGCTAACATAACTGTGATGGATTTAGTGATCCGTTCTGCAACACAATGCTGGCTGTCATACTTGCAAATGCTTGCTACACAAGCAATTGCTATTTAAAACTAATCTTACTTGTCTGCTCCCCCTCTGTATAGGAGGTATCACCCAAGCAGCAGCGGTAGCATACTAGTATGTCTCTTGGGTATCATTGATTGCATTAGGGGAGTGAGTTTGAATTTGAAATTTTGATGCTGCACTATGCACTAATAATAGTGAGGAGGTTGATGAAGAATGTGTTTACTGTGAAGATTGCATGAAATGTCCATCCATTCAGCTGCGAGCTGATGCTGGTCTGCTTGCTAGTATACATGATTTTCCACCTTTTCATAAACTACTTGAATGAACTCCCTGCAAATAACGTAACAGGGAGATTGTAAGCCTGCTCGCAGGGCCTTCTTCACTCTCTGTCTGTCTGTATTGCCCAACATTGTTTTATTACTGTGTTTGTTCCCAATTGCAAAGCTCTATGGAATTTGCTAGCGCTGCGTAAATAATGATGATGAAGGGAGGAAGTACCTATCTCTAGTCATGGTGTCACAAAGGTTACAGATGCCTTGAAAAATGTTGTCTGGTTTGGGGATAAATTATTTCCACATGCAAGGTGGATCTTTTGGTATTTTGCCTAGGCATGACAATGCGCTTATGATGGGCATGAGGTGGTACCACTCGTGGCTGCCTTTCTTGGACACAATCATAATTACCATCATCATCTTCACTATCTTGTTCAAGTACAATATGTGACAATCTGCCTCCTGCAGCTCCTGTTTGCATGTTGTACTTTGGAAAGGGTTGTACAGTGTACATAGCCGCATACTTACATTACCCCCTTAAGACCAGCGTTAACAGCGTCGCCTATCCTACTGATGTCATCAAGTCCCACCGGCATCTTCCTTCATCGTGATTGGCTGAAGTTGCTTCACAGAACAGTCGTCATGGACTGAAGAAGTCGGGGTAAGTGTTGTCGGTGTAGTCAGCATCAATATGCTGACTACCACCCCTTTTTCATTTCCTGCCTCTCCACTTTATAAATCAGTAAACTGGCTCTGCATAACCTTCAGAATCAAATTAAATTTCTCACCCTCACCAACAACGCACTCAACACCTCCCTTCTTGCATATCAACTCTCATCTCCAAATACTCTTCCTCTTGCCTTCTCTGATCTACTCTCCTCTTCCTATTTCATAATCACCTCTCACTTTCTTTTACAAGACTTTTCCCCTACCACTGACTTCAAATGGCATTCTGTCCGTACCGTGCCCTATCAGACTTTATATGACTTTATATGCCTTGTACAAGCACCCGTACTCTTAGAAGCCTACTCCAACTCACAGGCACATATATAAATAGATGCAGTATGTGGGGCCATCCTCTATTTTAAAGAACAAGATTGCAGTCTGTACATGATCACTAAGAACCTCTTGTATGCTATCTGTAATACTGTTAAGCACTTTCTATTCAGCCTGCTGTGAGGTTGTAAGTATTAGGTATTGTGGAAAATATGCCTCTTTGCCACAGTTTCTCTATGAGGGAACTGATAAAAGACAGCTAGTCTGCAGCAGCAGGCTACAGACAATGTTAAATGTTCCCTGGGATCCTCTTTTAGCACACACAGGAGTTCCACATGTCAGCAGTCGTGGTGACCTTTGTCCGGGTTGCCTAGGTAACGACCGGGATACTTCAGGCTCCCTGTCTGTCACCACGCCCGGCCCAGCCGCTTATGGCTGATTAGTTTAACATCACTGCTGGGCACCTTGCTCTTTTATTGGCTGCAGTGCCAGTAGTTAATTATGCAGACTGTGGTAGCACTTGCAGGGCTCTGCCCTGTTTGGCCCTTTGTACTATTTAAGGCAGTAGGGACTGAGCCTCACTGCCGGTTATAGCATTCTGTTTCAGTACTGCTGCCTGCTCCTGTGCTGTGTTGGTGTTAAACCTTAGATTGCTTTCCCGTGTATTACTTCTGCCAGTTCCTGGACTCTGAATATTGCCTGTGACCCTGACCTTCTGTCTGTACCCGAACTCTGAATCTTTGCCTGTGACCCTGACCTTCTGTCTCTACCCGGACTCTGAACCTTTGCCTGTGACCAAGATCTTCTGCCTGTACCCGGACTCTGAACCTTTGCCTGTGCCCCTGACCCAGCTAGCACCTAAGGTCTACACCTCTGCTCGGTCCACTCTGCAGCTCTCTGGCCCGTCCCTACTCCGTGTATTACCTCCTGTACCTGTGCGCTGCCGTGTGAACATAAACTTGTACTACACTGAGTGTAAGTCCTGGGAGCATCCGAGTACCTGTGAGCATAACCAGTCTCTACGGGAAAGGCGGCTACTATAGGTGAAGACCTCTTCTGCTATAGTTCTACAAGTTTATGCCGCACTGGTTGCCATAACACCACATGAGTGTGATCGGTTTGCTGTGATTTGGTGTAGTGCTTGGGGTGGAGGATAAAGAACCTGTCTGCATGTGTGGGTGTGACCACCGATGCCAGTAAGTGGCCGGCTTGCAAACCGGGATGTTATGTCTAGCCATATGTAGGTGATGGGGATTTTTGTGTACTATTTATGATATGAATGCTGAACCAGCATTAGAACTGTTTTACCAATCTGAAAACTGCCATTAAACAGATAAATGGTTCAGCATACCTGTGTCCGATTCCTGTGAATGCTGTACTTTCTCACATGTGGTGTCATCGTTGAATCTGTAGGACAGCTAAAACACAGCCGTTCTCCCAGCCTACAGATGCAAGGGTGGTGAGTGGAGTTTGTTAAAAGCCACTATAATACATCAGACTGTTGTAATGCTATGTTTCAAATGTGTTTCTTTGAAGAGACAAACCTTTGTACTGGGAACTGATTAGCAGCTGTTTTGGTTGCAAAACAAAGAAGAAGTTAAACACTGCTGGTCATTGTAGTGCCATACTTAATAAAGGTTTAAACTGTGAATTGGGTGTGATCCAAACATTTTTTTTTTTACAAGTGAAGGTTTTAAAGCACATGTCAGCTGGAAAAAGTTAAACAAAAAGAAATGTATTTTTCTGATAATTGTAGTACCACACCTTGTGGGTCACTCAGTTGTGATTTGGGTGTGGTCCAGAAATTTTTTTACCTGAATTCTGAGAGAAGCTAAGTTTCATTTCCCAGAACAAACTCCTGTGGGAATGGAAGACACTTTAAGAACCCTAGTGAATGTGCAGCAGTGCAGGAGGAAAATTCCCGACTTCTCCGTGAGGAGATTGTTCAGGGGAGACGGGATAGAGAGGCTCCAGCTACTACCACGCTACAGAAATTAACTTCTGATTATGATGTGGAGGCATATCTAATAGCCTTTGAGCGTGCCGCCACCCATGCCAAGTGGCCACCTGGGTCTTGGTCCGAATACCTTTCTCCCTATCTTTCAGGAGAAGCACAGCAAGCCTATATAGACATAGATGAGGACCAGCCTGGCGATTATCAGCAGCTGAAAACCGCCATCTTAGCTAGGGTTGGAGTCACCAGAGCAGGGGAGGCCCAACGATATCATGACTGAAGACTCTCCAAAGATTTACCAGTTCGGGCTCAGCTTGCTGAACTTGGTAAAACACTAAAGAAATGGTTACAGCCAGAAAAGAACACTGCGGGCAGAATGATCGAAATTCTGGCCATTGACCATTATATCCGGGGAATGGACCGAGGGCTCCAAAGGTGGGTACTGCAGACGGATCCTCAGTCATATGAGGAATTGGCTGCTGTAGTAGAGATACAGCGCCTTGCAGCATATGCCCAAACCTTCAAAGTTTGTGCCTCGGTCAAAATCTGGCATATGGAACAGTGGACCGCATGTTGGTGTGGAGAGGTTGCTTGATAAAAAGCCAGCCTAACTTGCATTAAGTCTAATCTGCTTCAAGTGCAATTAGCCTGGACATTTGAGGGCTCAGTGTCCAACGTTAGTAGAGCCTATGGATTGTTCACTAGCGCACACACAAACAAGCTATCCGAACAGCTGTACAATGAGTGCGGTTACCGGGAAGTTCTGCTTTTTCCGCGTGACTGTGTTTGTGAATCACCATCTGGTGCTGGCTCTGGTAGATTATGGTACTGAACTGTCCTTGGTTTCCAGTTCCATATTACCAAAAAAAATGATGCATAATCTGCCCAAAGTGAAGGTACTCTGTGTCCATGGGACTGCTGAGGAATATGACAGGACTCTTTTGCCTATTACTGTGAATGGACAGACAGTAACAATGGTAGCGGTCATTGCCCCAAAGCTGCCATACCCTTTAATCCTGGGCAGAGACTTTCCGCTGTTCAAGCAGATCCTCCAGGAGCAAATCCAGCCAGACACGTCGGAAATTGAAACCCCGGCCAAAAGTCCAGCCTTGATGGAGGAGCTTGAGGGTAAAGAAAATGGAAAGCGCCAGGGTCTACTACGAAACCTGAACCAGACAATTTAGGAAAATAAACCTCCTTAGAGGGGGTAGCATAGACAATGGAGAGTTGCACAAGTACCAATGCAGAACCAGACCCTTGCATTGTTCGTTGGCGAGACCTCGGGTGAAAGGGCTAGGCCTCACAATGAGGACTCAGACTGGACAGGATTGTCTAACTTGTTTCCACTAACAGTCTTTGGCCGAGACCAACTTGCAGATGTACCTTAGCCATTGTCTATAAGAATGTGGTTGAGATTAATGGGTAGAGAAGGCTTACAAGCCTGCAGAAGGTATTGCCTATTATATTGTAAACAATGATCTCTTGAATAGAGTTGCTAATGTACAGGGTAGAACTGTAGAGCAATTGTTAGTGCTGCAAATCCATACATCACTTGTTCTCAAAGCTGCACATACACATCTGTGTGGGGGGCACTTGGGGGAAGATAAAACACGGGAGCGGATATTACTCAGGTTCTATTGGCCAGGAGTGTATGAGGCAATAAAAGGTTTTTGCCGTACATGTCCAGTATGTCAGACAACATGTCCGAAGCCAGACTTTCAGGCTCCGCTAGGGCCTGATTCATTAAGGATCTTAAATGAAGAGGTATCTTATTTCAGTCTCCTGGACAAAACCATGTTACAATGCAAGGGTTGCAAACTAGTTTTCTGTTTTGCACATAAGTTAAATACTGACTCTTTTTTCCTCTAGCACGCAAATATCAACTTTGAATTTCAGTGTACAAATAAGCTATCAAGTATTTGTTTGCTACATGAAAAACACTCAGTATTTACCTTATGTGCAGAACAGAAAATTAGTTTGCACCCCTTGCATTGTATCATGGTTTTGTCCAGGAGACTGAAATAAGATACCTCTTTATTTAAGATCCTTAATGAATCAGGCCCATTGTCTGTATGTGTGGGTGGGACCAGTGATGCCAGTAAGTGGCCGGCTTGCAGACAGGGAAGTTATATCTGGCCAGATATAGGTGATGGGGATTTTGTGTACTGTTTCTGATATGATTGTTGAACCAGCGTTGGAACTGTTTTACCATCCTGACAACTGCCGATAAACAGTTAAATGGTTCAGCATACCTGTGTCATATTCCTGTGAATGCTGTACTTTCTCCCGGTATATATAGAAGAGATACAAGACTCAAACAAATTTCAGAACCCATCTAGACGCAGTCACATGTTTCCAAGAAAGACATGCCTCTTGGTAATTATAAACAGCAATAAATTAGTAAATTAAATCTTACTTAACAAAATAGAGAAATACAAGATAAAAAGAAAGCCCTTCAGAATCATCTAGTCTCTTTCATATTGATAATTTTCCAAACATTTCTTTTTCTCAGATATATTGTAAATAGAAAACCATATTTCTAAATATTCTTGGAATTAACACAAGTCTATCCAGAGAATATTCCATAAATAGATAAAATTATATTTTGTTACTTTTCTATATTGCTATGTATAACAGTCATGTTGATCTTTGTTCTGTTTAGAGAGGTTGATCTTATCTTAATCTTTGGTTTTCATTATGAGATGTTGACAGTTCTTATCTGGTCTGAACAATATGATGAAACATTTAGGAAGAAACATGCAGATCACCAGTGCCCAACTGGATGCCAAGATTGCAAAGATTTCCATTGCCACAGTGTATTTTCCCTGAGCACTGAGGGAGGCTGGGATAAAAGACACCCAGACACTGAGGAAGGCCAACATGCTGAAAGAGATAAACTGAGCCTCATTAAACCTGTCAGGAAGATTTCGAGACAGGAAGGCTACAATGAATCTAATGGTGGCCAGAAGAAACAGATAACCTAGCATTAGCCAGAATGCAATAGGTGATCCCTCATTACACTCAACAATGATGAGTTCAGGTTTAGTATTAGTGTTATATTGTGGGAATGGAGAAGCTGTGGACAACCAAGTGATGCATACGATAAATTGTAGAAGGAAACAGGTAAAAACAATCATGTAGGACACTTGGGGACTGGTCCATTTCCTCAGATTGCTGCCTGGTCTAGTGGCCATAAAAGCAAACACCACCATTACAGTCTTAGCCAAAATGCTTGAGACACATAAATTGAAGGCCAGGCCAAATAATACCTGACGTAGGAGACATTTCTGGTGGTGGGGGTAACCTATAAATACTAAAGAGCACAAGAAGCAGAGACACATCGACATTAATAGAAGACAACTTAGAGAGCAATTATTGGCTTTCACTATAGGTGTTTGTCTGTAAAAGATGAAAATTCTCAAAATTAGAGCTGGAATAAGTGAGGATATTATGCTGGTTGTAGTTAAAGTTCCTCCCAATGCATCATCATAAGAAAGAAACTCCATGGATTTTGGGAGACATCTAGATTTCTCAGGATTTGACCACTGATCCCAAGGACACCTTATGCAGGTAACTGAATCTGGAAGATAGAACATATATGGTACCATTACTAATATATATGTCATTAATGTGTTGAGTAATGTTAAAAGGAAACAGTAGGACTGATTATATAATATTGATTTCATAGACATAAGAACACTATAATGTAAGATACATTGTCCAATATTTTTTTTAACTTTCATGCAGTTTTTGCCTAATGTACAAATCGAAATAGATTACGTTAGTTAAAAAATGATCAAGAACTTATTTTATTGAAATAATAAAGCTAAAAGCAACTTAGAGTTGTTTGTCTGCTACCTCTTTGTCTGCTCTCTATCCTATTTTAGCCTTTTCCAGACTTGACCACATCATATATATAAGCTATCACTAGCCCACTCTTCCGAACTATTATTTTGAGAGAGGATGAACACACCTTAATAATACTGACAACAGAGCAGTGATTAATAAGGATAAAGATTCCAGAATACCAATTGTATTTTAAAACCTAGTGCAGAATAATCAGTTTTTGTTTTTGAGGTTCTGAGCATAAACTGGTGTAAACATAATGCCTACAGTGTTGCCACTTGTGGCCACGGCCACTGGAGATGGCAGGCAAGGTCACCTGGAGGACTGTAGGCATTGAAATAAAAAGATGTATGGATTTTTTTTATAAGAGACGGTCTGGTGCCCAACAGTTCTTTGGCATTGCCACAAGTGTCCATTCCATTAACTTGTGTTTAAACACCTGACTATTCAGGGACCTTCTGGTCATGGATGCCACATCCACATCATAGCCATAGTAGAAGAGGAGGCAACATTGAGTGGGTTGACACGCTACATCATGGCAACCCACACAGTACATTGTAGCACCACGCCAAGGGAGCACACAAGACCAGCTAGAGGGGAGCAATTGGAAAGAAGTTGTGAAGGAAGAGCTAGTGGTGCAGGACTCTGAAACTTTGTGCTGTACAGTTCACCCAGCTAGTGGGACACTCTTAGGGGTACTTTGTTTGGACATTTATAGGTGCCCAATAAACAAAAGGCCATGAGGTGAACCGCATCCCCTTTGGTTGAGTTATGTGTTTCATAATGGAAAATGTTTCTTGGGAGGGGCCCAGAAGAGCTATCTGTCTCTTTTTTATGCAGGGGGTGGAGGCATAGGGAAGCCTCTGTATTTGGCAAAATTGCTGCAAGCTCATATGTTGACCCAAATCTGTGACACCGAAGTGCACTTCAAAAGAGGGTGTGGGATATGTCATTGAATGTATTTATGATTTGCAAATATTTTGGTTAATTGTCTTTGTTTGCTACCATGATGCTACATACGTTGTTGCTATATGATTTGACATGTCTTATATGTTTATCTAATTTTTTGTTCTTATTATGCATGTTTTGTTGATTTGGAGTGTCATGTTGCATGTGGATGAGTGAGTTCATGTATTTGAGACTATATTTAGGGTATAGTCAGGCATCGTGACAAAGAAATGTCTATAGAATTAAGCTTTTAGTCCCCCTACCCCCCATGCCGACAGCAGGTGAGGTCACCAGGGCCAGATACAGATAGTCAATGTGCAGGCCTCAAGATATCGTGACATGATGTGACAGCAGCATCACCGACAGTAGGCAGATCTTACCCACTGGGTGCTAAAGCACCAGTGTTGGCTATAGCTGCCTCCTGGAGGAACAGAGGCTATAAAAGAGAACAGTAGGAGGGAGCAGTCATTTTAAGCCTGGACGCAGTAAGATAGGTGTGTGGTTCAGGATGCCCGACAAAGCTAAAGGGGTGCTCTGTGGATTCCGTGGAACCATGAAATTGTGAATCCACTAAGGAGTCTAGACCCCCAAGAATCCCATGACCCCATAGTAACAGGGAAATTGCATGGTAGGTGTTGTAGGATGCACATGTTGGATCCCATTAGGGAGTATTTAGAGCCCTGCCAATTATGAAAAACCAGAGTGGGTTCTCCATAGCCTGGGGGTGCTTGCAATATATTAAAATCAGGTATGCGGTGACTACCACAAGGGCCAGTATAATTAGAGAGGGAGAGAGCCCAAACAGTTGTAAGGCTTACAGCAAGGAATCAGCAGTGGGATCCCATCATCAGGGTACCCAAGAAGTAAGATCTACCCCAGCAGACAGACAGTGGTTGGCACCACAGCAAAAGAGGCAGTGAGATAATCTGAATAGCCCATCCTAGCAGAAATTTCAATGGAGTAGCCCCATTGGAAAGTGTCCCTTACCAAGGGTGAGGGCTATTCTAATTGGGAGTGTGGCTGGAATGGGGAATAGAGACTGCATAAAAGATGAGTCCCTGGATGAGTGAATGACTGCACTTCACTAAAGGAGTATCCCTGGATATTAGCGCCCAGCATATTATTATTATTATTATTATTAAGGATGAGCGGGCTCAGATGTCTGGAATCCGAGCCCACCCGAACAGTGTGATTCCGAGTCAGATCCGAGCGATGTCCGGGTATTCCCACCGATTCCGAAACTTAAATCAAAGCTCTGACTCATAATCCCGCTGTCGGATCTCGCGATACCCGGATCCTTTAAATTCCCCGCTTGCCGCCGCCATCTTCACTCGGGCATTGATCAGGGAAGAGGGAGGGTGTGTTAAGTGGTCCTCTGTCCTGTGATTTCTCGTGCTGTGCTGTGCTGTGTTCTGCTCAGTCCAGTCCAGTGGTGCTGTGTCCTGTGCTCTGTCCTGCTGAGTCCAGTGGTGCTGTGTCCTGTGCTCTGTCCTGCTGAGTCCAGTGATGCTTTGTGCAGTGCTGTGTCCTGCTGATTGAAGTGGTGCTGTGTCCTGTGCTCTGTTCTGCTAAGGGCATTGTTATTTCTAAATTATTCCAAAGTTATAAAAAATTTATTAAAAAGTTATAAAAAAATAAATATAAAAAAAATAAAAAAATTATAAAAAAATTCTACGAAAAAAAAAAAAATTAGGTTGAAAAAAAATAGGTAGTACTATTTCAATTCAAAGTCACACTACGTTCACTCTTGCAGCTGTCACAAAAATTAGGTACTGCTGTATAACTACAGTCCAGTGGTACTCTCCTGTGCCGCAGTGAATTTCTAAAGGCTTTGCCCAGTGTGTGTGATTAAGGGGTACGTTCTCTTGTGCTGCATTTAATGGAGTACCAAAATTTTGAGGATAAAGTAGGGAAAGATCAAGAACCACTTCCTCCTAATGCTGAAGCTGCTGCCACTAGTCATGACATAGACGATGAAATACCATCAACATCGTCTGCCAAGGCCGATGCCCAATCTCCTAGTACAGGGCATGCAAAATCCAAAAACCCAAAGTTGACTAAAATTAGCAAAAAAGAAAATTTAAAACATCTGAGGAGAAACGTAAACTTGCCAATATGCCATTTACGACACGGAGTGGCAAGGAACGGCTTAGGCCCTGGCCCGTGTTCAGGACTAGTGGTTCAGCTTCACCCAAGGATCTAAGCCCTCCTCCTCCCCCCCTCTCAAAAAAATTGAAGAGAGTTATGCTGTCAGCAACAACAACAAAACAGCAAACAACTCTGTCTTCTAAACAGATGACATCACAAATCCCCAAGGCGAGTCCAAGGGTGTTGGTGGTTGAGAAGCCTGACCTTCCCATCACTGTACGGGAGGAGGTAACTCCATCCACCATTTGCAGCACACCCTCTGCATATGCTGGAAGGATGACCCACAGTGTAGATTCAGATTTGGATAATCAAGGTGTCAAGGAGGCTATTGATGTAGCTGGCGTTGTGGAGGAACTTGACGAGGAGGATGCTGATGTGGTTATCATAAATGAGCCACCAGGGGGGGAAACAGTTGTTGTCCATGGGATGAAAAAGCCCATCGTCATGCCTGGTCAGAAGACCCAAAAATCCACCTCTTCTGTCTGGAGTTATTTTTATCCGAATCCGGATAACAAATGTATGGCCATATGTAGCTTATGTAAAGCTCAAATAAGCAGGGGTAAGGATCTTGGCCACCTAGGGACATCCTATCATTTCAGCCACAGTAGTTTGGTAGGCCCTGTCGCTGAAATGATTGGTTTGTTAAAGTGTGCATGTCCTATTTCAACAACATCAGGGTGGGTGGGAGGGCCCAAGGACAATACCATCTTGCAACTCTTTTTTTGGCATTATGTGAGATATTCCTGCAGGCCATGTCACCGGCACAGCTATGTTGGTGTTAGACGTGCGCAGCATACTCTGTCTGATTTAGCAGAAGCTAGCCATTGGCCTTGATAATCAAATAGGCTTTCCGTGATATTACATTGTCAGGGATTAGGCTAAACAGAGTGTCATGGTATTTGAGATCCTTACCTTACCTACACACAGCGTATACAGCGCTGCTATTTGTTCTATCATATTAATGTTTAGATAGGGTCTCTACATATTAACACACTCCGCTTGCTCACATCACCCAGTGAAGCAAGCGCTATATAAGTGCCAACTTTTATACACGTTAGGCAGCATCTTCAACGAGAATACAGTATCTATATAATTGTGAGTGCTTTAAGATCTAAAATGACCTTTAATCAGGCCACTTTAATCGCTGCTCTATTACAGATCTCTGTACAGTGATCATCATGCATTATTTTGCAGAACCAATTTAAATATATAAACAGGGTCTCCTAGAATACGTACTATTTTATTTAAAGGAGTTTTAAGTGGCATTACACTCTAATAGAGAGACTCATCATTTCTGAATAAAAAAAATGCTCTAATTCTTGTTAAGTTCCCAAAAAGAGGAACTGCCATTTCTATTAATACGTTCATTGTTTGTGTAGTTCAAAAAACGAGGAACTGCCATTTCTATTAATATTTTCATTCTATATGTAGTTCCCAAAAAGAGGAACTACCATTTCTATTTATATTTTCATTCTATATGTAGTTCCCAAAAAGAGGAACTGCCATTTCTATTGATATTTTCATTCTATATGTAGTTCCCAAAAAGAGGAACTGCCATTTCTATTACTACGTTCATTGTTTGTGTAGTTCAAAAAACGAGGAACTGCCATTTCTATTAATATTTTCATTCTATATGTAGTTCCCAAAAAGAGGAACTACCATTTCTATTTATATTTTCATTCTATATGTAGTTCCCAAAAAGAGGAACTGCCATTTCTATTTATATTTTCATTCTATATGTAGTTCCCAAAAAGAGGAACTGCCATTTCTATTGATATTTTCATTCTATATGTAGTTCCCAAAAAGAGGAACTGCCATTTCTATTTATATTTTCATTCTATATGTAGTTCCCAAAAAGAGGAACTGCCATTTCTATTTATATTTTCATTCTATATGTAGTTCCCAAAAAGAGGAACTGCCATTTCTATTGATATTTTCATTCTGTATGTAGTTCCCAAAAAGAGGAACTGCCATTTCTATTACTACTTTCTTTCTTTCTTTCTGTATTTCAAAAAAAGAGGAACTGCCATTTCTATTACTACTTTCTTTCTTTCTGTATTTCCAAAAAAGACGAACTGCCATTTCTATTGCTACGTTTTGTTTTTTTTGTAGTTCCAAAAAAAAATAACTGCGGCCTTAACTGCTATGTTGGTGTTAGACGTGCATCCGGTGTCCGCCATCTGTGCAGTGGTATTCAGACCAGTTGAGGGTACCGCGGCCACTCCACTACGCAGTCCAGATAGATGCGTATCAGATATTAAACTACATTCAATGTTGGGGCCAAATCCAAAATTAATTAAAATGACCTGTCATCGTCAAAAACAAGAGGTATTGACGCGTTAGAACTACACCCTGTATATGCTGCAGAGGATGTAGTATCAGCCAAATTGTGTAGCGGGGCCACTACACTACGCAGTCCAGATAGCTGTGCAGTGGAATTGAGACCAGTTAAGGTTTTTTTATTGTGGCCCCGGTATCCATATTGGGTACCAGGGCCACTACACTACGCAGTCCAGATAGCTGTGCAGCGGAATTGAGACCAGTTAAGGTTTTTTTTATTGTGGCCCCGGTACCAAATTGGGTACCGGGGCCACTCCACTACGCAGTCCAGAAAGCTACCTCGGTCCAACGTTTTGGACTAAAAACAATATTGTGAGGTGTGAGGTGTTCCAAATACACTGGAAATTAGTGGAAATGATTGTTATTGAATTTTATTGAGGTTAATAATAGCGTAGGAGTGAAAAACAAACAAAAAACTAGATTTTAGCACTTTTTATGCTTTTTTAAAAATAAATCAGAACCCAAAACCCTAAATCAGAACCAAAACCTTTCGTCAGGTGTTTTGCCAAAACAAATCAGAACCCAAAACCTCAAGCTAATCAGAACCCAAAACCCAAAACACTAAAAGTGCCCGGTGCACACCCTTAGTTATTATCATTGTTATTTTTACACTAGTGCCCTCTTCCCACCACAGCTGTGTTAAACACCTGTTTGCCTCATTAAATCTGTTAAAGGCCAGAATATGGCAATTTACAGCATTGCAAAAACATTTGCAGATCTAAAGTGTTGTGTTGTGCATACTGTATATTAATAGCCCACTAAGTCTTCTGCTACTTGTATGTACAGTATTATGTAAAAAAAAAAAAGCTGTGGCAAGTTCTGCTGTGGAACAGGCTTTTTTTTTGCAGAGTTCCGTTATTGCTGCACAATGCATGAAATGCTATACCACACTTCATTTATAATATTGCATTTTGGCTAAGTTATGGTCTATGACTAGAGCCGATACGCCGATGGTGCTCTCTAGTGTGGCTGAAGGAGGACCGAGAAAGCGCAAATTCCCTTGATGAAATATATGAAATTCTACAGCCAAATGTTACAGATGAAACAAGTCAATGGAATGCTCTGAATGTGAGTTGCAAGAACCAATAGGAATGGATAATGCATATTTCCTCAAACCCATCATGGACAGTGTCACATGATCTTGCTTTTCAGGCTGCAAAGAGCACTAAATTAATAGTAAGGATTACACAAAAATTCAGGATTGAGTCTCAGATAGTATAGTATGCCAGTGCACCAAGAAGCTGCTGAATTATCAGATTCCTCCATTCAGTTCAGGAGTTTGCTTATTTATATTATGTTTTCCATTAATAGTGCCATTGGTGTCTCCTGCTAAGCAAAACTTAGATCTAATTTCTGACAATGTTTTAATAGATGTGTCATCCGAGCATAGTTAACTCGATTTGTTATCCAGACACTAAGGGGACAGATTCAATTCCCTGCATTGTTCTAAAAAACAACGTGACCTGCACATTATTACCGTAGTAACGGTAATAATGCACAGGTATTACCGTAGTAACGGTAATCATGCCCAGGTATTACCGTAGTAACGGTAATCATGCTCAGCTATTACCGTAGTAACGGTATTAGAGCGTGGGCCGCGTTGTTCTACAGAATTGAATCTACCCCTAATGGCCTCATGCATTAAGGCATGCATACTGAGCTCAATGTGCGTTTGTTTCAGAATGCATGTAATTTGGGTCTGCGCACGCCAGATTTCAACAAGGAAAGGGTCTGAAGATACGTGCGCTGGTGACTATGGGTGTAGGTCTGCTTTGCTCTGCTACACAGGACACTGCAGTATATGTCCAATACCTCTGTGGAATGTATATTCTCAAAAGTACAAGCAGAAAAAAAACCACAAAAAAACAATAAACAACTGTTAGTAATAAAACTAAAAAAAACTAAAAAAAAAATGTTTTTCAATGAAATACATTTGTTAGGATCTTAATAATGTCTACTATACATATAATACATTTTTACAGCTGATACCGATTGCATACACCTGCTCTAGCATGTATACACAGCCATCATCATTATTAAATGGCACTCAGACTAGTCCTGTAGCTGGGGCAAGAGATACGACTGAAAAATAAGTAGCTGAGAGATTCTCAGAGCTTGAATCAGATGCTGCTGTGTGCACTCGCGATTGGCACATCCTTACTGCACAATGACTATGGGGAAATGTCTCTTCCCCGCCACGTTCCCGTCCTGAAATCTTAGGATGTATTAAGTGTCCTTTGTGTTAGAAGATGATTTGAACGTGGCTGCATTCTGTGGCTTATGGCCCAGCTCTAGGCATGATAAAATACACAAAATCACCATTTACATCTCTTGATGAATCAGGCCCTAACTGGTTATCTTAAACGCAGCCTTTCTTGTAGCATTGCCTCTGTCAGCTTATAATTACTGGTTCTGCCAGCTTCAAGTTATTATCTGGTATAAACCAGTACTAAGGCATAGTAATTTCACTTAGGGTGCGACAGACACAATCCTAACAGCTGTGTCATGCCACAAGGGCACTACTCTAGTCATTATCTGCTATTTTACTTATCTAATCATAATAATAACCAATGTACATATATGCATCATGATTTAAAGTTAACATAGGATTAAACTCAAACAGTTTCTGAGCAAAAAGCAGCATTAAATGTAAAAATGTGGTTCCATAGGCGTCGGAAGGGGATGTGGTCAATTTTCCGACATTGGAAAGTTGGCAGTTATCCTGTCGACCCGCTGGCATTAGTCTTTTAATGTCAGCTTTGTGATTGTCGACATTATGAATGTCAGCAATCACACTGTCGATATTTTGAAGCTACGTAGTATTTCACACCACATAGAGAAAAGTCATTAACCCCCTGTCAATTTATCTGATAATCCAATAGAATAATGTATGTATAACAGGTACATGGGGGGTGCACCCACACATGGTTAAAATGCACAAAAAAGAAAAAGGAAAAGAAAGAAATGTATGTATAATGGACACTCAATGACTTCAAATTCTCCTATATATTAAAACAAGCATTACTGCTTTATTGGTACACAATATTTTGAAGCTGTCACCAGAATGGAATTGTCGCATTTAGACTGCCGAGAATTTCATGGCGAGAGGTTAACTGCGGACATTTCCTTTGTCAACAGTATGTACCCAACCCGTCAGAAGTATTCTCATAAAAATTTGAGAATAAAATATATATCTCCTGCCACACTCATTTATATGAGTAATCCTTAAATGGACATAAAATAAATGGTAACCAGTTGGACGGTAATTAGTCCATACATGCCCTCATATCAGTTGGTAGTTCGGAAATCATGATACAAGATAGAATATTGTCACATGTTTATGTGTAATTCTGCTCAACATAACTTGGAAGTACAAGGACTCCAATATATACCTCCCAACTATCCCAATTTTAACGAGACAGTCCCAATTCACACACCAAGAATGCTGGGGAGCTTACATAAAAGTGGGTAGAGATTTGGCCAAAAGTGGGTGTTTTTGGTTTGTTTGGTTTGGGCGTATAGTGTGAGGCTTATTTTATCCCAATTTTGTATGTCTATGTTGGAAGCTAAGCTAATATGCTGGAAGTGTTCTTTGTTAATCTACCACACTTTTGGGGAATACATTTACATATTGTTTTTCATAGATCTACTGTCACATTCAGATTTATGGATTTTTTTTCAGTTCCAATGTATCTACTATCTCTGGGTGGATATAAATGTCCTTGACTTACCTGTCTGGTTAGATATTTCTCCTTGTAGACATTGGACACAATCAAAGCAGCAGACAGGTTGTCCTGTTCTAGCAGCCTTCCTGAATCCTGGAGGACAACTCTCACTGCAGACCGATAGAGGGACCTGCGGATAATATGTAATTTTATTTTATTAATGTTCGTTTTTAAAGTAATAGATTTTACTGTACAAGTCTAGAAGAACCAAACAATAAAGAAAGGTGGTATAGAGGATGACTCATTAGTGCTATCTGCTGGAATAGGGGCGCATTGTTTACTTTTCTAAAAATAACAGAGACACTCTAACCATATTTAATAATTACCTTTGAGGTTTATATCAGGGGGTAAATGTATCAAGCTGAAAGTTTTCTGACGGTTTTGAAAAGTGGAGATGTTGCCTATAGCAACCAATCAGATTCTAGCTATCATTTTGTAGAATGTACTAAATAAATGGTAGCTAGAATCTGATTGGTTTTTCAAACCCGCCGGTAAAGTTTGATACATTTACTCCCAGGTCTCATTATATTGCTGGGTATTTTAGGAGCATCCACTACACTCTACTTGAATCACCTATGGTTTGCTCATTTTGATTAAATACGATAGAGGTGAACATGAATTTGGGAACACATACACTGGACTCCATGGGGTAAAGTTATCAAGCAGTGGGTTTGATAATGTGGATATGTTGCCAATAGTAACCAATCAGACTTTAGTTATCATTTATTTAGTAAATTCAATAAAATTATAGCTAGAATCTGATTGGTTGCTATAAGCAACATCTCCACTCTTTCAAATCCGCTGCTTCATAAATTTACCCCCATGTGTCAGTTGGGACTGGTACGTTCCTTTCCTTTTATATGGATGTGAATTTTCTGTGTGAATATATAATTGGATGATCAATGGTGTTCTTGTATATATCTTTAATAATAATTGTATATCTGTATCTCAGTGATATTCTATCTACACTATGAATGTATTTGTTTATCTGTGTATTTTTCAGATCTGTGTATGTATCTATGTGTGTTCTGTATATACCTGAATGAGATTCCATATACTGTGTATTTGTGTGTTTATGTCTTTTGGGCCTTAGGGGCATATTCAATTACGATCCCGATCCGCGGGATCGCGCCGGAATGGCCGCGAATCTAATCCGCAGTACCGCATTAACGTGGATTTTCGTTCGCAGCCCATACGGCTGCGTACGAAAATCAGCGTTAATGCGGTACCGTATTAACGGCCGTACTGCGCATTTTCCGCAGTAACGCGCGTTACCGCGGATCGGATCGTAATTGAATATGCCCCTTAGTGTGAGTTTTTCTACTCCTCTACGTTTATTTGAAATTCTTTGCAGAATTTCTTCAATCTTCCCTACAATATTATGAAGTATTTCTTCTCATGACTCATTAAGGGTCATTTAATGTCCAAACATGCAATGCTGCAGTAAAAAGGATGTTTTGAGATGTAATTTGACTAGTTTTGCCCAAATAAACCAACTTTTAAAGGGAAGCATACCAATTTTCATTCAAAGATGGCAGTGTAAGCGGAGGTACAAATGCTTGTGATGGGAGTAGTTTGATGGATCAGTTGCATTCCTTACAAAATGTGGCATATGAGTTCAACTAGTTTTACCGTGAAGTGGAAAAGTGAGATTATACATTGTGACATCTGATTATTTCAATGAGTTGTTGGGAGTGGAGAAGGTGTATTTAGGGTGGTGTCTCCCATTTTATTTGTAGGTGCACAACATTTTCATCTACACAAATGGACTTATATTCTCTAGCTGGTTGGAGGAAAACCAACCTTATCCCTATACTTTTAATATGACTCTTTCATTCTTAAACTCACAACACACTTAACCACAGTTACTGCAGTAGACAATTACAACCCTGCAGTCAAACTCTTTTCATTCAAGCAATCATATTTAAGAAGTGACAATGAAAGGTATTGGATTCCCATTATTACATATGGATTTTTACTGCATGGATGCTAAGAAGCAGCCAATTAGTTTGTGTGTCTAACAAAATGCTGACAGGACCTTGCAATTATGCAATGTATCCTATTTGCAGTTTTCTTATCTTTGAAAATTTGATATATCATCATCATTTATTTATATAGTGCCATTAATTCCAAAGCGCTGGACATAGAACTTACTCCCATCAGTCCCTGTCCCATTGGAGCTTACAGTCTAAATTCACTAACATACACACCCAAAGACTGAGAGACTAGGGTCAATTTGATAGCAGCCAATTAACCTAGTAGTGTGTTTTTGGAAAGGGGGAGGAAACTGGAGCAACCGGAGGAAACCCACGCAAATACAGGGAGAACATACAAACTCCACACAGATAAGACCATGGTCGGGAATCAAACTTATTACCCCATCGCTGTGAGGCAGAAATGCTAATCGCTAAGCCACCGTGCTGCCCATATGAAGCAGAATACACCTGTAGAGATGAACTTGAGTTTATTCAGGGGTTTTACCTGCCGACCTCCCGTAGGCCACAGCAACAGACTTGAGTTGATGGTTAGAGCTTGATCAGGAACTTCTGTAGTACTATAATTGCCAATCTGAATTTGCTTAACAGTCCCTTCTGGACTCAGTTGCCAGTTGATAATACTATAGACTGCAGGTGGGTCTCCATTCTTATCAAAGAAAATATAATAACCACTACTCATTGTGAACCTGACATTCCTGATATAGTGCATCAGCTGTAAATAGTGGGAGAAGAAGATAATTTGTTGACAGTAGCACAAAAATACATTAAATAAAATTATTGTTCCTCAAATAATGACTCTTGCTCCACAATATGGATTAAAACTAAATAGATGGGAATAAGAAGTCAACATTAAGCTCACAACCACATTGCCATTTTAAAATTTTGGTAAGTAAGCTAATATTGTTTCATATTTTAGTTGTTTCAAGTAATTGATGCACCAGGATAATATTTCAGGAACATTCTCTAGAGTGAAATTAGCTCTTTGTTACTAAATTGAAGATGTTACATTTTATAGAACTATACAAATGCCAAACATAAATAATACATACGGACATACAGGGCCTGATTGATCAATTCATCAAGGAACGTTAGTCCAGGTGCATGGAGCATCTTGCATCAAATTGCTCTGTGCATCCTCAGAAGGGGACTATACACAAGTGCATGCAATTTAAGTTTGAATGCAAATGACACTTCCGATAGCCTACGATTTTAAGGGTTGAACGGGGGAGGGAAGTGGCAAAAGCACCTAGGCAATGTACAGTAAGGGCGCATAGACATTTGTCCGATTCCAGCTCTGGGCATCTCTCAGTTGTGATTTTTAGCCATATCACTAGCACCAGCTACAGAGCAGGTGTAAGTCCAAATTGCTAGTAATGAGGGATGTGTATGCATGCTGGAATATGGGTTTGTAAAAATGGATTTTATGTACTGTAGACATTAATAGCACCCTGCTAAATGTATTTGTATTAATGATTATAGTATTAACAGGTTTTATTATATATTTTTTATTTTTTTATTTCCGTTCTGATTGGGACTTTATATTGCACATATGTATTGTATGTATCCTGCAGTGTGTTGTGTCTTTCTGTATGTTGTAAGTACCATATAATCAAAGAGTACTTATACCTGTATTAATATGGAGACGTTTCTTCAGATCCGCTTGTACTTGATTACGGCAATCTCTGTCTGTTTTTAAAAACCGCAATTTACATGCACTTTGTTTTTCTTGATTACACAGTTTTTAAATAAGACACAATTATAATTTACACCTAAATCTTAGTTGATATATTACCTGCCATGGTTTGACTGTCCAAATGTCTGCACAGGTTCTTTGAGCAAATGGTCCTTCGCTTTGCTTGCAGCTTTTCAGATCTTCCAAAGCTTTAGCCAAAACAGTTACAGAAGCATAGATAAAATATGAAAATTTTAAGCTGTTGATGTAAGTAGACCTGTTCTTGATATCATCTAAATTTTCTTCTCCTGTGCATTCTCTTACTGGGGTCTCCGAAGAACCAGTCATGTTTTTCCCATAAAGAAATTTGCAGTTGAAGATTGTCTCCCAATACAAATCTCCCCAATTTCCCCCCTTTGACAAAGAAGGATTTATCTGGCTGAGAAACTGACTTAATCCTGGGACCACATAATCGTTACCAGCTAAGCCAAGAGTTCCAGACAAGATCTGAAAATATTTTTTTTCTGATAATAAGGTGGACCTTGACCAACCTGCATTTCCAATAAAAGTCCTCCCTGTGATGTTCTGTTTCAACAATTCATTCGCAACTGGAACAAAATCAGCTTCAACAGAGAATACAATGACCACCTTAGCTGTTGACTCCTTAATAACCTTGACTACGTGTGGAACATCACGATTTGGTTGACCTAGACGAATATATTCGGTAAAAGCTACACATGCTCCAGCCTTGATTATGTCCTGTTGTATTGGCTGAATTCCCAGCAGACCATAATCAGTCTCTGTAGCCACAAGACCAATCCAGGTCCAACCAAAGCTCAAAACAAGCTGAGCCAGTACCACAGATTGTAATTTATCACTTGGAAAAGTCCTGAAGAAAGATGGAAACATTTTTTGGTTACATAGCAGGGAAACACTTGAATAGGGACTGATCTGAAAGTAAAAAAAAGGATACTATATAAGCCCTAACTTGACATTAAACTCATGATAAGAACATATACAACAGATTAAAGCAACAAGAAGATCAATATAAATATTTAAATATTAAATTGACTTTTGAAAAACAAAAACATTAAGCAACTTTTCATAATTAAACCTTATTGAGGTTTAAATTGATTTAAACAAAACAGCAACAAAAAATCAATAAATTAATTATCTAACTATCGATCTGTCTATCTATCTATCTCTCTATCTATCTATCTATCTATCTATCTATCTATCTATCTATCTATCTATCTCTCTATCTATCTATCTATCTATCTATCTATCTATCTATCTATCTATCTCTCTATCTATCTATCTGTCTATCTATCTGTCTATTTATCTCATATCTATCTATCTATCTATCTCTCTATCTATCTATCTATCTGTCTATCTATCTGTCTATTTATCTCATATCTATCTATCTATCTATCTATCTATCTATCTATCTATCTATCTCTCTATCTATCTCTCTATCTATCTATCTGTCTATCTATCTGTCTATTTATCTCATATCTATCTATCTATCTATCTATCTATCTATCTATCTATCTATCTATCTATCTATCTATCTATCTATCTCTCTATCTATCTCTCTATCTATCTATCTATCTCTCTATCTATCTATCTCTCTATCTATCTCTCTATCTGTCTATCTATCTGTCTATTTATCTAATATCTATCTATCTATCTATATATCTGTCTCTCTATCTCTCTATCTCTCTATCTATCTATCTATCTCTCTATCTATCTCTCTATCTATCTATTCTGAGATGAAGCTGATAATTACAATAACACATTTTTCTTATATGCCTATTTTTTTACTTGAAAAAAACACAAAAGTATATCAAATATATAATGACTAAACATCTGTCCATAATATCATTGATTTGCTCAATGACACAAAGTTGATGAGAATTAAACAGATCAAAATTACATCCATCAGGAATTCTAGAAATGGAGTTTAGAAATCGTTACCAAACTTCCCTATTCTGTAGATATAGTTTACTTGTTAGTTATATGGTGATAAGTCATTTATGGTCATTAAATACACGTTCTTCAAACTTCTTACCTGTGGGTATCTGAAAGCCCCCAAAACATGAGCCAAGGTGATTGAGTTAGAGGAAACTGTGGATCCAATAACTGCACTGAAGGATGATCTAGTGTTACACTGGCTGTTGGAGCTGAATGTGGTGGTCTCAGTTAGGAATTGTAAAGCTCCTTGTAGTTCATAATGAGGTATATTACATGTGTCGTACATCTGGAACCCTAATGTTATATTTGAGAGAATAGTGGAATCTTTGTTGATCTCTTCAATGGTGTATATCAGAGTCTGAATCTGATTTTAGAAGTCCAAACTGTACTTTTAGGATAGATGAAAGATTATATAAAAAGACATTGTACTGTCTTTATTACATGTGTCACATTTATGTTTTGGAATATATTTATTACATTGTTAAAACTGGACCTAGAAAGTGCCACTGGATGGCCCATTGGCAAGGTTTGGTTTGTACCTCTTGTTAGCAGAATTTAAAATCAGGTCTTTTTGCAGAGAGGAAAATGTTGTTCCCCACAGGTAAAACTGATGCGTCACTAAACTGTCACCATTCCCTTCCCATCCCCCAATCAGCTGGACTCCCGCCAGTGGAGCACTTCTTCCAATGCCACCATTGTGGATGCATATCTCTGTGGATTGCTATAAAATTAGGAGAATCTGTGTGAAAGTAAGTGTGTGACATTAGAAAACAGCATTTATATGGTGCTAAATGAGTATTATAGTGATCAGCTTAGACAGTAAGGGCCTGATTTATTAAGGCACGCAAAATGAACATATTTTCCATTTTTCTATAAGTGCACATAATTCGGGCATTCGCACATCCATATTCAACTGCAAAAGGATCGTCTCTTGTTGCGCACTGCAGATAGACACAATACACCGCAGAATACATGTGTGGAATCTAAAGTCCCAGCAGAATGCACAGGAAAAAAAAAGAATTCAATTATTGTAACCTGCTAATAATATAGTCATTAGTGAAAAAATATTTTTTTAAAAGTGAAAAACAGCAATGGTTATAATTAGTGCCTCCTATACATAAAATGCATTTTACAGGTGCTCTTGATTGGAAACACATTTTCTAGAATGCATACGTGACCGTTTCGAGCTTGGCATGCCCTTAAATCTTCATTCCCCCTAGCTGATTTATGCCAGTGCCCCAAGAAAGGGGCACAGGAAGCAACTTACAATGACCACCCCCCCCCCCCCCCCCCTCTTCCCAATCTGCACTGTGACGCATCTGGGGCCGGACGTCTCTGCAGCCACACCAGGGTGGGACATTATACAGTCGCCAGGTCGTCACATTGCCACCTTAATAGCAGCAATGTAACTGTGTCTATTTTAAATGACGTTAATCTCAGTGCTGACATGTTCTCCTGTTTCGCAGGCTTCCCAGAATTCTTCTATGTCACTTTTGGCTGAACTCTGCATATCGTAGATGTCGCAATGACAGCAATCGACATTGTACTGTCGCTATTACTGGTGTCAGAATTCCCATCCTCGGCAACTCGTAATTCACCCATTTAAACAGATAATGCCGTACACTGTATGGATACATCAGGATAAAGAGCAGTATGTATCAAGCAGCACAATACGCTGAGCAGTGTAAAACAGTCAGGAAAACTTAGAGACTCAACAGTATAGAGTAAGATTTCTCCTTTCATGAATCCAGGATGAACAAACTGGCCCGCAACCTATGGGTTCTCAGCAGCTAAACCCATCCTGGCTTGCCGTGGTTCTTAGTGAAAAGTAAATCCAGGGAACCTGTTAGATTCCGCACTATTGGCCCGGCAGCAGCAATCTAGGTTAACACAAGAAATCCTACCTCT
This sequence comes from Mixophyes australis, assembly GCA_036250195.1. Classification (NCBI taxonomy): domain Eukaryota; kingdom Metazoa; phylum Chordata; class Amphibia; order Anura; family Limnodynastidae; genus Mixophyes; species Mixophyes australis. The sequence continues at coordinate 34,211,913 of JAVHZZ010000004.1, read as the reverse complement.
GAACTTGTTGACATGTAATGTTGTGGTTGAAGTGATATTAACCATAGTAGTCACACAGATCAATTAAAAGTGCTGTAGAAGAGGAAGATCAGCTACAGATTTTTTATGACCAGAAACACTGATATAACTGGATACAGGAGTATTTCCAGACCTTAGTGACAGGTAAGTGTAGGTGAGCACCTACTGCTTACATATGGCACTTGTATTCTGGTACAGTACAGGACTAAGTAACTGAACTACAGTTTATACACAGAGGCAAATATAAATCATTAGTTATATTATAAGATTCACTTACATTGTACACAAGGTCTTGGGTGGTCTCACATTGAATGTAAGTTTTTGATATATTTTGTCAACATGAATTCCTATTAGGACTCCTATCATGATATCTCCAGGTTGTGTTATCCCCTCCAGCACTGACAGAGGTGACAGTCTGCATCTCTGATCCATGGAACAGACAATTAAAAAGTGGAACAGGATGACATTGAAACACACGGTATATGTAAGGTTCATGCTATAGGAATTATCCAGCAAATGACCTGTAAACAAAAAATATCATCATCATCATCATCACCATTTATTTATATAGCGCCACTGATTCCGCAGTGCTGTACATAGAACTCATTCACATCAGTCCCTGCCCCATTGGAGCTTACAGCCTAAATTCCCTAACATACACACATACAGACAGAGAGAGAGAGACTATGGTCAATTTAATAGCATCCAATTAACCTACTAGTATGTGTTTGGAGTGTGGGAGGAAACCGGAGCATCCGGAGGAAACTCACGCAAGCACACAGACAGAACATACAAACTCCACACAGATAAGGCCATGGTCGGGAACTGAACTCATGACCACAGTGCTGTGAGGCAGAAGTGCTAACTACTTAGCCACCGTGCTGCCCAAAATATGAAAACTGTTTATGTTCTACTTTACCGTGTTCATCAAGTGGATCTCCTGGCATTAGCTGTGTACTGTATGTGTATGTGTACTCAAAAAGCTTTTAAAAAGATCTTCTACGACGGACTAAAGTATAGTGCTGGTATTATGAGAGGTTGTATAGTTCTGAATATTTTAAACTAGAAAAACTCTACCTAATAAAGCAAGGTTACGTGCTCATGTAGAGAATCACTAATAGAGACTATATTAATAGAATAAAACAAATAAACTTCATTGTCACAATCACAAAGGGACTGGGTTGGGCTCACCACAATCTGGATAAGTATATAATAAGGAGATAAACCAACAAGTGTATATGTATGGATGCTTCTGTAAGGGGTATGATGGAGGAAGTGAGCATAATGGTCAAGAAAAAACATTCTATGCACAGGTGCTCCAAACTGACAACCACTAGAGTTCCTGTCAACATGAAGGCAAGAGCCTTCTCTACAACAAGCAAAGGAAAGATGCTCAGCTATGATGGATGGTGGGGGACTGTTGAGGTTGCCAGCAGCGAACTGTTTTGGAATTTCTACAGTGACTGGTTCTTGTTCTTTGTATCTACTCGTTCCAACTGTGCTGCACCTACTGTAGCAGCATATAAATCCCATTTGCCAAATGACTGCTAACAATAGCCACCAACACAGCCCCCACCTGTTTTTTCTCTGCTACCTTCTGTATCAGGTGTTCCCCACTCCTTGTAGATTGTAAGCTCATTAGAGCAGGGCTATCTTTAAAATGCTTAACTGTTGATTTTCTCAAGTCTAAACTATTCTCTTTTATCCTCTTTTCTCTTTAATAAAAATAATTAACACAAACACATATCGGTGGCAAATAAAAGGAGTTAACAAAAACACTGTATGGTGGAAGGGAAAATTGTAAGCAGTTTGGCAAGGACCAAAAGGATCATTTACCCTCTCAATATCAAAAAAGTGTTTTATATCAATAAAACACTTTCACCTGGGCCCACCTTTATCCTTATCAGGGTGTATGATGGAGATCTAGTGACAGTGATATGTGTGTAGATAAGAATGTGTGATGCATTTATAGTGACATCAATGTATAGATGAGAATGTATGATGCAGGTATAGATGAGGGTTTATCATGGAGTTATAATGACAGTAATGTGTATATATGAGGTTTGTAAGGGAGGTGTAGTGACAGTCATGTATATAGATGAGGGTGTATGATGGAGGTGTAGTGATAGTGATGGTGGCTTAGTGGTTAGCACTTCTTCCTCACAGTACTGGTGTCATGAGTTTGATTCCCGACCATGGCCTTATCTGTGTGGAGTTTGTATGTTCTCCCCGTACTTGCGTGGGTTTCCTCCCACACTCCAAAAACATACTGGTAGTTTAATAGGCTGCTCTCAAAAATTGACCCTAGTCTCTCTGTCTGTCTGTGTTAGGGAATTTAGACTGTTAGCTCTATTGGGGCAGGGACTGATGTGAGTGAGTTCTCTCTACAGCACTGCGGAATTAGTGGTGCTATATAAATAACTGATGATAGTGTGTGATAGAGGTGTAGTGACAGTGATGTGTATAGATGAGGGTGTATAAAGGAGAGCAAGTGACAGTGATGTGTGTATAGATGAGGGTGAGATGTGCATTATGACAATAAATAATATACTTACATCACCATAAGTCTCTCTATTTTTATTTACTTACTGCTCTCACCTCAGCTTTATATAGATAACTATAATTATATATAATGGTTTAATTAATTAATAAAATGCTATTTGCTTAGTCTATTCATAATCATATTCCCGTATCGCAATTATTTGATTTTGGTGCATTCTCAGCGGCCTATTTGCAAATGAGATTTGTGGCCACTATAGTTTAAGGAAAATAAATGACATAATTGTGCAGATGGGATTTCCCAGCTGTAGATAGTGATAAAACATATCCTGGTAAACAAGGCTCTGTAACTGACAGTCATAGCGTATTATGATTACACTTACAGAACTATATTAAATTACAGTTTTATACTGGAGAATGTACTTAATCAATAGCAGGGAATGTGTCACTTATATTAGTATGAAATTCAGGTACATAGGGACTGATATAGAGTTGAACGTAAATAAGTTTACCGTAGAATGTTCAGAAAGTTGGCGCATGCGCCTATGCAGACCTGCGCAATTCTGCCACTTACGGCTGCCTGCCCCTGTAGAGGCAGGATGATGGAAGTAAGGTGCGCTGTAAGTTATAATTTAAAATGATAGAATTTAAATATGAAATTACAGAGGCGCTGGCACAGTTTTACTATATGCTGCGCAATTACCATATTTTTGACGCTCCTCATTCAGACTGTTCAATGACTAAGAGAGAAGAAAAAGGTATATGAGCAGCGCTAAATTGCTTTATCATGCTATTAATCTATTGTATTATTCACGGTCACACAGATTTGCAAATCACTACTAAAAACTATTATTATCAATATAACTAAAAATTAAAAAATTATTTAAAATTAAAAATTAATTATAATTAAAATTAATTTTAGCAATAATTGACAATATTTAAATTAGACACCTAAATATATATATTTCAAACATAGACCAGTGCAATAAGATCTTTGTAGTATAATATCTAGCCTTGAATTACAATCTTATAGCCGCATGTGAATATTTAAATAACAATGAGAAACTATAAGTCTCAAAATATCTATTTTGTCTAGAGAACAATGTATAAAGTCCATTTCAGAAAGTGAACTAGTTTATGAAGCTGCAATAGTCCCTCCTGTTAAACCTCAAATAGTGATAGATTAAGGTTCAGAGGGCTGGTTTAGGTTCGGAGGCATCTGGTTCGGAGGGCTCTCAAGGAGCCCTCCGAACCAGATGCTCCTGTCAATACCACCATTCCCTATGGTGCCTGTAAAATTCCTGGTGGCAGTATGGACAGGCATCCCACCCCATGTGTGCAAACTGCAAGTGAGACAGACTGAAGAGTCTGCATCTCCAACGGGAGTGGCAGGTGGGCTCTTAATTTAATGGTTAATGGTTGAAGTGATGGAACTTTATTTTAAAGCTGGGGTAGTTTGGGGGCTATTACTTGAATGTGGGGATGCATTCGGGGAGAAGGAGGGCCATCTACTAAAGTTGAATATGAATTATTTAATGTCTGGGATGCTTGTGGAATAAATGCTATTAATTTATCAGGGCTGTTTAAGGGAGGGAAATATGTTCATTTTGTTACCTGGTAATACTATTACTTTAATGTCGGGATAGGTTGGGAGGAAATAGGTCCATTTTTAAATGTATATGCTATTAATTCAATGTCAGAACTCGTTGGACATAAATAGGTCTATTTATCAAATGTGAATACTATTAGTTGTATATTTATTTTAATTTGTGGCTAGGTGCAGAGAGGAGGCTTAATTATTAAATGGGGTTGCTATTGATATAATGTCAGGGCTGTTTGGTCTTTCTAAATTTCATGTACGTGTCTTTTTTTCCAAATAGGGCCCTGACAGGGTGGGGTACGGAATAACGGCTAGTTCACAACCTGCCTCCAGGACGACTGCTGTGACCGCCGACTGCCAGGGATCGCAAACAACGAAGAATCCGGCCACTCTGCATGACATCACTGCCGACCGCGATGCTCTTCTCCTTGCTGTTAAGGGAGAAATGTAAGTATGCAGCCATAGACAATATACTTGACTTAGCATTGTACATTGTCTATGGCCGCATACTTACATTTCCACCTTAACAGCAAGGAGAAGAGTGTCGCGATCGGCAGTGATATTTGCCTGTGTGAATGCTAAGGGAAGCAAGATTCTGCTTCCCAGCCCAAACTTCTGTGGAAATGAAGATGTAATAAAAGCCTTGGTGAATGTGGCAGCAGCACCAGAGGAGAATACCCATCTTCTCAGCCAGGAGATTGCTCAGGGAAGATGAGACAGGGAGGCTCCTGCTACACCCAATCTGCAGAAATTAACTTCTGATGATGAGGTGGACGCATATATGGTAGCGTTTTTCTTGTCGTCACCCGAGCCAAATGGCCACCTGAGAGTTGGTCTGAACATTTAGCTCTCTATCTTTCGGGGGAAGCTCAACGTACCTATATAGACCTGGACGAGGAGCAGGCTGGTAAATATCATCAGCTGAAAACTGCTATCCTGACACAGATTACAGTCACCAACATGGTTAAGGCCCAACGATTTTGTGATTGAAGACTGTAATATTTACCATTTCATGCTCAGCCTGCAAAGCTTTATAGAACATTTAAAAAGGGGTTTCAGTCAGAGAAGAAAATTGAGGTCAGAATGATTTAAATTCTGGATATTGATCATTGTATCTGAGGTATGGACCGAGGGCTCTAAAGGTGGGCACTGCAGATGCCCCTTGGACATATGAGGAATTGACCAACAGGCCACAAGGAATTTGATTGGTATCTTTGAAACCTCCACTGTTTGTGGTAACAGCATTTGTGTGCACTGCTGATGTATACCCAACTCCGAACGTGGTCTGACACAACTATCGTGTCTATTCCTGTGTTTCAGAGGTGTTTTAATAACAAGACAATTTAATAGGTGATCATTTTTCGATAATGTGCCATGTGCAAGATAAGCAGGTATATTCATTAAATGTCGGATTTCTAATTCTCCACAAATCTAGTAAATGTAGTTGTTCAGTAAGGTATTTGATGCCTACCTTGGGTGGGTGCCCCCCTCCCCACACTAAAGACTCCCTGAAGCAGATGCCCCACCTCTGTCCATTTTGATAGAGGCTGCTAAATTGAAGTCTTCACCTATAATCATGTTAGAGTCCAAAGATGGGTAAAGTTTAAAAGAATTCTTTTTTATAGAGGTTGTGAGCATAAATTGCATAAAGTGAGCCTAATTCCTTCAATGGTGTCATCTATGGTGATATATCAGCTGTCTGGATCACAGATCTGAGAGTGGATTGTACATTGGATATCTTTTTTACAAAGAATGGCTACCCCTGAGACTTGGAAGTAAATGAGGCGTATATTAACACCTTTTGCCTCAATAAGTTCGGTTTTTCATGCTCCATATCTGCCAGATGCCTTTCCTGTAAGAATATAACATCTCCCTTATTTTGTTTAGATAAGATAAAAAAGAATTGTGTTATTGGAGAATTAATACCACCTACATTCCAGGAACATATTTTTAAATTAGTCATAGTAAAGTACTATAAGGAAGATTATACTAAGGATGAAGTATGCATCGGAAATGAAAATCAGAGACCGACTATCCCCATAGTGTACATGTAGAACACTACACCCCCCTCCTAGCTACCCAAACCCCATCTCTCCGCTTTCATCACAATCACAGAACTGTACAGAGAAAATATAAATTATAGTCAGGTGATTAGAACTAGAAACAAAGCTAAGGGGAAAAGCACCTTATGCACCGCAGCAAAATGAAAGATCTATCCCAGAAGGTTGGGATAGACAGACAAAGTCTGAAGATTTGTGGTGGTGGGCAAGCCCTAAAAGGTAAAGAGCGGCATATCTGGACCGGGAACGGACATGCCGCTACTTTAGTCCCCGCCAGCAGTGACCGGTGTTTTAGAAGAAGTTCCAGTTAAGGCGATGCTGTTAGGATCAAGAATGGGACTCAGATCTGGAGTCATCAGGCTGTTAGAAGTATCAAAAGAATGAGTGAGAACATCCACCCTTAAGTTCTTGCTACCAGGCCAGTGGGTTAGAATGAGGTTAAACCAGGCAAAGAATAATGACCAGCAAGCTTAACGTGGGTTGAGACAATGAGCAGATTGGAGATACATGAGGGTCTTATGATCAGTGAATACCGTGACCAAATGTTTGACCCCCTCCAGAAGATGAAGCCATTCCTCAAGGGCGGCTTTGATCACCAGTCTTTCTTTGTCACCAATACCATAATTTTTTTCACTGATGGTAAATCTTATGGAAAAGAAACCATAGATATTAAATTTCCCCTAGGTATCCTGTTGGGACAGGATGGCCCCGATTCCTACAAAGAAAAATTGCTTAGATTGCTCTGGTTAAACAAACATAGGAGCTGAAAAAAAGGAAGGCCAAGTCTTAGGATGGACACCTTTGTGGGTGAGGGAGGTGATGGGTGCAATGAGAGATGATAAGTTCTTGATGAGCTGTTGGTAGTAGTTAGCAAATCAGATGGAGCGCCTTTAAGCTTAATGTTTGAGGCCACTTGAGAATAGCATCCACCTTCTCTGGATCCATTTGTAACCCTGAACCATATATAATGAACCCTAGGAGAGGAACTCTAGGGTGCACAAAGAGGCATTTCTCCAGTTTGCAATATAGGTGATTATCACAGAAATTATTGAGTTCCTCCTTTGTGATCAGTGGGAAGCCAGATCTTTGGAGAAGATTAGGATGGCATCACGATAAACTACTACTGAGCGGTGGGTAGGTCATGGAAAATGTTGTTTACAAATCCCAGGAATCATGACTAAATATTCATAATGACCATCTCAGGTGTTAAAGGCCATCTTCCACTCATCTCCCTGGTGTATTCTGGTGAGATTATATGCCCCTTGAAGATCCAGCTTTGAAAATATTTTGACTCTATGAATCCGATCAAAAAGCACTGAAATGAGAGGTAATGAGTAGCAGTATTTCACTATGATTGCATTGAGCTGCCAATAATTAATTCTGGGCCTCAGGGATCTAGCAAAGAAAAATCATGTGCCCACTGGAAAGGAGGAATAATGTATGAACATGCGCTTAAGATTTTCATTAAAGTACTCCGACACAGAGTGAGTCTCGGGTAGAGAGAGAGGGCTGGTACTACCTCTCGGAAAGCTTTTACTAGAGATAAGGTTGATGGGACAATCACAGGGATGTAAGGAGGAAGATTCTCAGCAGTCAATTTACTAAAAATATCTTGGAATGAAGCGTAATCCGGAGGTAAGATTAAAACAAGACATAGAGTGTGCCACGTAGTACTTACTGCAGGAGGTGATACTAGTTGCAGGCAATGTTTGCTACAATGTGGGTTTCACAAGATAACCTGCATGAGTTGCCAGTCAAACTGGTGTGAATGTTCAACCAGGGTAGATTGGGTTGATCATATGAGGGAGTACCAGAAAGTTGATCAACTCGTAGTGTAGAGTGCCAACTTCCATTCGAACAGGACAAGTAACCTTGGAATTGGAACCATTGACCAAGCGATTGCCATCCATGGCAGTTTGCGCCAAGGGTTGAGGCAAAGATTTCACATGCAACCGAAGAGACGGAAATAAAATCTCCAGCATACCCAGAGTCGAAAGACGCTAGAGGTAGAGGAATGTATGAGAACTGGTATTAGAAAATCTGGATTATCTCCCATAAAGGGAGAAAGACCTTTGAATTCTAAATTGTCCTTCCTGGACCGACTATCATCTTGCGTTTCCCGGCCTCTTGGGAAAGTTGGATATGACCCAGATCGACACAATAGAGACACAGGTTGTTCTTGAATTGTTTCGCTCCTCCTGGGTAAGGTGAGAATGACCAATTTTCATGGGTTCCTCCAGAGCCAAATTTGGATTCTGAAGTCTGGGTGCTAAATGTGGAGTGGGCCGAAGGGGTTGATCTCTCTATTGACTGTGCTCCCTAAAACGGGTGTCCAACTTAACACAAAGAGAGATGAGGTCATCCAAGTCAGAGGGGAGTTCTCTGGAGGCCAACTTGTCCTTAAAACTATCAACTAAACTCTGTCAGAAAGATGCTACCAGGGCCTTGTTGTTACTCCTGACCTCGGAGGCAAGAGTCCAAAAATGCACAGCATATTGACCCAGGCTCGTCAGATATGTTCCGGAAGGTCTTGATGATGGAGGCAGAGTTTTGTAGAATGGCATTGTTATGCTCCCAGAGAGAGGATGCCCAAGCCTTCTTATAGGGGCTCCCCTGATCTGTAAGTAGAAATATCATGCATTCCAAATTAGAACATTCGAAAGAGAAGTTTCCTGGAGACAATTCAAATTGGCAAGCACACTGATTTAAGAAACCCTGGCAATTCTTTGAGATATATGCAAATTCCCTGGGGCAGCAGCAACGGAAAAAAAAATGGAGAGCCCCCCAAACAGTTTAACCAACTCTAGTGCTGCCAGCCTAGGCTGGTTCTGGCAAAATGGGGGGGGGGGGGGGACAAATGACGTAGGGTCTCCACGATTTTACAATTGCTAGCTTTGTCAACCTGGGCTGGTGGCACTATAGCAGGGAAAACCAAAGCATGGGGTCCCCGTGCCTTAATGCCAGGCCAGCCCCAAGTGCCTGGATGGATTCCCTAGGGAGATTGGGTTCACAAAAAAAATGGACACCCCCTTAGTTTTACCCAGTCCCGTGCTGATAGCACTAGGGCTTTTCCCACAACATTGGATGGTGGGTGTGCGGAAATAATATTTTTTGATAATAAAAAAGCATTTTTCCTTGATGCACTACAGGTCCCAGCATGCCCAGGCTGTCTTTAAGGGTTTGGGAATGCTGGCACTTTTAATACTAACAACCCCATTGCTACAAGGGCATACTTGGGGGACCACAAGTGCCAGCATGCCAAGGCAACCAGGGCCCCTCAGACCTGTAGTTCACCAAGAAAAAATGTAAATAAAACACACACAATTGTCAAAATAATTTTAACTGAACCAAAAACATCTCTAAACAACCCTTATTCATCCTCTTTATTTCTCACCTAGGTCTAGGGTCTTCATCTGTAATAAATCAACTAATAATTCCCATGGCTTGAACTCAGGGCTTGAGTTCAAGGCATGGAAAATTCCCACGTTATAAATATGACAAGAGCTCATTTTGCAGCGGAGCTTCTTGGGAGCTAATCTTGCGTCGTGTATCAAGGTTTTTATAGGATACTTGGATTTATTACAGATGAAGACCCTGGACCTAGGTGAGAATAAATCAGTAAGGTTATCTACATATTTACCTAATCAATAACTTAGAAATACTATCAACTAACCAAAGAACTTCATAAAAGCACACAATCTTTCAAAGCCGGAAATATGTCTTTCATAACACACTCAGGGCCTGATTCAACTTGGAATGTAAATGCATATTTTGTGTGTATCATCCGCAAAATCAATCTGTGCATGCCCAGAACTGGACCATATGCAACTAAACACAGCCAAATTCAATTCATCTCTATTCTGTGTATTCTTATATGAATTAATGTTTCATATAGCTATTGTATGTATCCTGCAGTGTCTGTTGTAATAGAGCAGAGCAGACCTACACCCAAATCCCTCAGCGCACATATCTTGAGATCCATTCCTTGCTGAATTTGGGAGTATGCAAACCCGATTTACATGCATTTTAAAACAAACACACTTTGCGCTCAGTATTAGATGGAATACATGCATCCATTAATTCATTAGTAGCTCATTGAAATGTTTGACAGAGTAACAGTGAGGATAGTTTAATAGCAATGCAATATTCAGTAGATGTGCAACATCAAACCATTCATGATCTCAGAAAAAAAGTCAACCCCCTTCCCGTTCCCCCTCTCCTTTAGCAGACCTCTCATGAATAACAGCAAACTCCAGGCATACTTCAACATGCAGTGGAAATGCCCACTAGAAAAACCTACAGTGAAGAAATGTCACTATCTGCCTCCTGCAGCTCCAGTCTGCCAAGAACAATGTTGGACTTTTGCCTTGATATGTATCCAGTTTGCAGTACCACTGTTCCACCAAAGGGGCCTCTGTGGTACTTGGACTGCTCTTAAGACCCAGACATGGCTTTGTTGTGACTTCTCTTCTGCCTTCTCCCTGGTATCGTGGACCGGGTGGCTTTGACCCCTGGCTTGTTTGACCCTCCTGCTTTACGGTGTCTGCATTCCATTGCACCGCTAGTAATTCTGCACATACATATCCAGCTCCTGTGTCTGCATTCCATTACACCCTGTGTGTCATCTCCACTGTCTAGTGATAACACCCCACAGACAATTGCATCCTGTCACCAGTATCTCCTGTGTATCGGTCCGCAGAATATTGCATCCTGTGTGTCGTCTCCACTGTCTTATGGTAACGCTCCGCAGATCATTGCATCCTGTCTCCAATATCTCCTGTGTATCGGGCCGCAGACCATTGCACCCTGTGTGTCTTTTCCACTATCTAGTGATAACGCCTCTGCAGACCACTACACTTTCTCGGCTTGCTGATCATCCTGTGCCTTGTGCCTCCTGAGTTACCTGGAGTCCTGCTATCTGTGACGCATCCGGTGCCTCGTGCCTCCAGAGTAATCTGCAGTTCTGACACCTGTGATTCATCCGGTACCTCATGCCTCCAGAATAAACCAAGTATCCTGACACCTGTGGTTTCTCCGGCTTCTCAGCAATGCCTCTTCATCTCTGGCTTCCCGAGTAATCCTTTCTCTAACTGCCATACTCTGCTGACTTGTATTTGATGCTTTACAATTGATTGCATTCCTAACCTGTGTAATAATAAACCACTTTGTTCCACTTACATTCTCTCTGTGATTTACTTATTGGGGATCCTGACAAGATATATGTCTACCCCACTGGCTGGGATGGAGTAGGAGATTCAGTCAGATTTACTTATCCATTTTCTAACACCATTGTTAAACATGGTATAGGTAGATTACTACATATGCACACCAAATCAAAACTAAGACACTGACATCCAATCACATAAGACTTCTAGCTGGCCTAAATAGTGCAATTAAAAGAAAAAAATTCAGCCAAATGTCATTCTTTACAGGAAACACATTGGCTAAATGACTCAAGAAACATGGTTAAAAGTAATTGGCTACAGGAGTGCATCTCTGCATCCTTTGCACAAAAGAGGAGGGGAGCACCCATGTTAATCAGTAAAAACATACAATATGTTCTATCTGGTGTGGTTACTGATACTGGGGGAAGTTGCATCCTACTACAGATAGTAAAACAAAATAACAATTTACCATATTAAATATGTACGCTTCCTATACATCCAATACTCATTTCTACAACAATATCTCACAACTATTTATGCAAACTGATACTCCAAACTAATAATTGGGGGGAATTTAACATGACCAATGATCCAGATATAGGCAAATCTAAAGCTACAACATCTAATCCCTTATTAGCAAAAAGAGGAATAAAAACCTTCATCAAACCATGTATACCATTCCTTCTCCAGGATCGATTATCTTCCAACTAAATTAAATTATTTACTAGACTATTTAAATCCCATATAGATATCATAATTTCTAATCATGCTCCTTTATAAGTGGATATCAATAAAATATCTCCTACTAACAAACGCTGCTCTTAGGCTTTCTCTACCATACTGAGGATTTTAGAACATACCTTACTCACAATTGGTTAAACTATGTAGATGACAATATTGAACCTTGAGACACTTCATAATATACTAGGAGATGACAAAAGCAGTGATGCGAGGTCATATTATATCATTTAGCCAAAATAGAGATCATAAGAAAAAAACAAAACATAATTTAAACAGCAAGTTAGAGACTCCTATTAAACTTACCTTAACAGGGAAAAAGAAGAAAACTGAGATAACTATATGAAATAAAAGCAAATACTGGAAGATTTCATGCAGGAAGCACAAAAAAACTTTATCATAATAAAATATTTTAGATGGGTGCTAAGGCTGGGAGAGTATTAGCTTTTATAGTCAGCCAACAAAAGAAAAACACTACATAATTAAAACTAAAGATCCACTAACGAATCAAGTTTACACCTTACAAGCTGATTTTGAAGCTCATTTTGAAATGAATTACGCTAAACTGTTTTAATTGTATTTTTCCAAAACAGTACAGTAAAGAAACAACAAATCAAACATACATAGTTACATTGTAAATCATAAACCCCATTTGATGAGTAAAGCAGGTAAATAAATACATAACCAACATACATCAAACACTGTATAATACCAAAGTAGATTAGTAGCATGATGCACTAATAGACATTCAGGCACTCTCAGCTCTTAAGGGGAGGCGTCAAATAATAGGAGTGACAGTAGGTCAAGTGCCTCAGAACAGCCAAGACTGGGGAGCATATATATGAGTGATGATTGAGTGATGGGCAATGGAAGGGCTCAACAGGATCTATATTTTGACTTTGCCCATCTGGACAACACTTTGAAGTAATTGGCATAGCAGTACAGCAATAGTACGTAAATCGCTCATGCCCTACAGCTTCATTAACCAGGGCCACCCAGTCACCAAAGCGCAATCAACATTCTATCAATAAAGACCTTGACCATCACAAGAAGGTTGAGAACATACCTGGGGGTGCTTCTACCCTGGAAAAGATCCACTCCCAGACAGAACACACCTGTTCTGGGGAACAGCAATGGAACCGTGACACCGTATCCCGTATACCCTCCACCACCCGTGATTAAAAGTCCCGGATGATAGGACAACTCCAGAGTAGGTGCCAGTCTGGCACCGGTCTGAAGCAACCTGCGCAGAAAATAGTATACTCTATGCAGGATATATACACTATATGGACACAAGTATTCAGACGCTTGACCATTACATCAACAGGGACTCTAATGACATTGTATTCAAATGTATTTACTTTAATATGGAGTTGGTCCCCCTTTTGCAGCGATAACAGCTTCCCCTCTTCTTGGAAGGCTTTTTACAAGATGTTGGAGTGTTTCTGTGGAAATTTCTGCCCATTCATTCTGTAGAGCATTTATGAGGTCAGGCACTGATGTTGATCAAGAAAGCCTGGCTCCAAATCTCCATTCCAGTTCATCCCAAAAGTGTTTGATGGGGTTGAGGTCAGGGCTCTATGCAGGCCAGTCAAGTTCTTCCACACCAAACTAATCAAACCATGTCTTTGTAGTCCTTGCTTTGTGCACTGGGGCACAGTCATGTTGGAATAGAAAAGGGCCTTCCCCAAACTGTTGCCACAAAGTTGGAAGCATAACATTGTCCAAAATGAATTTGCATGCTGAAGCATTAAGATTGCCCTTCACTGTAGATAAAGGGACTAGCCCAAACCCTGAAAAACAGTCCCATACCATTATTTCTCCTCCACCAAACTTCACAGTTGGCTTGATGTAGTCAGGCATTTAACGTTCTCCCGCATGCGCCAAATCCAGACTTGCCCATCTGACTGCCAAACAGAGAAGCATGATTCGTCACTCCACGGTATACAGTCAGCTACTAATTTCTTGACCCATATCCTCAAATATTTAAATTTGTTGCGTCCACTGCAGCGGGTGGGTCCCATCGGCAACTGCCGTAAGACCCCTGTCAATGGGAAAAATAATAGATTTGGACCAATTTATCTTCAGGTCAGAGAAATCACCAAACTTGTCCATAAGCTGTAATAGTGTAGTCAGAGATGTATCCGAGTCTTTCAAATACAAAAGCATATCGTCGGCATAGAGCGCAATGTTGTCTTCCCTATTCCCTGCCCTGAGGCCACAAATACCAGGATGTGCGTGTATCAAACAAGCCAAATGCTCTATTGCAATGGCGAACAGGACTGGGGAGAGTAGACAATCCTGCCTCATACCCCTTCCCAGGCTAAAGAGAGAGGTAGTGTGATCATTAAATTTAATTCTGGCTACAGGGGCCGAATACAGCAGTCTCACCCAAGATCGAAATTCGGGACCAATACCGAATTTATGCATAACCACCCACAAGTACTCCCATTCCACAGAATCAAATGCCTTGGCTGCATCCAAGGATAGAACCTTGGCTGCACTCCCATGTCCTCCCGGCATCTGCAAATGGGTAAAGAGACGTCTGAGGCTAACAGCCATAGATTTTCCAGGTATGAAATGTTCCAGAGGACCGGCGGCTGGACTATAGTGATCTTAAAAGACAGAACCCCACCCAGGCAGCCACTAGTTAGCTTCCCGCTCCTATAAATGTAAGCCAAAATGGATTAAGTTTCCAAAAGTGGATCAAAGTATATGGGGCGAGGGCATCAACCAGCTGCATCGGGGAGTGGTCAGATATACCTCTAGGGAGGTAGCCAACCTCATGAATCAGCATGGCAAATCTATTGGAGATGAGAGTTAGGTCTATGAAGGAGAATGTGTGGTATTATTATGTAGATTGCCAGGAAAATAGCCGCTGCAAAGGAAAGAGAGTCCTCCAAATATCAGTTAACCCCATATCAGTTACTAATTTGGTGAAGGGGAAGAACCTGTACTCACTGAAGACGATTCCTGCCACCTATCAAGGGAGACATCCATGACTGCATTAAAGTCCCCCATACAGACCACAGTGGTGAAAGAGCAATAAATTTAGAGGCTTTCTTGAGTACCTTAGAGTTAAAATTCGGGGCTGAAGTAAAATAGGGGAGTTGATCACCAAGGCCTAGGGAAATACATAACGAACATATGGGTCCAGCCTCCTCAAGTACAAATCTTACATTTTTTCTAACCAATATCGAGACTCCAACAGTGAATATGTTGAGTGTACAGAGTGATAGGACCATCCTACCCAGGACCTCTTCAGGGCCAAGACACGGCTATCCGTCAGATGGGTTTCCACCAGGCACACAATGTCAGGATAATACTTTTAAGTTTACGTGAGCACTAAGGATCTTTTAATGTGGGCATTAAGACCTCGCACACACCAGGCAAGACCCTCAGTCCCCCCCGCCCCCTCCCTAGTAGAAACCAACAATGGCATCAGGACACCTACCGATCGTTCATCCTCTAGAGCTGCAGTCGGGCAAACTTACCAGAGGAAAAAAGGTAAAAGCAGTGCATCTCAAGAAAAGATATTGCAAGCACTCAGCAAATAGAGACATATGAGGTTGTAAAAACACAGACCACTGTACTAGTCCCCTGACCCGAAACCCAAGTAGTGATGACAATCTCAGCTATAGTTCTCCATCATGTCTGTGCTCCATCTGCGGTCTGCCATCCAGTCACCTCCTTACGTGTAGGGAAGAAGTAAGTACAGCCATCTGCCACCACCGCAGTCGTGCAGGAAACAACATTGCATACGAGAGCTGCAAGTTTCGAAGTCTTCACTTTACTTGTACAAATTGGGCTTTGTTTTACTTCAAGTGCAAAATCTGGTATGACTGATATTTGGTCAGATTTCTTTCTGTAAAGGGCCCTTGGTCCGAACCAGGCAGAGTACCACATCTCTGTCGTGCTAGTGTAGTAGCTTGGCTATAAAAGTCCTGCCCAGAGTTCCTGGCTGCAGGGATGAAGGGTGAGCCCGCTTGACTGCAAACTGTGCAGTAAAGGTCTCCGTCCCAAACACGGTTAACAACCAGTATTCAAGAGAGCCTCTGGATTGGGGCCCTGAACTCTCTCATGGAGGTCAACAAAGTGTAAATTATTTTGGTGCAAGCACCTTTCCAAGTCATACATTTTTGTTTGCAGATATTGACATGGATAGTTAGTTCAGCCATGTCCCTTATGTCTCTTTTATGGGTGTCTTCTAGCGTAGATATCCGTTTCACAGCTTCGCCCACCTTCTCCCTCATCTATTCCAAGTCCTTATGGATGAGAGATAAGAACTTTCCTAAAATTATCTAAAAGTCTCTTTTCTGAAAATGTAATGGCTTGTAGCAGGACCTGCTGAATAGAGGAGGGATCTTCCACAGTGGAGGGAGAAGAGTCTGCAAGTGTTGCAGGGAGTTTCTGTGCTCCAGTAGCCTTCGCAGAGGTAGAGGTGGAGTAACCGCGTGCATATTTCTCAAGTTTTGCAGCCGCATCGGCGGTATTAGTTTTACCCATATCTGCAACTCAGAGAGTCAGATTAGCCGAGCACCAATAACCTCTGAGGACGTTCAATCAGCAACTCACAAGGCTAGCAAGAAAAGTACAACTCCACACCCATAGTCCAGAGGAGTTTACAGAAGGTTATATGAATGGAGGAGCCTAGATAGTAGCACCAAAGCGTTTCTGTTGCAACAATTCCAAAACATTTCAGTAGATGGCAGCATAACTCCACACCCACAGACCAAAGGAGTTTACAGAAGATAATGGTAGCAAGAGATATAGGCAGAAATGACAATTAGCCACTCTCAAAACAGACCCGCAGCAATCCTGTAGATTGCAGCATAACTCCTCTATCACATCCCCAGGATCTTACAGAATAACAAAAATGAAGGTACCCAACAGTAAAGTCTCCGATTTGTAAAATAGCAATATTGTAAGGCATAGGAGAAGGGGAGCGACAGTTCAACAGCCCAATTCAGCACAGTAGGCAGTCCAGGTCACAGTCTCTCAGCCCTTGCCTAGTGCACAGTAATGATATGAAAGTCAGGGCAATTCCTCTCTGCATAGAAATAAGGTGCAGTCAGCAGAGTGCAGGACAAACAGCAGTGGGCAGAGATCAGGATCCTCTGTCTGCAGACAATGGATACAGTCAGCCCCACAGTCACCACTCACACGTGGGAGAGAGGGTAGAGTGGGGGGGGGGTTCACAATCAAGACCATGGCAGGCACAGCAGAGAGAATCAGAGGAGTGTAACAAATAGACCAGACAGCACCATACTACCAATCACTCGAGAGTCTCCCTCTCCGGCAATAAGCAAAATGTCCATTTCCCGCCCTTCAAGTTTTCAGGTACTTTGGAGTGGGGGGGGGGGAAATCCGAGTCAGGAGCCTACAGGTAATAATCGTATCCACTGCGAAGACTTCTCTCCACAGCACGAGGCAGTCAGAATAAAAAGAAGCAGCACCAGGGAGGCCTCAGAAGTTATCAGCCAGTAAATTGCGGAGCTTCATAGGAGCCACAGATCTTCACATAGGCGAAGCTTTACAGTCAGAGGCCCAAGTCCGGTATTATTCAGGGTAGGGAAGTCAGGATAGATCTCCAAGGATTTGTGAGGAACAATCAGCAGTTTTAGTTAGTGATGCTGGACATTATTCAGGATATGTGTAGGAGCTCTAACGTCATGTGTTCTCACTCCATACCTGGTCAAGCCACGCCCCTGCATTACGCTAAACTTTATACAGCGCCTACAGAGAATGCTTTTCTAGCAAACACTCTGTTATCTGAAACAAACCTCCCAAAGATTATTCCCCAACAAAGAGAGCTGCTTACTGAAGAAATAACAGAACAATAAGGAAATCAAGCAATAAAATCATTACAGCATAATAAATCTCCAGGCCCAGACTGCTTTTATGGAACTATTATAAAATGCTACAATCAGATCTTTCAAAAATATATAAAGAAAATATCCCATTCTGAAACTTTAATGAAGCACTCACATTACTCATCCCCAAACCCAATAAAGACACAGATATAATCAACTATTACAGACACATCACACTCTTCAACCTAAATAGATAGCAAAGATATTTGCCAATAGATTGCAAATTCCACTCTTACTTACTCACTTACTTACTTAATTGGGTTTTACTCATGGATGATACTCAGTTATCAGCACTGACGACAGTAACAGCTTCTACAAAGAATAAAAAAATCTAAAAATAAATGTTGAGAAAACTTTCCACAAAGTGACACATTTGAAGAGAATTCTTGAAATGCAAGAGTTTGAGTCAACTTTTTCAAGCCAAATAAAATATATTTTTAAATGCTTTCACCACAAAACTAATAACTGCAGCATCTTCTTTGTGGATACTGCTTTGCCTTCTTCAGACCCTGCCTGCAAGGGGTTAATTCCTCATCGATGAAGTTGGATTTTAATCACCTATGTCTGGCCTTTAAGATACTGCTTCTCCCAGCAATCTGAGCCAGTTCATAAACTGTCTTTGCTGCTGCTGGTCTCTCTGTGAAATGTCTGTTTGGATCCTGACTTGTTACTTGACTCCTGCTTGTTTGTAAGTTTTGCAACTCTTTGTCAGAATCACTAGGTGGAATTGATGATACCTGCCAGCAGTTGGCGCTACTGAGTACTGAGGTATGGAGTCCAACACGCCCCTGGTTTTCACCAGGAACCCCCGCAAGGAGGTATGGACTTCGCTGCAAGGGACGTGCAGGTCGTGGCCCTCAGTATCAGTCAGCTGGTGAGGTAACAATTGAGGCAGCGGTGAGAGCCCAACAGGATGCAGGATGGAAGAGTAGTCAGCAAGCCGGGTCAAAACCAGAGGAACAGATATAGCCAAATCAGAAACAGGAGAATGGTCAGGAAGCCGGGTCAATACCAAATAATAGTCTAAGCCAGAATCAGGAACCAAGGAGAAGTCAGGAACAAGCCGGGGTCAGAATCCAAATAACAGCAACACAAGAACAAACATTGGAGCAAGGCTGAAGACCAAATACTCTGGCACTAGACATGTGTCAGAGGCTGCCTTATATACCCTAAGGTGCCTCCTGATAGGGTTAGGGAGATTTTGGCAGTAAGACATGCTGGCTGCAGACAGGTGAGCAGAGATAGTGTCCCGCTGCTAGGCAACAGGACGTGGTTGCTTGGAAGGTGCAGGCGTCTGTCTCCTACACCAAGTGCCATTGCTGAGACGGCGCCTGACACTCTTCTTCTGACCCAGACCCCGACTTCATTATATGATAATGAACTTTTTATTGGCGTGAGGTGGTACCACTGATGACTGACTTAATTGGATACATACATCATTCTACTCATTTTCTTGCTGAAGTACAACACGTTGTAAAACTTTCAGATCCACAATGATCATACTCATACTGTTGCACATTAGCAAGTTCCAAAGAAGCATCCTCACTTTCTTTGTCTAAATCATCGCCATTACTACTCCTCTTTACATTTTCAAAAGTATGAGGTCGACATCTAGACAATCATTTGGTCGACATTTAGAAAGTCAACAACATTACATCGACAATTCAAACGTTGACAGTATTATTAGGTCTACAATTCAAATGTAGCAAACAGTATCATATGGTTAGGAATATGGTTAGGGATACGGTTAGGGATATTATTGTCAACCTAAAAATACTATCTATATTCAAATTGTCAACCTAATATTACTGTCTACATTTCTATTGTCAACCTAATAATACTGCCAATGTCATTATTGACAACTTTCCAACCCTATCTATATTATGGTGTGGACCATATAAATGTTGATCATATAACTGTTAAACTTTTGATACACACCCAGCAAGAGGTAGTAACAAGGTGGAATTCCACACTTTATGTGCTTCAGCGATATTCTCAAACCATTTCAGTTATGGAGTGGCAGTTGTGAAGAGATCATTAGAAAACTTACTGTAAATGACAGTTAATGCTATAAAAAGAATGTAGGAACAAAAACAACTCCACATCACATAATTTTAGATATTTTTCTCAAATTTTATTTAACATAGTAACATAGTAACATAGTTGATGAGGTTGAAAAAAGACACCAGTCCATCAAGTTCAACCTATTTTGGATCTCTTGCGATCCCTCACTTATATTTGAAATTGATCCAGAGTAAGCAACCGCCAATCTGTTGCAATTGTGAAATTCCCCCAGACTGAATATTGCAGTCCTATTTTTACCTTATATCCACTACTATCCTTCATTTTAATATAGTAATTAACTCCAGATCCAAAACTTAAACCAAAACATGTGAAGATTTTCAGCCAAAAAACCCCCCAAAAGATGAAGATGGTTTTAGAATCAAAAACAAAAACAAAATATGGGGGTCTTTGCGCCTGCCTAGGGCCAAGCGGTTCTCAGGGGGACCGCGGCAAAGCAGATCGGGGGATAAGGAAAAAAAATTTGCTCCCCCCTGACTCGCGGCACCCCCCCACGACCCGCAAAGGGGTGTGTGTGCCGCGAGTCAAGGAAGGGGCTGGTGTTATAGCTAGGTGGCTGGTCTCATCCCTACCTCCTCTATGTGTGGCCTGCTCCGTGTCACATAGGATGTGCACCATATGACAGGTGCCGTCCAATGTGTGAAAAGAAAGAGCACAGCACGCCGATGGAAAAAGGTAAGTTGGGGGGTTAGTATATTAATATAATATGTGAGTGTGAGGGGCCAGTGTATGTATATTATGTGTATGTGTGAGGAAACAATGTATGCACATTATGTGTGTGTGTGAGGGGCCAGTGTATTTATATTATGTGTGTGTGAGGGGTCAGTGTATTTATTAGAGATGGTCACTGACCCCCGTGTTTTGGTTTTGTATTTGGTTTTGGATCTGGATTACCGTCGTGTTTTGGTTTTGGTTTTGGTTTTACAAAACCGCCCTCGCGTGTTTTGTTTTTGCTTTTGGTTTTGTTTGGTTTTGTTTTGCAATTTGTTAAAAAAATACATTTATTGGTGCTAAAATAACATAATTTAGGCATTATTTTGTAGCTATATTATTATTAACCTCAGTAACACTAATTTCCAGTCATTTTTTATTCAATTTTGACCACCTCCTATGTCACAATATGATTTTCATACACTTGAAAAGAAAAATTGCTGTAGTTCTTGCCAGTGATAGCAAAAAGGCCATTGTCATGCCTGGGCATAAGACCAAAAATCCACCTCTTAAGTGTGGAATTATTTTTACACAAATCCTGGCAAGAGTTGTCTATTCATTTGTAGTGTTTTTAAAGCCACACTCAGTAGAGGTAGGGACCTTAACCATCTGGGGGTAAATGTATGAACATGCGGGTTCTTCAACACCCGCGTGTTCAGCGATTAAATTTCAAGCGGCGCTGCATTGTAAAGGGAAACATCCCTTTACAATGCGGTGCCGCTTGAAATTTAATCGCCGAACACGCTGAACACGCGGCTGTTGAAGAACCCGCATGTTCATACATTTACCCCCTGGGATCCTCATCCATGTTTCGTCATTTTTCAGCGAGTTCTTGGAAAACTGTTGGGAAAATCAGAAACTTAGGTTAACAAAATAACAACAAGCAGTCCAGCATAATCTTCCTCCATTCTCTCATTTACATCCCAGCACCTGCAATCTTCCCCCCCCAACACATTCATAATTAATATCCCCTGAACCAACAATTGGCAGTTAAACAATCCTTTGCAAGAGGAAACAAGAATGAAACCTGTCACCCAGCCGCAAAGCGGATCACAGACGCCCTGGGTACTATGCTAGTGTTAGATCTGCGTCCAATGTCCACTATTAATACAGTTTATTTAAGACATTTAATTGAGGTGTTCTGTCAAATGTCATCACTATACCATTTTACTAGAAAAGCTAATTCTCTCCTGTACCGGAAAGTTCCTAAAAATTGAATTATTGGGCGACAAAATTGCATTCTACCCACTGTACAATTAACTACAGATATGTGTACAAGCGGAACTGGAAAAACTAAAGATTATATGACTGTGAAAGCCCACTGGGTTGGTCATTCGCCTTCTCCATCATGGACAGCAGTAGCATGTACCCAGGTACGTCACATTTTTGAGAAGTAGGCTACTCTGTGTATCAGCGGCTTCAGTAAGAGGCATACAGCTGACAAACTGTTCCAAAAACTAAGGGATGTCATTGAAAGATGGCTAATCCTGCTTGGAATCTCCTGAGGATATGTCATTTCTGATTACGACCCCAATATTGGTCAAGCATTACAGCGGGGTTGAATTACATCACATTTCCTGTTTTGCACACACTATCAACTTGGTGTTACAGAACTTTTTAAAAATGACATGCAGGAGATGCTGTTTCTGTCCAGAAACATTTAGGGTCAATTTCTGGTTCCTGCAACAGCATGTAGGAGAATGCAGGAGCTGCAATAAGACTAGCATTTGAGGGGAATATACTTTAGTCCAGCGAAGTAGTATCCTGTGAAGAAAGTGCAGAGACGGTTAGCTTGAGTCAAGTGATTACCTTAATAATACATTTTGAAAAGGTGCTACAGAAAATTATAGTGTGAAAAAAAACAAAGTAAATGTGCTAACTATATTTTAATTGTAGATTAAATACTTATTTTTTTTTGCAAGGATCCCAGACTTATCAACATCTTGTTTGGACGTCTTCTCCTTCAGTTTCTCTGGCAACTGCTTGTTGTAAAAAAAAGTGCTTTCCCAAGATACCCAGTGGTGATGCAGATGAGTCCGCACAACATTTTGATATTTGCTCTGCTGTAAAAGAATTGCCCAAAAATCGTGACAGCTCTGCCCTAAAATAAACTAGTCATTCCCTTTGGAAGGCCATTATCGGCAATAACATCATATTACACAGACTTCTATGATGGTGGGATGAATTAGTATTGTTTGAGGAATATTATCACTAAACCCTGCCACCTCTCCTGTTTCGCAGTGAGCTGTGGTACAATAAAATGTAACTGCAGATTTAGACCAAGACTGTCAGCCCTATTATTTCTATTTCAGCATTTACAATTAGCAATGGAGCAATGGAGCTCTTCTCTTTGGGTGTTACCTATATAATGCAGCACAATTTGCCTGCAAATTCTACAGACAAGCCTGCTTGTCTTCCTCTTCATCAATGACTCTTAGCAATTGAGCACTCGTCTTTGGATATATATTACATCCCAACATTATTAGTGCAAATTAGGAAAAATACAGTTTAATCCCTGATAGGCCCTCCACCATCCTTTGCATGTTAATAGTAGGATTGGTTGGAGTTATGGTCAAGGTCACACATTTTTTTGACAAATCCTTCAAACCAGCCCAGATGTCAAACTGTTGTGGTCTGCCACCTGCGTCATCCCTGCTTATGTTTGGAAAGTGCAAATTGGTGCCAGAACCTCACGTGCCAGAACTGCTGTCATTGGTGCCACACTGCTTCCTCTGGTGCAGGACTAACACAATCAACCGCATCAGCGCCCTCGTCGGATACCCAAATCTCCCCCACATCCTCTTCTAAAGACAAAGTGTCATCCTCACTTGGTGTATCACCGGCAACACTCAGGCTGTTCAGGCACACATCAGCAGAACTGCTGAAAGGGCACTTCTTTATGGGTAGACTAACAGAATGCTCACAATTAGACATCCCACTGTTGGATGGACTCTCCACAGGGATTGGTGTCATTTCTGATTCAGAGCAAAACATTATCCTCTAATGCCTTACTGTTACCTTGCAGCTCGGCTTTGACGTGTAACAGTAGTTGTGCACCACTTGTAGGCTCTGTAACATTTTTGGATCTGCCACTAATAGAGAAAGGCAAAGGCCTCATTCTCTCTTTGCCACTGCGTGTATAGAATGACATGTTGGCAATTGTTTTTTTTTATCGGCACTTAACTTTCCCTCAGTTACACTTCTTTTTCGCTTCAACACAGTAAAAAAAAATTTGGGGTGTGTTTTTTTGACTGATTTCAAAACTCTGTGTAGTTTGACATCGCCTTGGCCAGATGACGTACTGGGAACACTACCATCAGGACTGGTGACAGAACTTGGTTGCTTATTCTGCTCATATGTGGACTGCTTTGAATCCATTCTGAGCCCAAAGCACTTGTAGTCCTACAAAATGTTTTAGATACTGCTGACAAATATGACTTTTGACAGCCAGAATTATTTATGCACAATAATGGGGGACACCCCAAAAGCACTGGGGAGAGCAAAAAATTATTTGGTAAATCTGCTGACAGATAGTAATTTTGACAGACATAAATATTTAGGCAAAATAATGGGGGACACCCAAAAAGCACTTTGAGTGCCAAATATTGAAAAAAAAAGATTCCTCTATCCTCCTCTCTTCTCTAGCGATTTTTGTTAGCACAATTGGAATCAGAATATTGTATTCTCTGTCCCTGCTCTAATCAGCCTGTCACTACACCCTGCTCTCTCCCTCTGTCAAATAGCGATGGATTGCTGTGGAGGCAGGTATTTATAATCTTCAAGTATCGCGAGAACCGAGCCCCGAGAACCGACAACGTCACAATGACGTTCAGCCTCGATTTGGATTCCGAGCGGGCGGGAGAGTACCGAGCCTACTCGGCTCGGTACTTGGATAGCCAAAGGTCGGGTGGGTTCGGTTCTCGCGAACCGAGCCCGCCCATCTCTAGTATTTATATTGTGTGTGTGTGTGTGAGGGGCCAGTGCATGTATATTATGTGTGTGTGTGAGGGGCTAGTGTATGTACATTATGTGTGTGTGTGTGTGAGAGGAGCCAGTGTATGTACATTATGTCTGTGTGAGGGGCCAGTGTATTTATATTATGTGTGTGAAGGGCAAGTGTATTTATATTACGTGTGTGTGAGGAGCCAGTGTATTTATATTATGTGTGAGTGAGGTGGCAATGTATGTACTTTATGTGTGTGTGTAGGGCCAGTGTATGTACATTATGTGTGTGTGTGTGGGGCCAGTGTATGTACATTATGTGTGTGTATGTGAGTAGCCAGTGTATGTGCATTATGTGTGTTAAGGGCCAGTGTATTTATATTACGTGTGTGTGAGGAGCCAGTGTATTTATATTATGTGTGTGTGAGGAGCCAGTGTATTTATATTATGTGTGTGTGAGGGGCCAGTGTATTTATATTATGTGTGTGTGAGGTGCCAGTGTATGTACATTATGTGTGTGAAGGGCCAGTGTATTTATATTACGTGTGTGTGAGGAGCCAGTGTATTTATATTATGTGTGTGTGAGGAGCCAGTGTATTTAGATTATGTGTGTGTGAGGGGCCAGTGTATTTATATTATGTGTGTGAGGTGCCAGTGTATTTATATTATGTGTGTGAAGGGCCAGTGTATTTATATTACGTGTGTGTGTGGAGCCAATGTATTTATATTATGTGTGTGTGTGAGGTGCCAGTGTATTTATATTATGTGTGTGTGAGGAGCCAGTGTATTTAGATTATGTGTGTGTGAGGGGCCAGTGTATTTATATTATGTTTGTGTGAGGGGCCAGTGTATTTATATTATGTGTGTGAAGGGCCAGTGTATTTATATTACGTGTGTGTGAGGAGCCAGTGTATTTATATTATGTGTGAGTGAGGTGGCAATGTATGTACATTATGTGTGTGTGTGGGGCCAGTGTATGTACATTATGTGTGTGTGTGTGAGTAGCCAGTGTATGTACATTGTGTGTGTGTGTGTGAGGGGCCAGTGCATGTATATTATGTGTGTGTGTGAGGGGCTAGTGTATGTACATTATGTGTGTGTGTGTGAGAGGAGCCAGTGTATGTACATTATGTCTGTGTGAGGGGCCAGTGTATTTATATTATGTGTGTGAAGGGCAAGTGTATTTATATTACGTGTGTGTGAGGAGCCAGTGTATTTATATTATGTGTGTG
This sequence comes from Mixophyes australis, assembly GCA_036250195.1. NCBI lineage: Eukaryota > Metazoa > Chordata > Amphibia > Anura > Limnodynastidae > Mixophyes > Mixophyes australis. The sequence goes on along the minus strand of JAVHZZ010000004.1, from coordinate 34,185,993 downwards.
TGAGGGGCCAGTGCATTTATATTATGTGTGTGTGGGTGAGGGACTGTTTGTGGGAGGGAAATAGTTTTTTTTTTTTAAATGGTAACACTATCAATTTAATGTTGGAGCTGGTTGGAGGGAAATAGGTCTATTTATTAAATGTGTTTGCTATTAATTTAATGTTTTGGTTGGAGGGAGGCCTACTTATAAAATGTGGGTGCTATATTGATTTAACACTGGGGCTGGTTGGAGTTTACTGAATTTATGTAACCATTTTTTTCCAAAATAGGGCCTCCAACATTCCAGGATCCAGACAAGCAGCAACTGATCTAAAGACACCAGCAGCCACAGTTGGTGAAAGTGACAAGAACAGGTAAGAAAGAGCAGGACAGTCTGCCAACTATCCTGAATCTGGTGGGATTTATATTATGAGGAGGTCTGACTTGTTTAAATTAGGGATGTGCACCGACGACTTTTGGTGTCTCGTGTTTTGTGTTTTGGATTCGGATTTTCTTGAGGTTTTGGGTTCGGATTTGTCTTGCAAAACACCTGCCGAAAAGTTTTGGTTCGGATTTAAGGGTTTGAATTCGGATTTTTTTTGAAAAAAGCATAAAAAGTTTAAAAATCAAGTTTTTGGGCTTATTTTCACTCCTACGCTATTATTAACCTCAATAACATTCAATAACAATCATTTCCACTAATTTACAGTGTATTCTGAACACCTAACAATATTGTTATTAGTCCAAAACGTTGCAACCATCAACTGGTCTTAATTACACCAAAAATTGTACCTGGACTGCGCAGAGGAGTGGTCACCACAATATAATAAGAAAACCATCAACTGGTCTTAATTACACCAAAAATTGTACCTGGACTGCGCAGAGGAGTGGTCCCCACAATATAATAAGAAAACCGGCATCAACTGGTCTTAATTACACCAAAAATTGTATCTGGACTGCGTAGAGGAGTGGTCCCCACAATATATTAAGAAAACCAGCATCAACTGGTCTTAATTACACCAAAAATTGTACCTGGACTGCGTAGAGGAGTGGTCACCACAATATAATAAGAAAACCATCAACTGGTCTTAATTACACCAAAAATTGTACCTGGACTGCGTAGAGGAGTGGTCACCACAATATAATTTAAAAACCCTCAAATGGTCTGAATCCCACCAAAAATTGTACCTGGACTGCGTAGAGGAGTGGTCCCCACAATATAATAAGAAAACCATCAACTGGTCTTAATTACACCAAAAATTGTACCTGGACTGCGTAGAGGAGTGGTCATCACAATATAATTTAAAAATCCTCAAATGGTCTGAATCCCACCAAAAATTGTACCTGGACTGCGTAGAGGAGTGGTCCCTACAATATAATAAAAAAACCCTCCACGGGTCTGAATTCCAAAAAAAAAGTTTCTTGACTGCGTAGTGGGGTGGCCTTGGTACACAACTTTTTACCGGGGCCACAATATAATTAAAAAACCCTCCACGGGTCTGAATTCTACCAAAAAAGTTTATGGACTGCATAGTGTAGTGTTCCCCACAATATTATTTAAAAATTTTGCAGCAACAGTCAACGTTGTTTAATATCTGATACACCTCTATCTGGACTGCATAGTGGAGTGGCCCCGGTACTAAATTTGGTACCGGGGCCACAATATTTCCTCCAACTTCCAAGTGTAGTGTTTATAACATATAAACACTACAGTAGTTCTAGCACGTCAATACCTCTTGTTTTAAATTATGACAGGGCATTTTACTTTTGGTTTAATTTTTTGAATTTGTTGACATTTTGTTTTACTTTTTGAACATGGCAAACGACTGTTGAATGGTCACATAATGCCAAAAAAAGAGTTGCAAGATGGAATTGTCCTTGGGCCCTCCCACCCACCCTTATGTTGTTGAAATAGGACATGCACACTTTAACAAACCAATCATTTCAGCGACAGGGCCTACCAAACAACTGTGGCTGAAATGATTGGTTTGTTTGGGCCCCCACACCAAAAAAACAATTAATCTCTCCCAGTACAAACTAAACAGGCTCTACTGAGGAAAGATGTCGTCCTCATCCTCAACCTCTGATTCCTCTCCCCCTACAGTGTGTACTTTCTCCTCCTCACACATTATCAATTCGTTCCCGCTGGACTCCACAACCACAGGTCCCTCTGTACTATCTGGAGGGCAGTGCTGTACTTCATTGAGGAATTGATTATTCATTTTTATAAACATAATTTTTTCAACATTGTGAGGAAGCAACCTCCTTCTCCGCTCACTGACCAGGTTCCCCGCTGCACTAAAAACTCTTTCCGAGTACACACTGGATGGGGGACAACTCAGGTAAAATAGAGCCAGTTTGTACAGGGGCTTCCAAACTGCCTTTTTTTCCTGCCAGTAACAATATGGACTGTCTGACATGTCTATTTGGATGGTGTCAGCAAAATAATCCTCCACCATTTTTTCTATTGTGACAGCATCCCATGCAGCAACAGTAGACATGTCTGCAATGATTGGCAGGTCCTTCAGTCCGGACCAGATGTTATCAGCATCCCCCGTAATACAGTGTAATGATAAAGGAGGGCACAGTGTGAAGAGAGGGCCAGTAATGAGGGGCCACAGTGTGATGCAGGAGGAGCAGTGTAATGTGTGGCGGCACACAGCTTACCCTTCTACTAGGAGTATATGCTATGCTAAAAAAAATAGTGCTATGGATTGTTTCAGGGAGGAAGGGGGGTCCAAGCCAATATCTTACCGAGGGTCCCATGAGGTCTAAATCCGGCTCTGATCACCAACCACGGCTGGGAAATCACATCTGCACAATTATGTAATTTTGTTTTCCCTAAACTATTAACTCATTATGAAAAGGGAATGTCACTGTGAATAGACTGAGTCATTTATAATTCAGATCATTACATACAAATATCAGAACATAACATATAAATACAGCTATCTCTATAAAGCTGGGGGATAACAGTGAGGAAGATATAGAGAGACTTGTGGTGAAGTAAGTATAAGACATCTATTATAAGAATTTTATTGCAACTAAATTATATACTGTCATAACACACATCACTATCACTATATCTCCATCATATAGCCACATATATAAACATCACTCTCACTATATCTCCATCATACATGTTATAGAAACTCATCCACACACATACTCTTTGTTTGTAAACCTCTGTAATATACTCTTATCCAGATGGTGACAATCAATTGTGACAGTGATAATGAATTTTATTTGTTTGATTCTATTAATGTAGTTTTTATTAGGGAAACTCTTTGTGAACTCTTAACCTTGAATTATTATTGCCAACTAATCCACAGCCACTTAGTAAGCTCCCAAACACTACATCAGACCATTATCAAGTGGAGAATTTGTGTAATAAAATATTCAGGACCTCACACTTGCCCTCTTCTATACACACCTATATAGTATCAAAACTCTGCTTTATTCCATCATAGAAGATCACATTATTCACTTTTTAAGCTCATCCGTTGATTTCACTATCTTCATAGGTACAATGCATAAAGCTTGCTTTATACTTGTGCATGTAACCAGGGCCAGGCTGGGTAATAGATAGTCTACCAGGAATTATAGGAGAGATCACTTCTGAGTCATAATTAAAATATAGAATATACAGAATATACAATATAATATAAAAATCATAAGATTCACAAAGGTCATATGTGTTTTAGAGTTTAGGCTATACTAAAGAGTACATCAAATAACATTTTTACTTTGTATTTGTCAAACTAGTTCATCTCACTTAGGGGTAAATTTTTAAAGCTGCAGTTTTGAAAAAGTAGAGATGTTGCCTATAGCAACCAATCAGATGCCAGCTGTCATTTTGTAGAATGTACTAAATAAATGATAACTAGAATCGGATTGGTTGCTATAGGCAACATCTCCACTTTTTCAAACCTGCATCTTGATAACTTTAGTGCTTTTACACACCTGTGGATGCTCAGGTAACTTGAACGACCAGCCTGTAAGTGACTGATTGCACATCAGTCCTACAAGATAATATCTGATACCTGAAATCTGCATTTATACATACAGTACACAGTTGAACATGAACAGTGATGTGTATTTTCTGTTTACAGATTATCTACTGGATAATTAAAACAATATGGACCGTATTAACAACATGTGTATAAATGTCATCTTGTTTCACATTTTAATCGTCTGTTCCATGGATCAGAGATGCAGACTGTCACCTCTGTCAGTGCTGGAGGGGATAACACAACCTGGAGACATCATGATAGGAGTCTTATTAGGAATTCATGTTGACAAAATCTACCAAAAACTTACATTCAATGTGAGACCACCCAAGACCTTGTGTACAGTGTAAGTAAATATTATGATATAACTGATGTTCTTTCAGTGTCTGATTTATATATGACTCCGTATATAAGTAGTAGTTCAGTTAGTTAGTCCTAAAATACAAGTGCCATCTTTAAGAAGTAAGTTCTCTCCTACACTTACCTATCCCTACAAGCTTTTTACTTTCCTGCATCCAGATATATCATTATTTCTGCTCATATATAATCTGTAACTGATCTTCTGCTTCTACAACATTTTGAATTTAGCTTTGTGATTGGTAGATTATCCTATCAACAGTTAATATCACTATACCTGCAACGTTATATTTCACTGTTTCTTTATCCTGGTTTCAAGAAAGGAGAAACCTCTCTCTGTGCTCTCCAGACTCAAAGTCTTCCTGACTGTTCTATAGTGCTCAGTGTATTGTGCTGCTACATAAACACTGCTCTTTATACTGATCTACTTGTATAGAGTATTGATTTGTCTGTTTAAACAGAGTTTTTACTAGAGCTGCTCAGGCTCAGTTCCCTGAGAACTGAACACACTCAAACTAAGCAGATCCGAGTACCGAGCCAAGCTGGCTCGGGACTTTCGACCACCCTCTGATTTGAAAACGAGTCAAATCGTCATTGTTATGTCGTCGGATCTCACGATTTTTGGATTCCTTTTTAAGATCCAACATAACGGTTGGTGGGTGTTAGGGCGGGCGGACCCCCATTTTTCTTTTCTACCACTGCTGTGTGCCAATGTGTCCTAGATGTGCTAGGAACTGCCGTGTGTTTGTGTCATTGCTCTGTCGCTTACCATCCAGCCAGGTCGCTGCAGTATTTGTTTGAAAGTGTATGAAAATAATATTGTGCTCTGTGAGGTGGTCAAAATTGACTGCAAATGACTTGAAATTAGTGTTATTGAGGTTAATAATAATGTAGGGGGAAAAAAGAGCAAAATTATGTGATTTTAGCATATTTTAGGTTTTTCCTAAATAATCCAAAAAAAAAATGAAAACACACGAGGACAGTTTTGCCAATACCAAAACCAACACGCAAAGCTAATCCAGATCCAAAACCAAAGTCAAAACCAACTCACGGGGGTCAGTGAACATCTATAGTTTTTATACCTTTTGTAGCTAGTACACATATATATGTCTCTAATCTGATAATTTGTGGATATCAATTGTGCCTCCTAATAATGGTACCCCAGGAATGCTCCTCATAAACAGTATTTATTTTCCCTCTTACTATATGCTGCTTCAACTACTAAGACTGCACCCTATCACACAAATCAAACAGTATGGGTTGTTTAAGGGAATTAAATGTAGCATAAAGGGTCTATTATATGTATCAATACTGTCTAGTGCAGAGGGTCTCTTCCACAAAACCTGTTGCAGCTTCACAACTTAATAGGTATTTGAAAGGAATTATTGCAGAGCAATAGTTTAGTTTTTGTAATTTACATTATACAAATGACGACAGTCTTTTATTTCAGACAGACATTCAAACTATTTTATTTCAGTCAAATACTAAAATAAGTGGTTTCTAATTGCTGCAATACTTTATAGCAAAATCTTAAACTTTTTTTCAGTTAAAAAAATATTGCAATATGTATTGACGTAATATTATTATACCAACTATGGCTTAAAAATGTCTTCTGTTGGGAGCACACTCTTTTATGCATCGATCGTAAAAATCCAAAGAAAAAGAAATAGGCAGCATTCTATATTCCCATATAGCTGAAAAAAACCTTATGCAAAGGGCGGAGTACACATGAACACAAGCTGCAATATAATATAATCAAAATATTTATTAAACACAATAAAATGTAACATCCGGACAATGATCTCTAATCAACAGACATGATAAAACGGTTTAAAAGACAAAACATATAGTAGGCAAAGGGAGCAATCAGAACAAACAGTTCCTCTCCAGTGTTAATAGTTTAAGAGCTATCTGTGTCAAGAATCCGTCAACAAATAGTTAACTTTCCATGAGAGTCAGCAATGAACCTCTCAATGCACATAATTCTTCATTAGGGCTGACAATCCCAGCATATAACATGAGTCTTAGGGGAACATGGAGAGCTTGCAGTTATTTATAAGGGATAAAATCATAACTGCAGTGCAAATATGTTATGTCAAAGGAATCCATTGATAAGTTGAGTTATAAGTGTAAAATTTGAAGTCAGAGAGTCGGATATAAATTTATTGGATGGCTTTGCACATCCTAGTGTGTAAAGATAGAAGTGTCACCTGGGGGGGGCAGGTTCAAAGGACTTCTGGGGTGAGATCTATACTATTTGTGACACTTGAATAGACTTTTAGGTACCGCTCAGCATGTGGTCTGGCTCAATGAGGCCATGTGCTGATATAGCCTATATGTAATACTGTATAGACAAAAATAATTCAGTTTTAAAATATGCCATTTAAAATCAATAAAAGTAGTGATCAACCACATATTCCTCAATAGCATGATGAAGGGCAGCTCATATGTTAAATTAAGAATTCTGCCCCAGAGAGAAATGAAGGAAAGGAGTGTAAGCTCTGCGAATGCACTGTACTTAGGCGTGTTTGATATCAAAAGATGGACAAAGTCATAGGGGATTTATTAATGATAAAATTGGATTGAAGTAATGCTCTACAGAAAAAATATATCACATAGTAGAATTGGTTAGTAATCAGGCAACATGTAAATGGTGATTGAAAAAGTGTCCCAGGCCACAACCCCCGATTATCATTAAACGCTGTCCCTGTGAAGAACATCCCATTTCATGTTGCTTAAAAACCTGTGTTCTGAAAGAACAAACTGTCAGCTTCTTGGGGAATCAATCTAGTTAAAGGATTGTCCATCTTCTCTGCCTGCCCCAGGCATACAGATTATAAGTAAGTTAATATCTGTACGTTTATCTCTTTTATTTTAAACTGTTTTGCTTGCTATGTCTATTAATTGTTATTCATTATTGTTTTTCCTGTATGCCCTGTATTTTTGTATATTAGATTTATAATTTAATAAGTTGCGTCCTTGATACTCTAACGAAATCCATTAGCCTGTTTAGAAGAGTCAGAGCTCGACCAAGTTAACCCTTGTAATGCCAGTGTGTGATCTGTTGATACATTTGATTAACAAGCTGTGTGTGCTTGCATATACATTTGTGTAACAGTCTGGAGGTGTGAAGAGTTAACCCCGTGTGTGCTGGTGTGGGTCTTGCTAGTTTGTGCATAACTAGAAGCCTGTGTGCCAGTGTAGAACAGTATATTGGGGTGCTATTGCCCATTTTCAATAGGTGGTGACAGAACCTGATGTGTCTGACGGTGTGAGAGCGCTGTGTTGGGGGCGATTCCGTAGGTCTATAACCTGTGTGATAGGTAGTGAGAAACTGCGGGCTGAAATCATGTGTGACCTCATACAGTGAACACCCCAAAGTCACGGCAGCTGGGAGCGCGTGTGTGACAAGAGATAATGAAGCAAACCTGCAAACGGTACAAGGCACATAAATTGAAGAAGTATTTTCAGTTACAGAGATCCTGGGATAGTAATTTAACAGTCTTTATAGATCCCTCTCCGTTGCAATCACAAACCCAGATGGCCACCTGATTCTTCTCGTCTCTCACTCCACATCTCCTCCAAAACACGTCTCCTCCAAACAATTTAGTAACCCTTCCAACATAGGGCAAGCAGCGTTCTGCTTTACAGGTTGGAAGATATAATATACGACACAGCTCTCTCTCACTGAGGATCATGGCTCCACACTCACCACCTATAATATTTCCCCGGCGCATTTCGTTCACATTGAACTTTTTCAATGCATACAAACAATGGAACTACATTTCCTTTCATTCAGACCTCCATCCAATGAACATCCTTCACCTGTTGCATGCTTATAAAGCACTACCACTTTGCAAATAAGTAGTATGTAAGCTGGTAGATGAAGACATCTTGCGTATGTTCTGTTTGATTGAAAAACAGTGGAGAATAAACAAGCTGCCTAGCACAGGCTGTAGCTTTCAAGTAACTGACTGAGAGACTCTTAGTCTTGATGTCCCTTGCTCTCATGAATCATTTCAGCCATAAATGAGGATAGGCCAAGCAGTATTTTAAGAGAAAAAATGTAAACTTTCATTTACCTCCTCCTCCTCATTGTTTATTTAGATGGTGCCATAGTTTCCATAGAGACTGACATATGTGATATACAAGAAAACAAAAAGAATAATAAGAGGTATGAAACTTAACAGAAGCAATGACATAACATACAGAATAAAACAACATCAGGCATCACAAAGAACATGTGTGATAGACTGGGATAGAGTGACAGACTTAAGACATAGGGTGAGAGCTACATTGTAGTGGGGAGGAGGGAATAGAGACAGTAGCCTCAAGTAGGACAGTTTTGTTTGGAGTATGGACAGGGTGATGGGGCAGTGTGGTGAGACATGGACCTAAATTAGAAATGGGTTGGACTTTAATGTGATGCTTTTTCTGTTTCCACCCTGCACATTTTCCGATAAATTGCAAACCAACAAATACATTTTATGTGCATCCCCCTTTTATGGGTTGTTTCAAGACCAGGAATTGGGAGTGTATATACAAATAATTCTGTATGGTATTTTACTTCTTCCCTTACTACACATTGTAACACTAGAATCAATATGAAAGTTGGATGTTGAACAAATATTAAAAGCTGCATCAAAATGTAGTTTACAAATAGATTGTATAAATGAATATGATTACCGGCCTCAATAAATGCTCCAACAATTGAATTGTCTTTAAGTAATAAGATCATATTTTAGCAGATACTGTACAAACATTAATGTAATATAAATGAAAATTAACAAACAAAGGTAAAACATCGTACGTAATCATTTATCTATCCTAAAGGTACAGTTTGGAATTCTACCAACAGCTTCAGACTCTGATTCACACCATTGAAGAGATCAACAGGGATCCCAATATTCTCGCAAATGTAACATTGGGGTTCCAGATGTACGACACATGTAATATACCACATTATGAACTACAAGGAGCTTTACAGTTCCTAACTGAGACCACCACACTCACCTCCAACAGCCGGTGTGATACTAGACCATCGTTTGCTGCCGTTATTGGTTCCAGAGTTTCTGCAAACTCCATCATCTTGGCTCATGTCTTGGGGGCTTTCAGATACCCACAGGTGAGAAGTTTGAAGAACATGTATTTATAAACCATGAAATGATTTCTACTATTATAAATAAATCACATATTGCCAAATACAGTAATTAGCAAGTAAACATTATTACCAGAATAGGGACAAGTTTTTAGTACAATAAAATAATAATATGTGTTGTTAACCCTTTTCCTTCCTCTATTTCTGATCTTCTTGATGGATGTATTTTTGATTTGTTAAATTTTCAGCAACTTTGTTTTAATGAGGTAGTCAATGATATTATAGACCGATGTTATGGCATAGTATTATTTTTCAGCATAATGCCAAAGCTTCTCCATTTAAATATTATACTAAGAGGGCAATGCCTGAAAAAAATAAAATTAAAATTTTCAGTGGAATACCATAAGTGCAACCTTGTCCTAAAACTTTCCTAACCTGGGGTCTAGCGTTCAGGCTATGCAATGAGTCACCAGACCTCTTTAACATTCCTGCACACACATATAGTCCTGCATACTCTTGTTGGCAGAGTATAGTCAATGGACCCAGGGCCAGTGCGAGGTTGCTCTGCAGCCTAGGCGAAGCTTCAGTCTACCACCCTCCTTCCCGCAAGTCCCAATTCCTAGCTCCTCACGCATTTGACTTTTTTTTTTTTTAAATAATAATAACTTTCGTCTCCTTCTGATTGGCTGGTAAGGCTGTAGTCAATAAAATCCAATCCCAGCAATCATTTTATTCTACATACAGACTGTCATCAGGGACACTGAGCCAGCAAAAAGTAACCACATATAAACATAAGAAAGCACCAAGAACAGAGCTTTCACACTAATCAATCCAAATCAAGAGCCGCTCAGTACATGCACAGTGTCAGTTCATGGCTAGGCAACAAGACTTGCTCTGAAGAGGGTGGAATGTGGTTAACATATTAATTGATGTACGTTCTTACCTTAATCTGCAAAATGTCTCATCACTGGTAAGTTCTTAATGTTTCCAGATTGTGATGCACAAGTTGGGCTGGAAGCTTTATTGTTGGTCAACCTCTTCTTTAGCATAAAAGGGTTTTGGCCAAGTAGAGAAATTATAGAGACAAGGCAGGAAAGGGTGTAACTAAACCAAAAAGATAAATACAACAGAGACCAAATGGATGTAGACATTCATCCCAAAGGACCTAAATGCAACATTTAAATGCAAACATTGTTCAACTAGGCCCTACGGTCAGTAATATGGGAGTGTTATATTTAACCGTGTCCCTTGAACATGTGCATTATCTATACCTAAACATCTTTGATGCTGCCTCCCGGTACCAACATACATACCCCATTGCAATAGCAATCTGATTAATACATAGGCAATGCTAAGATATCACCTATGGACCTAAATACATATTTACAACATCTATGTCAATAATTATTAAACTGTTCAGTATACAGTAGACCAGTTATCATAAGTATTGTGCCAATGGGTCACGTGTATTATTCAACACAGGTGTTTAGTGAGCGGTCATCTCATCATTCTGAGGTTTTACCAATGAGACATTTTATTACTCTGGGTATAATGTTACATTTTATTAATATAGTTGCAAGCTAATCTTACTTAATGCCATATATTTTACTTCATTTAATCTTTGTACTCCTTGACACTTTGCATATTTTGCATTTTTGCCAGTTTTAATTGTCACCCTTATTTATAAGAGATCACAATGATTCACTTACACTACATACCTCATTTCCTTCTGATAATTACATGTATCACTGCTAACCCACTGACCATATAGCCTCTATGGACCTAAACTATATTCTGCACAATATTCCTTCATGATAGCACAGACATTAGTAATCACCAGCTTAATTCTGGTATAGCCATATCAAAAAGCTAAATGACCTTTAAAATTTTAATGTAACTACTGCATATTCATGTTATTGTAACACTTAGCTGCAACGACACATGCTAAGAGACCATTGACAATGATCATAAATACCTGCAAAGGACATGGAATTTTCTTTTAAGTATTTTTGATAATTACTGCTATATGATCAAAACATGAGGGTTTATTAGCATACCACATGTGCCACTAATTGATCCAATGATTGCTGCATCACACAGATTGACTTGATTAACTCCATGAGAACATTTGCACAGTACACCCCTTGAAGAAGCTATCGGACTGATGATGAAACGCGTTGGTCACGCACACCCAGGGAACAACTAGATTAAACTACTATAAAATAAATTTAAAACATTTAAAAAAATAAAATAAAAAGTTCTGAAGTGTCCCAAGTAAGAATTGAAAATCTTGCATCATATATTTGTAATTTTGTTAAATGATGAACTTCACAAAAATTATTTACAAAACTATTTTTTTTTATTCAGTTATTGGAGTATATCTCTCTGATAATTTAATCATTTTTACATTCTGTTTCTATTTTTTTTCAAATAAAGTTAAAGCATAGTAAATTGAAATTCTGAAATATTTAATGTTTTTTAAAAGTAATGTATTATTACTTGATTAGCCACTTCTTACATCAATAATCTAAATGACCTTTATACTTTGTTTGAAAACATTGTATATTCATAGTATTGTAACAATTAGAGGCAACTCTAGTCTAATAGATATATATATTAATAAATAATGCATTAATTATAATAATAAATACACTGTATAATAATATCTATATTATTATATCTGTATAATAATCTATATTGATAAAGATTTTGTTGCCGCCTAAACCTGCTTGAAGGATTAGATTAATTTAACCTAATTAGGTAAATGAATTAATATCAGCATTATTAATGTGAAATATTAGAGGTGCAATCACAGTAAACAAAACATGTACATAATAAGAAGGTAACAGTTAAAATAAAAAAGTGCTTATTGTTTGCAAGTGGGACCGTCACATGATATTCACAATACAGAAGTTATAAAGTCAATATATACATAATTATTAAAATTATAATATTGCAGGTAATATTTTTTTTCTTGCCAATGTGGATGTCTCAGTACACAAGGCATATGCATTGTTAATGTAGCATTACACTCCTCTCCATTTTTTCAAACGGGCAAACTTTATACTCAATGCACCTGTGCTTTCTTTGTTTAGTTGGTGTAAGTATGTCTGATGTACACCTTAGGTAAAACTAACGCATTTGCTACCGTTGGGATGCATCCAAGCGAATAAATGCATACAAATACTTTTGCGTCCACCTCTACATCAGCTTATAGCGGTGGTAGTCAGCATATCGATGCTGACTACACTGACAAGACTTACTATGACATCTTGAATCCGGACGGCTACTTCCCTGATGAGGCTCCATCACGCCTCATCTGTGAAGCGACTTGAAGTAATCCCGAAGAAAGAAGATGCCGGCGGGACTGGATGACGTCACTGACATAGGCAACACTGTTAACACTGCTCTTAAGGGGGTAATTTAACTATGCGGCCATGTACAATATACAACCCTTTGCAAAGTACATTGTACATGGCCCCATAGTTACATTACCCCCTTAACAGCAGCGTTAACAGTGGAAGCAGCCGTCCGGACTCAAGATGTCGTGGTAAGTCTTGTCAGTGCAATCAGCACCGTTATTCCGTACCCCACCCAGCTTATAGGTGGTTATTAGATAAATAAAGTAGGTTTGCTACGGAAATGAAAAAAACAGTGTTGTACCATGAATGAGTATAATATCACTTTTTTCTACTTTCAGATCAGTCCATATTCAAGTGTTTCCCTGCTCAGTAACCAGAAAATGTTTCCATCTTTCTTCAGGATTGTTCCAAATGATAAATTACAGTCTATGGGACTGGCAAAACTTGTTTTGAGCTTTGGTTGGACCTGGATTGGTCTTGTAGCTACAGACAATGATTATGGTCTTCTAGGAATTCAGCCAATAAAACAAGAGATAATCAAGGCTGGAGCATGTGTAGCTTTTACGGAATATATTCGTCTAGGTCAACCAAACCGCAATGCTCCACAGATAGTCAAGGTTATTAAGGAATCAGCAGCTAAGGTGGTCATTGTATTCTCTTTTGAAGCTGATTTTGTTCCTATTGTGAATGAAATGTTGAAACAGAACATTACAGGGAGGATTTTAATAGGAAATGTGGGTTGGTCCAGGTCTCCCTTATTATCAGTAAAGAAATATTTTCAGATCTTATCTGGAACTCTTGGCTTAGCTGGAGTTGAACATGTGGTACCAGGTTTAAGTCAGTTCCTCAGCAAGATACATCCCTCAGAGTCCATGGGGGAGAACTGGGTGAACTTGTATTGGGAGAAAGCTTTCAATTGCAAATTTTTTTATGGGAAAAACGTTTCTGGTTCTTTGGAAACCCCATTAAGAGAATGCACAGGAGAAGAAATTTTAGATGGTGTCATGAACAGTTCCACCTACATCAGCAGCTTAAAATATTCTTATTATACATATACTTCTGTAACTGTTTTGGCTAAAGCTTTGGAAGATTTGAAAAGTTGCAAAGAGGGCGAAGGACCATTTTCATATGGAACCTGTGCAGATATTTGGGATTTCAATCCCTGGCAGGTAATATTATGCCAAAGATTTAGTAGGAAAATATGATTATGTCTTATATAAATACAGTATGTCCATATGTACTATTTATGTTTGGCAGGTGTTTAGTTGTATAAAATGTAGCATTTTCAATTTTGTAATAACTGAACTAATTTAACTCTACGAAATGTTCAGATATATTACCTTGTTGCCTCATTTACTTGAAACAAAGAAAATGTGAAACAATTATTGACAGTCTTACCAGAATTTTAAAATTTGATTTTGCACTTTATGTTGACTTATTTTTCTGATCAATTTATCTTTATTCAATATTGTTGAGTAAGGACTATCATTTTGTGGAACAATAAGTATATTTAATTTATTATTTCTGCTCCAGTCAGCAAATAAACTTCTTATTCTCCCAATCTTCACAGCTCACACACTATATCAGGAGAGTCAAGCTCACTCTAAGTAGTGGTGATTACTTTTACTATGATAAGAATGGAGACCTCCCTTCAGTCTATCGTATTGTGAACTGGCAACTTAGTCCAGAAGGGACTGTAAAGCAAGTTCAGATTGGAAATTACAGCCCTACAGCAATTCCCGATAAAGCTCTGACAATCAACTCAAGCCTGTTGCTGTGGCCCATGGGAGGTCAACAGGTGAGAGTTCAGATGAAACTTCAGTCCATCGGCACAGGTGTAGTTTTATTCAAATATGTAACTTCTAATCTATGTGAATGGTACAGCGTACATGTGAATGAAGCAGTTAATCAGTAAAGGCAGATGTACCTAACTCCTGTACCAAATTATGAAAGACAACAAAAGTGTTTATATATATATATATATATATATATATATATATATATTTATTTATTTATACACATATATATATAAATATCAATTGTATACTACTTCCAAGTCTACTAATTTATAGTGACAGTAATATACACATGTAGCGTATAATTTTATCATTAACAGTCTATACCTGTCTAATCTGTCAAAGACCAACATACTTTTGTTATTTGATGTGAAAATATAGTTAAAAAATGTATTGTTGTTCATAAAACTAATAACATATAAAAGCTCAGCTCCAGAAAAACATTCCCTTGTCAAACTAGTGTATCCAAAATTGTGTACTATATGTTGTGTGAATGAAGCTTCTCATTATGTTGTTTTCAGTCTCTTCAGATATTTTCCAGGAATTTTGTTAAGTTAAAAAGCACAACTTTATGTAAAAAACACTAGTAATATGGCAAACATGGTAAACATATAACAATAATAATATAAATAATAATACCTTCCATACTCTCTGGTGCCTCATGGGACACAGAGCCCCTATGCCTCCTCCTTTGGCTCATTCTGGATCCCCAATAAAGGCAAGGTCCGGATTTCCCTGAAAAGGCAAGTTCAACACATACAGCTTTAATTAAAGGGGAGTAGTCAGCGCTTTGTGGCCCAATTCCTCTCAAACCCTATGACGCCAACATATTGACCGCTGACCACTGCTTTGTACCACCTAGCTGTGGCCTCATCTGAAAATTAAACAGAGGAACAAAAAACGGCGAAGATATCAACTTTGCAACCAATAAGTGGATGGGAGGGTGAGAAATCCAATAGAAAGAATAGAATACAGGAAGCAGGAAGAGGAATATTTAATTCAGTGGCTGATCAACTGAAATTGTTAATCGCTGCACATGATCAAGTGCTGATCCAAATAATATAACCTCTGGCTTTATTTCATTCAGCCCTATTTGGGCTTTATTTATTTTACGTGTCACTCCTTAAATAAGATAGTTTGAATCAAAAGAATTCAACTGCAGAGGAGGCAATACTACAGCCATCTGGTTGCTGAGAAATCACAAGTCGGTTGTGAATTGGGGCAGTCATATGCCTAATCTACACTTAGTAAGGAATGACCACGATTCATCTATCTACTTCCGTCACACACTACAAGCATGTGTACCTCCGCATACACCGCTATCTTGTCTCACACATCTATGTGCTTCTTCTAAAAAAATGGGTTTAGTTCACACAGAGATTGATATACAGATATGAGACATATTACAGACACAAAGGGCCTGATTCATTAAGGAAAGTAAGTAAAAAAATGAGAAAGTTTTCTCCTGGAAAAAAACAAGTTTTAATGCAAGGGGTGAATATTAGTTTATTATTTTACACATTCAAATACTGACTTTTTTTTCATGTAGAACACAAATACTTGATAACTTTATTTTTACACTGAAACTTAAAGTTGATCTAGGACATGCCCTACCCCCAACTATAAATCTGTCATCACATTTTAAATTTACATCTACCTCCAATGCAACATGATTTTGCCAAGGTGCAAAGTTACTACTTTTTTGGCTTTACTTTCCTTAATGAATCAGGCCCATACAGTATATAGTGTATATAGGATTTGAATCAGACACAAATATACAATTATTAATAAACCCAGAATGATATATATATACAAAAACACCATCACTCATACAAATACACTTCCATGCAGGACATCATATATACAAGGAAAGGGAGACAAGGGCAGTGAGACATACACCTATCTCTCAATACTCTATATGCATTCATTGCATAAACCTCAATTAGGTTTATTGTTTTTTATTTCCTGCTTGGTATCTGACAGTGTTTTTGTCTTTGTCTAATGTATGCTATGCATGCCAGCACAGATGGACCCATTCAATCTGTAGAGTCCAGCAATATGTGCCCAGGATATATGTCTACTTCTATCTCAATTGATAAATAAAAAAAGTGCATTAATTCGGTAATCCTAGTCGAATGTGGTTGTTGCTCCTAAAATACACAGCAATATAAATAGACGTCACATAACCCTTTAATCTACCCGTAGCGCCCGCGAACCACCACCACTACCAATGGATAGAAGTAGAGAAATACTCCTGAATATAAATATTCAGGAGTATCCTTCAGCATACTTGCTCCTCTCTCTTGCTTGCTCTTGTAGCTTTGTTGTTGTCTTCTAGCCGGCTTCTGGAAAGTCACGGTGCTGTTTTGAAAATATGAAAAAATTGTATTATAATGTCAAAATAACCCTGAATGACTAGGCTCTTTAGTCCAAACACAGCACTACATTATGGCCAGACAAAACTATGCCATGCCACCGAAATACATAGTCAATATATGAACATATGTGGTCAAAGAGTTATAATCAAATCCAAACATCTACCAGTCCCTTCTGACTAGTATTTAGCATTCTAGTGAATGCTGAAACTACAGACAGCATCCTTGCAATCGCCCCAAAATAGAGACGTCATGCTCCCCTCCAAAGCTGCTCTATTTTTTTAAATACCCCCTCAGCCATTTTCATCCCCCCCTTCAGCCATTTTGCCATTTTCTTTCCCTCCCTTCAGACATTTTCATTACTCCCAAAGCCATTTTCTTTGCCTCAACCCCAGCAACCATTTTCATTACCTCCCCCACCACAGTCATTTTCATTCCAGCCATGCAGCCATTTTCATTATGTCAGCTCCCACACAGACATTTTATTTACCTTACCCCTCCTCTGCAGCCAATATCATTAACTCTCCCCAGCAGCCCCCCCCCCCCCCCACGACTCACTTACCTCAGTCACAGCAATCTTCTACATGACAGGCAGCTGGCAGCAGATATGATGCTGTTAGCTGCCTGTCAGTGCAGGGGCAGACAGTACTTCATCCAGTCTAGTTAGATGTGGTAATCACAAGACCAGACTAAAAGGACCATTGCTGCACTGACAGGCAACTAACAGTTAGCACATTTGCTGTCAGGCTGGCTGCCTGACTGCATACTGTCTGTCAGAGTCAACCCTTGAAGACCACGGGTGTCCCAATGATGCCAGACAACCCCAGGACTGCTTGCCATACATACATTTTTAAACAAAAATGGAAACAAAATAATAAACCCCGGCGGGGCTGCTCCACTTGGTCTTAGCTACCCCAGGCAGCAGCCTGATCAGCCTATTGCTTAATAAGACCCTGGTTATAGGGCTTCTGGAATTAAATAATGCCCACATAAGAGATCGTTAGTGGTTGTCCCCAGTTCTGACTTCCTGTATTGCTTGTTTCTACTAGACTTGTACAGTAATATGTTTTCTCTTTTCAAAAAAAATAACGTTAACATAATGCAATTACATATTACCCCCAGGTCCCTCGCTCGGTCTGCAGTGAGAGTTGTCCTCCAGGATTCAGGAAGGCTGCTAGAACAGGACAACCCATCTGCTGCTTTGATTGTGTCCAATGTCTACAAGGAGAAATATCGAACCAGACAGGTAAGTCAAGGACTTTCTGATCTACTCAGAACTAGTAGAGACTTTGGAGCTGGAAAAAGTTATACATCTGATAGTGATAATAGATAATCTATGAAACATATAGAAATGTATTCCCCAAAAGTGTGTAAAATTCACAAAGAACCCTTCCAGCATATTAGCATACCTCTCAACATTTAGACGTGCAAAATTGGGACAAAAAAAGTCCAACACAAAATGCCCATACACTGTCCCAAACCAGCCCAAAACACCCAATTTAGAGCAAAATTCCATCCATGTTGATGGGTAAGCTCCTCAACATCCGAGGACTGCGAATTAAGATTGTCTAGCTAAAATTGATATAGTTTTGAGTTATGTTTTAGAGTCCATATACTACATTCCAAGTAATCTAAAGCATAATTATTCAAAACAGTATGCCCATATTATATCTTGAGTAATGACTCCAAACTTAGCTACAAATACGAGGGCTTGTATTGACTTATTACAACTCCAACTGATTAACATTTATGCTCTGTCCCTTTAACGATTGTTCATGTAAATGTGAGTGTAGCAAGAGATATATGTTCTATCATTAAGATGAGACTCCTTCTAATAGCATTTTTAACTGTAATGAAGTTTACACATCTAAGGCTACTTTTGTCTTAGAAAATGTTAGTGTTTGGTCCTGTGTTAATTTTACATCATGATGAACACATGGGGCCTGATTCATTAAGGATCTTAACTTGAGAAACTTCTTATTTCAGTCTCCTGGACAAAACCATGTTACAATGCAAGGGGTGCAAAGTAGTATTCTGTTTTGCACATAAGTTAAATACTGACTGTTTTTTCATGTAGCACACAAATATCAACTTTAAATTTCAGTGTACACATAAGCTATCAAGTATTTGTGTGCTACATGAAAAAAACAATCAGTATTTAATTTATGTGCAAAACAGAATACTAATTTGCACCCCTTGCATTGTAACATGGTTTTGTCCAGGAGACTGAAATAAGAAGTTTCTCAAGTTAAGATCCTTAATGAATCAGGCCCATGGACATTAATTATTATATAGAAAAATGTGGTAATAAACAGTAAAAAGCCAAAATTTCAGAACCACATTGAGTAATCTGCTTATTCGGCAACTTCTTGGTGCATAGACACCATATAGGATCTGAGACTCAATTCTAAGGTTTTGCCCACTAATTTATATTTGTTGCGGTCTTCGAAAGTCTGAAAAATAAGATCATGTGACATGCCCCATGATAGCATTTAAAACATGCAAGATGTCAATTCATATTGGTTCTACTAATTCACATTCAGAGCATTGGTGTGACTTATACCTGCTCCATCTGTAGCATTGGTTACTCTTCACATGGTGTATATAGTATATAGAGTTAAGCACATTGTTCAAAATTGCACTCTGGATTTTGTCCCTTATATACATCAAGTTACACAGCAGATTTTGATTGACAGAACATTTTAACATAGCTTTGTTCAACATAATGTTCATTATAGTAGCAGTAGACTCAGAGAGCCATTAATATACGCACAATACAACACATTAGATCTGTTAATGTTGTTGTAAGGTCATAAATTGCCAGAGAGGGTTAGACCGCAGAGAAAAATGCTATATATTATGACATAGGAAATTTGCCAAAATTATACACAAGATTATGCTCAGTTCATAGAAAAAAAATCAATTTTTCTGCACAAGATTTTAAAATGCCATTGTTTTCCTTCTCTTGTCCATAATCGTTAGCCTTATCTACAACCACTCTGTTGTCAACATAACTGAGGTGTGATCATGCTCTCACAATGCAGAAGCTTGGATGTGTCTCCTAGTGGCAAAGCATATGTATGACATGTCCGAGTATTGAGAGTACTAAAAATAAGACAGAAAGACGGCAAAGATGTGGCAGTGAAATTCTTCTAAGTTGCTCTTAGCCTGCTCTGATTTAATATGTAATAGTAATGTAAGTAAGTAAGTAAGCTCTGGATCAATTTGACTAAAATATATATATTTATATTTGTACATTTGAAAAAACTTCATAAAGTGAACATAAGACTTTATCTTTATACTTTATACTTTATACTATTGTGTTAGTAGAATGTATAAAATCAATGTTATATAGTCAGATCAACTGTCTACTTTAAACATTACTCAATACAGTGATGACATGTAGGTTTGTAATGGTACCATATATGTCCTATCTTCCAGATTCCATTACCTGCATAAGGTGTCCTTGGGATCAGTGGCCAAATCCTGAGAAATCTAGATGTCTTCCAAAATCCATGGAGTTTCTTTCTTACGATGATGCACTGGGAGGAACTTTAACTACAACCAGTATAATATCCTCACTTATTCCTGCTATTATTTTGAGGCTTTTCATCTTGTACAGACAAACACCTATAGTGAGAGCCACTAATTACTCTCTAAGTTGTCTTCTATTGATATCACTGTGTCTCTGCTTCTTGTGCTCTTTAGTATTTATAGGTTACCCCCACCACCAGAAATGTCTCCTGCGTCAGGTACTATTTGGCCTGGCCTTCACTTTGTGTGTCTCAAGCGTTTTGGCTAAGACTATCATGGTGGTGTTTGCTTTTATGGCCACTAGACCAGGCAGCAATCTGAGGAAATGGACCAGTCCCCAAGTGTCCTACATGATTATTATTATATGTTTCCTTCTACAATTCATCTTATGCATCACTTGGTTGTCCACAGCTTCTCCTTTCCTACAATATAACACTAATACTAAACCTGAACTCATCATTGTTGAGTGTAATGAGGGATCACCTATCGCATTCTGGACCATGCTAGGTTATCTGTTTCTTCTGGCCACCATTAGTTTCATTGTTGCCTTCCTGGTTCGAAAACTTCCTGACAGGTTTAATGAGGCTCAGTTTATTACGTTCAGCATGTTGGCCTTCCTCAGTGTCTGGCTATCTTATATCCCAGCCTCCCTCAGTGCTCAGGGACAATACACTGTGGCAATGGAAATCTTTGCCATCTTGGCATCCAGTTGGGCTCTGGTGATCTGCATGTTTCTTCCTAAATGTTTCATCATAGTGATCAGACCAGATAAGAACCGTCGCCATCTTATAATGAAAAATAAACATTAAGATCAACAACTCTACACAGATTAAGTTAGATCAATAAATATGAAAAATATAGCAACATAGAACATTGATGAAATATAATTCTATTTATTTATGACTTATGGGACCTGGGTAGACTTTTTTTTATCCCAATAATGTTTTAATAAGGATTATCTCTACTTTACAGTATATCTGAGTTAAATGTTTGTGCTAAAAATGATCTTAGTTATTTCTATGATAAGTCATCAAAATGGAGACTCGGAAACAATTGTATTTAAATGATTTTGGATTTTTTTAGGGTTTTCTTTTCTATACTTTCTTTGTCTTTTTCAGTATGATATAACTTCTAGATGGATTCTGCAATTTGAAAGGGTTTTGGGTCTCTTCTTTATATATTTACAATACAAACTCACAGTTGACTGAATGGAAAGCTGGTTAAACGTATTAAATACAACATGCTGCAGTTTCCCAAATGATCATGTCCAGACTTGAGGCTTTAAAAACAGAAGATTGCCCCACATACTATCAACTTATGTGTATGAGTATATGAGTAGGCTTCAGAGTATAAGTGGGCCTTCAGAAAGCATTTAAAGCTTTGTAGGCTGAAAGTAAGTCTGATAAGTCAAGGTAAGGAATTCCATCAGAAGTATTTTAGATGGAGGTGGGAAGGGATTATAAAATTGAAAGAGGATAGTAGGACAGAGGCACATCAGAGAGGGCAAAAGAAAAACAATTTGCAGTTGAGGATTAAAATGTAAGAAGGGCTCGTGCTGTTGAGGGCATTGTTGGTGAGGACAAGAATTTTTCATTGGAACAAAAATTATCTATAAATGTGAGCGCTCCACTAAATGTGTCAGCCTACAAGATGAATAGAGGGCTATTGCTTTACTCTGCAATAAAACACATAAAAAAGGAAAAATAATTCACCCTGATGGGCGCTACACACTATCACCATACAAATAAAACAACATATAAATCTAATCAGACTTATATCAAACTCAAAGAACTGTCAATGTAAATTAATAAATAATCCAAAGGATCTTCTGTTTTGTTGCAATCGATCAGAGTTTCCCAAACTTGACTTCAACCAAAATAGGCATATATATCAATCCCGTTGGAGATATGGCGGCAACTTTTCCACTGATCCTTTATCAATCCAGAGACATTAGATACATGTGCTGAGCAAAATCCTATAGCGACTCAAGGATGCTGGAGATGAAGCTGGAAAGGCAGAGGTCCATTATCTTCTAGGGAGAAACAGACTGTCGATGACACGTTTCAACCCTTAGGTCTTTTTCAAGGTGATATTGATGTAGATAAAGGATTAGTGGAAAAGTTGCCATATCTCCAACGGGACCGTTATCATCATCAACACCATGAACTTTTATTTATATAGCGCCAGCAAATTTCGTAGTGCTTTTCAATATATAAGCCTGTTTTGCTTAGAGTCAAGACTGGGAGACTCTGATAGATTGCAACAACACAGAAGATTCATCAGATCATTTATTATTATTAATATTATTATTATCATAGGTTTGTAAGGCGCCACAGAGCTCTGCAGTCCCTTACAGTAGGGAAAACAGTACATGCATAAAACAGGGACATACAAGGTAGACAAAATAAATGCAGACATGAAAACAAAGGGTATGAAGGACCCTGCTCATTTGGGAGCTTACATTCTAAGTGCAAGAGGGCACAGCTGAAACAAGAGGAGAAAATGTGGCTCAGAGTGGAGATTGGGATAGTTGTGAGGGTGGATTGGTGTGAATAGTGTTATTGTGGATAAGGTCACCTCTTAAAAAGAGATAGGTTTGCAAAAAGCGTCTAAAGATCTGAAGGTTGTGGAATTCCAAATGTATGGAGCAGCACAGGAGAAGTCTTGTAGGCAGGATTGAGAGGTGGTTACCAGAGATGAGACAAGGCAGAGGTAGATCTAAGACAGTATTTTGATATGAGATTTGAAATATATGCAGGAGTAATGTTGTTGAGAGCTTTGTTGTTAAGGGTGACTATTTTAAATTTGATTCTGGAGGACAGAGGAAGCCAGTGTAGGGATTTGCAAAGTGGAGTAGCAGATGTGGAGCATTGATATAGGAAGATCAGTCTTGCAGCAGCATTTACAATGGATTAAAATGTGGAAAAATGTGTGTCAGGTATGCTAGATAGTAGGAAGTTGCAAGACGGGAGATGATGAGAGAATGAATAAGAGTTCTGGTAGCATATATGTATATTGGAAAAGGGAGGCTACGAGGAAAAGGGAGGCAGCAGGGAAGGATTGGTAGAAAGGAGGGGGGAGTGGACAGGTACAAAGCACTTAAGAGTTTAAAATTTAACAAAGGTAGTGTGACTGGATCACGTATAAATAACTTATGGTATAAATTTATTTAAAGGAAATAGCGCAGGCCGCTTATTTGTATAATTGCCAATGCACTTACTTTTGATATTGTGTATATTTTGAGATAGGAAATCGTTATTTCTGAGACCAGGGAATAAAATTAACTTTTTCTGTTTTACCCTTGCTAAAGGAAATACCTTATTTCTGATGTATATATCTGATACAATGAGCCTTTGTTTAGAAAGTCTGCTGTGTATTGTGATGTGGGCAAATGACTTGTTTGAAGTTTATAGCTTTCTTTGGGAATATGTATTCTGCAACTGTTGGAACAAAAGGTCCCATGCTAATCAGCCCTCTTGATGTGTGACGCCTTTTGAAGACAGGAAGGGTTAATTAAGACCTTGCTACTAGATTTCCTGTGTCTAAAAACAAGATGCAGGACATCATTGAATTTGTAAGCTATCACAGATAGGTGTAAATATTGTTAGCTTTGCGATGCATGTAAATTTATGTTTTGGTAAACGGTACCTCCTGATTCTAAAAACAGCCTGTGTCCAAATCTGTATAAAAAGCACTGTCCTGCACACTGAAATGTATCATTCTGATGTTCCATCTGACCTGACCACTGATACCTTTAATCAGTGGAACTATTCTTGTCAGGGCACCTGAGAAATAAATCATCACTCGTTGCTTCAAGACCCTGTTTGACAACTTCTTCAATATTGCTGTAATACTGTGACCTGCAGATTATACCCTAAATCTAATCCTTTCACCGGCTGTTTCTGAGGTTGGACCCAGCTCTCAAGTACCACCGCTCTGCCACTACCATGCAGCTCTGGTCAGTGTGTTAGGCCAGGGGGGATCCATCCACAGCAACCCTGATCCATAGTAAGCGGTTAGCGGTACCAGCCCAAGTGTACCAGCACGGGAGTACACTAGCAGTAGCAGAAACCCAGAAGGAACGTGGTTCTAAACGCCATAAAGGAGCTCAGTGGGGGCAGCAGGCTCCTCCTACTGCAGCAGGAGGGACGTATTCAGAATAACAAAAGGGGGCAGTGGCAAAGTAAGCCCAGCCGGTTCCCAGCAACAACAGACAGGGTGGCATAGGCGGTCCATCCTGTCACAGGTAGACACTAGGAGGCAGGTATAGAGCAGCATGCTGTAAAAATTGTTTACGCACAAGGAATCAGGACTAACCTCTTTAGTAAATTATCCACTAACAATTATAAGGACTGTATCAAAGAGGGGGTGCTCTTCCAAAATGATTAAACATTATTAACACAGAGACCAGAATTGAAACTCAAAAGAACAGACAAAGGTGCTCCAGTCCAATAATTAGAATTAGTTACTTAAAATCATTTTTACATAACCCCAATATTTTTTCTCATTATTTGGCACATTTGCCTTTATTCCAGAGAGTAGTGTTTGCGAAATACAAAAAATATACAAAAGTATGTGTAAAAGAAAAGAAAATGTGTAAATTAAAAATAACAGAACCCTTTAGTGTTTTTCAAATGATGATTCCAATGTGGATTTCTAGGCTGTCTCATGGACCAATCTCCCCCATAATAAGATGGAACTTCATTATTGTGGCTACGAATAAATAAGAAATTACTTATTTCTCATTATATTCATCAATATTATCTGAAAGTGTATTTGTATTGATCTCTGTGTTTATTTCAAATAGTAATCCTATTGCTGCAATATTTTTATATCTAATACAAAGAAATTAGTGGTTTTGCAAAACAAAGAAATGTGCTCATACATATTTGATGTCATGATACAAAATACATTTGTAGTTCAAAGGTGTGTTTGTAGTAGTAACAATGTATTCTTCAAGGTGGTGATAATATCATTCACACCAAGTGGTTTTACACATTCACACTGAGGTCCATTTACTATCAGGGATGAGATTAATCTAAATGGTGTTGTTTATTGCTTCCAATTGCCTATGGAATATTATACAGGATTTAAATCTCCCTAAGTGATTGATTTAAGGAATCATTGCCATTGTAAAAATACTAAGTAGTCTCCTCCTATATTTCAATCCCTTTAAGTGCTGGCACTTACTGAGCGTGTCTCATTGGCATAATCACAGCTCTTTCATGTTGACTGTAACAATGTATTCTTCAGGTTGTGATAATATCATTCACCCCAAGTAGTTTTACACATTCATGATGAGTGCCATTTATTATTTTGAGTGAGACTAATCTAAATGATATAATTTATTGCCTCTAATTTCCTGTGGAATGTCATGCAGGATTAAAGTCTCCCTTTTATACACATAAGTCTTTGTTAAAATAGCGCTGCATCGCTATATGCTAAAATGAATAGCCACATTAATAAATGATATTAGCTGATCACAGCGGCTGTAGGGCCGTATGTGGCCGACACTTCCGGGTTCTGAGACGTCATCAATGACGTCAGTACATCCTCAACGTACGTTACGCCGTCCACTTTTTCACCTCTTGACCTCTTCAAAAAGTGGACAGTGAAAAAATATGCTGGTTATGTAAAAATGATTTTATGCAAATAATTGTAAATATTGGACTGGAGTGCCTTTGTCTGTTCTTTTGAGTTGCAACTAATAATATAGCAGCATGTACATGAAACAAACATAACACAGCTTGCCACATGTTTTTGAGATATATGGTGCCCAGTCCGGAGGAACCAGTGGTGGCTCAGAGCCGGAACCGCAAAAGGGTGCAAAGTCACGTAGCATTGGGTGTGACATAGCTTGATAAGGATTTGCTCCTTTCCCTAAGGTACCAGTGGGCCCAGACAAGGTCAAACTTCAGTTGTTTGTCATGAAGGTATTTTTTATTAGGGGGGCAGGGTTTAACCAGTGATTAGCTATTAGGTATTTGGCATCGCAATGATGTGAGAAATCAATTTATTAGAGCGAGAGCTCTCTTCGGGTGTAGGGCGGGAGAGGAAGAAGGTCCATGTGTCCTTGGATAATGGACGTTCAGAGATGGAATTAAGAACAAAAAGAGCCAGGTTCCAGAAGGGGAATCTGCAAGGACAGGTCCACCAGATGTTGAAAAGCATACACAGCTCCACCAGCAGCTCGGAGTGGACGCAGGAAAGAGTTTGTCATGTGTACAATACTCTCTGTAGTTGTCACGGTTACATACAGGAGTACAGCTAGGAGCCAAGAATATGGCGAAAACACTCTGTTTATTTGCAGAAAAAGTATAAATAACAGGTAATCAAGAGTAGTCATAGATACCAGGTGCAAGCTGATGCAGGAAGTAATATGAATGTCCAGAAACCAACAGGTACACAGCTAATGCAGGGAAGCAGGAGGTATGAACAGATTCCATGCAGCATGTAACCAGAGGAGCAAGGCAGGAGGAAGAATCCACAAGGTGCAACAACAGGATATGACATCAATAACCAGCAATGTGTGCTGGGAGTGACAGGTATATATAAGGGGAATGAGACACACCCAGGTGCATGAGATAATTAGTGAACATAAAGGTTAACTCCTCAAGCACAAGAATAAAGCACAATAGCAGCACCTCTGGTGAATGGAGGTACTGCTGTTAACACATAGAATTAACAAAAATAGCAAAGTCTGATAGTCCAGGTTAGGAGCTGCCAGGCAAAGCAGTATGCTGCAGGCAGATCGTGACAGTAGTATAGTTTGTAGGCTGTATCTTTAATTTACATGGAAATAGAGCTTATGGCAACTCTATTCAGCTGTTGGGACCCACGGAGCTCAACTGTCATTGCTGTTTCAACATCTGTTCAGCTACCCACTGAGCTCAATTGTGATTGTTGTTACCATCTCTGTTTGGCTGCTGGACCCCCTGCATCCAACTGTCAGCATCCTCTGGGACCTCATTTTGTCAGTGTGGTAGAAACTGCCTACTCCATTAACCCCAGCCAGGGGGCGATAGAGTACCTTTACCTCTTCCATTGCCATGCACAAATTTGATCAATTGTTCCTTTCCACTTTCTCATTACATACCCCAGCTAATACACATTTATTCACATCTCTCCATCATGCACCTACTCACTTTATAGGCTCTCCTGTTTACTGTCACCATACTTCTCTCCAAATTCCTCTTATTTCTCCATCATCCTATACTTCCATCCCTGATTATGATTTTCCCTTTATTACTTCCCTCCTCACTAGTCTGTACACATTGTCGAAGTCGAATAATTGCATGAAGCAACTTTAATTAATTAATATCGGTTATTATAGAACCCTGTGCCATTGTGAGTCGTTCGCACCAGTTTACAAATGTTAAATACGCAATCATGTAGGTAAACACAGCAAATAGACTTACATTCACACGTACATTTGTAAATAATTTACTTTTAATGAAGTTCCAAATCACATCATTTGATTAGTAAGACTTAAAGGCTATATATTCAAAGATAAATTTACATTAAAGGTATTTATGGTTCAGGTCCTAAGAAATGTATGGTGTTTGGTCTTATATTAATCCCCACTTCACCAGCAGAAATCCTGTATCAGCGGCAAAGCGATCACTAGTTTTGATTATTATAAGATTGATACTCTATAATACTGCTGCAGCACATGTTAATAGGTTTGTTTAAACTGGATTTAGGCGGTTCCTGAAGCAAGACACGTACACAGCTGTTTGAGTGAATTGCCCCCACCTTTGGAAGAAGCATCGTTTGAACTGACCTATGAACTGAATTGTACTGGGCTATCTTACACCCTGAACCAATGAAGAAAGACCTTAGTTTATCTTTGTGTACATTGTGACATCATCATTGTTTTTTGTTAACTCAAACTGTATAAAAATCCACTGGTCAGTATCGCTCGGCCTCTTTGCTAACACAGACTTCAGGATTTATGGCTGATTAATGGATCCTGTGTGTTGTGTAATGTATTGGTTATACTTTCTTATACTTTCTTATATTTTGTTAAATTTAGCTGTATTTTGCTATTAAATCTTCCTATCCTGACAATCTTATCCACATATTTTCACTACCCTCTTTTCCCATCTCCTGAGCACTATGGAATGCCAGATCTGTTTGAAACAAACTTACATCAATCCATGATCTATTAATTTCTAATTATGTCAACCTACTCGTCATTACAGAAACTTGGCTGACCTCATCTGACACTACATCTCTCTCCTATGAGGGACTCTGCTTCAGCCACAATCCCAGACCTGGAAACAGACAAGGCGGTGGAGCAGGCATTCTACTTTCTCCAAGCTGCACCTACCAAGTCATACCCTCTGAACCCTCCCTCTCATTCTCTTCCTTTGAAGTCTACACTATCCGTTTACGTTATCTGTTTCATCTTCATGTTGCTGTCCTTTACCACCCCCCAGGTTCAGTTTCCTAATACCTTGACAACTTTCTGGCCTATCTCACTTATTTCCTACCCTTTGACCTGCCTACTCTCAGACAAGGCGAATTCAACATTCCCATTGATAATCCCACTGTCTATTCTGCCACTAAATGCTTTCACTTATTTTCTCCTTTGGTCTCCCCCATTGGACCTCATCTCCCACCCACTGCGATAGGCACTCCCTTGATCTTGTCTTCTCTCACTATTGCACAATCTCCAGCTTCTCCAATTTAGTCTTCCCACTCTCCGACCACAACCTCCTTTCCTTCAGCCTTACCTGACCTCATGCCCATCCCCTTGCACCCAAATCCACACATACACAATGAAACCTAATTAATTTAATCCACTTCTCATTTTCACTTAAACAACTATATTCTCCAATGACTGCATTGTCCTGTCCTAATCAGGCTGCCTATTTCTATAACAAAACACTAATTTCAGCCCTAGACAATGCACCTCCAGCTACCACATACAGTTTCCGATTATCCAAACCCCAACCATGGCACATCAAATAGACTGGCTACCTGCAAAAGTGCTCCCGCATGGCATAGCGCCACTGGAGGAAATCTTGTTCCTATCCCAATTTCCTCCACTATAAATTCATCCTTTCATCCTACAGCACTGCCCTTTCAATTGCAAACAAACATTCTTCAAATCTCTAATATTCACCCACTCTTCTAACCCACATCGCCTCTTTGCCACCTTTAACTCACTCTTCTGCCGACCTGCCCCTCCTTCCTCCTTCCCTTCCTTCCTTTCCTCCCTCACAGCCCCTAATATTGCCATCAATTTCAAAAAGGCAAAATCAACACTATTCGACAAGAAATTTCCACTCACTCCTCCCACTCTACCCACCTTTCTCTACACTCCCCAATTCACCTTTATTTCATTCTCTCCAGTAACTACAGACAAAGTCTCTGCACTCATCTTACCTTACAACCTGTACTCTCGACCCTATTCCCTCCCAACTTCTCTGATCTCTCTCCTCCAATCTATGCCGCCCTATAGCTTACCTCTTCACCTTATCTTTTTCCACTGTCACATTTTCATCCTCCTTTAAACAAGCGGTCATCGCACCAATTCTAAAGAAATCATCTCTCGATACAGTCTCTCTCTCTCCAACTACCGCCCTATTTGGAAGAGATCATATGCTTGGAAAGCAGGGATTTCAAACATAGAGGGTATCAGTTGAGCTAATGGACATTAGAAAATGACTGACCTAGAAAAATTTAAAGAAAAGGGGGCAGAAGTAGATTTATTTTTGTTGAATGTCTGAAATAGAGGCCCAGGTATTATTAGTGGTCAGGTCATGGCCAACTCAGATCCTGGCTTGAATTCACTTTTAAAAATGAGGGGAGGAGTGTCCTGAAGCAAATTTGGGGTTTTTCCATAACAGCACCAAGAGGGAAATAGGGGAGGATAGTTGAAATATGGAACTGCAAAAGTCCCAGATAGATAAGTAGAATTCAAGAGAGGAGAGGGAATTAGCCACGGGTGGACGGTCGGCACTGGGAAGGCCCCAAATTGAAACCAAGAAATGGAGTCCAATAAAGTGGTTTCCCAAGTCCGTCCAAACAATGGTATGTTAGGGGGCATAAGTGGCCATCAAATGACTCAGGTGAGATGCAAAATAATAAAACTTAATATCCGGAAATTCCGGCTCCTCTCAGATTCTTTGTGTCTTAAGGACTGCTAGGGACATTCTGAGAGTCTTACCGTTCCAGATGAATTTCAGAAAATAGGATTGCAACTTTCTAAATATCAAATTGTGAACCTTAAAGGAGAGAGTCTTTATCAAGTAAAGGCCTGAAACACTGGGATGAAACCCACTTCATCCATAGTGGACAATAGTCGGGAGGAACCTGTTCAATCGTGTGAATATTATCTTGGCATACAACTTTATGTCAGTATTAAGGAGGGAGATAGGTCTGTAGTTAGCAAAGTCAAACACTTGGTCATGTTACGCAGTGCTGTAAATAGATAATTTTTAATCTATGTTTTAATATTTAATCACTGATTTTGTGCAAAATCAGAGCTGGATCCACCGCACTCCTTGGTTGTTAGAGTATGCCTAGATTTCCTTGGAGATGCACAGATTTACTGAGCAAGATTATGGAGTAAGTAGTAAGTAGTAAGGACTAGGTGCCTAAGGTTCCTAATTGTATGAAATAGTGCAGAAACTCGGTTTCATTTTGCTGTGTAAGATTATTGTTATGAGATGGAGCATTTTTAGGGTATTTCTTTCTGTGTGGAGCATCAGATGGCAATTTCTACTTCATAAAACGAAATCAGCTTTGAACCTGGAAAGAGCTGGTGGTCTTCAGGATCATTAATGAGACCACTATTAATGGGACCAATTTGGAGCATAGTGTGAATGTATACTAAGGAGCAGTTTGTTGTGGTTTGGATGCGGTTTTCAGGATTTTCCATACTGCTGTTTGGATGCCGGAAGCTGAAACCGCATTGGAAGTGTCAAGGTTTGCAAATGCCTAAATCACTGTTTGTTTATGCCAAACTACCCAACAAAACCAGCTTAGAAACATCGGACCATACATTGTGAAGGAGACCTGTGCTATTCAGCATTGGGCTCAGCCCTCTTGGTGGGCCTGAACCAACAATCAGGCCCATTCACCTAGAAATGACCAGCTAGATGCTGAATAGCACTAGACCCCTCCTGGTAACCTTGACCAGTGTGTATTAGGAAAATACCGTAAAACTGTAGTGCATACACATGGGGTACAACACATGCTGTCACTTGTAGTGCCACAAGTGTGCATTGCAACTGTTCCCCTTGTTTTATATAAGAAAGTAGTGCCCTGTTATCATAGAAAATATTATTATGTAATAATAATTAAAATATCCTGGTTTTCTGTGTAGGTCTTGATCTATTCTTGCTGTTCCTCAAATTGCTGAAGCATATAGAGGGTTGAATTTCAATTTCTTGCTTCAATTGAGGGCATGGAAGATTATATATGTGCTGTATTTGTTAAGGTGTTCTGCAAAATTCCAAAAATAGACTGAAAGTTTAAGTACTACAGATAGAATCCTCCTTGAATTTTTGAGAAAAAATTTCTCATACTCTCCAGAGTGCAATTAAAAATCCTCATCCTCAACAACAAGTTGTCCTCAACAGCAACTCCCCTTTTTACATTTCAATCCTTCTCCCTTTCAAAGTACTTCTCCCTCACCACCACCTTCTGATGGAATTCCTTACCTTGACTTATCAGACTCACTACCAACCTGAAAAGCTATAAATGCTCTCTGAAAGTCCACTTATCATCTGATATCTACACATATACACATACACATAAATAGATAGTATGTGGAAAATAGAATATAGAAAAGAAGAGCCTAAAAATCCATGGTCGTTTTAATCCAATTGTTACCATTTTGATTATTTATATCAGAAATAACTATAATCATCTTCAAGCATAATCATTTATTTTTCTCAGAAATACTGTAAAGTAGATTTCATCACTATTAAACATTATTCGGAGACACAAAAGTCCATTCATGGGCTAATTCATAAATAAATAAATTATATTGTTTATCAATGTTCTGTGCTGTATTTTATATTTATGAATCTTTATTCTGTGCAGAGCTGTTGATACTATCTTAATTTTTATTTTTCATTATAAGATGGCGACAGTTCTTATCTGGTCTGAACACTATGATGAAACATTTAGGAAGAAACATGCAGATCACCAGAGCCCAACTGGATGCCAAAATGGCAAAGATTTCCATTGCCACAGTGTATTGTCCCTGAGCACTGAGGGAGGCTGGGATATAAGATACCCAGACACTGAGGAAGGCCAACATGCTGAAAGTAATAAACTGGGCCTCATTGAAGTTGTCAGGAAGTTTTCGAGCCAGGAAGGCAACAATGAAACTAATGGTGGCCAGAAGAAACAGATAACCTAGCATGGTCCAGAATGCAATAAGTGACCCCTCATTACACTCAGCAATAATGAGTTCAGGTTTAGTATTAGTGTTATATTGTGGAAATGGAGATGCTACAGATAACCAAGTGATGCATAAGATGAATTGTAGAAGGAAACAGGTAAAAACAATCATGTAGGACACTTGGGGACTGGTCCATTTCCTCAGATTGCTGCTTGGTCTAGTGGCCATAAAAGCAAACACCACCATAATAGTCTTAGCTAAAATGCTTGAGACACACAAAGTGAAGGCCAGGCCAAATAATACCTGACGTAGGAGACATTTCTGGTAGTCGGGGTAACCTATAAATACTAGAGAGCACAAAAAGCAGAGACACAGTGACATCAATAGAAGACAACTTAGAGAGTAATTATTGGCTTTCACTATAGGTGTTTGTCTATGCAAGATGAAAAGCCTCAAAATAAGAGCAGGAATAAGTGAAGATATTATGCTGGTTGTAGTTAAAGTTCTTCCCAATGCATCCTCATAGGACAGAAACTCCATTGATTTTGGGAGACATCTAGATTTCTCAGGATTTGGCCACTGATCCCAAGGACACCGTATGCAGGTAATTGAATCTGAAAGATAGAACATATATGGTACCTGTACACATCTACATGTCATTAATGTGTTGAGTGATATTTAAAGGAAACATTGGGTCTGAGAATATAAAATTGATCTCATACACCTACTAACACTATAAAGTATAAGAATACATAAAACAGTGTTTTAAGTTCAGTTTATGCAATTTTTTATAATGAGCAAATTTAAATAGATTAGTTTTAGTCAAATTGATATAGAGTTTGTTTATATTGTATATTAAATTGGAGGAGTCTAAGTGCAACTTAGAGCTATTTCCCTTCCACATATTTGCCGGCTTTCTGTCCTATTTTTTAGTCCTTTCCTGACTTTGCAGTGTCATTCATATTCTCTGCCACTAAGTGACACCTCCAAGAAACTGCATTGTGAGAGAATGATCACACCTCAGTTATGTTGACAACAGAGTGGTGGTAGATAAAGCTGAAGACTACGGACAAGAGAAGGAAAAAAATGACATTTTGAAATCTTGTTCTGAAAAATATTCTTTTAGTATCTAAGCATAAACTGGTATACAATTTCATGCGTCATAAGAAATGGCACGTTTTCCCCTCCACCAATCATTCTAAATAAAATATTTTATCAACCCAGACAATATGCTGTATTGTCCTACATTTCAACAAGCCTCATAAATTATGTACAAGGCCAGAAAAAGGCAACAATATTTGCAGATCTAATATGTTGCATTGTGCATCTATCACTGGTAGTCTGAGTCAACTTGTGTATACAGTATTATGATGAACACAGCTGTGGCAAAAGTTCTGCTGGGGAACAGGCTGTTTAGTAGGTTTCCACTATTGATTTACAATCTATGGAAAGCTATACTGCACTGCATTTACAATAATGCATTTCACCGAACTTATAATCTACTAGCTGAAGCACCCAGTGTTGCCCGGGTTTAAATCTTCAAGACATTAAGTTATTTATGAGTTGGATGTAACTGGTAAATAACTAGCAGGCTCTCCCAACACACCCTTAAGGTGGCTGCCCAGTGTTGTTTTTGTTTTTATATTAAATGTCATCCAACTCCATCCAGTGGAAGACCTAGAACAGGCTCCCTGGGTGAAAGTGTGAGGTACGTATTTCTGATGTCTACATTTCCTACATTACTATAATCAACTGGAAAATTCTGATGTTTACAATGTGCACATGTTGTAAAGATTTACCACCAAAAAGACAAGCTAACATATTGTCAGGATCTGCCTGCAAGCTTATGCATTACATGCTGCTTTGCCTGGCAGCTCCTGCCTTTTTGTCCTTATTATTGTATTTGTATTGGTAGTACCTCCATTCACCAGAGGTGTTGCTATTGTGCCTTATTGTTTGCATTAGGGGTTAACCTGCTCACCAATTATTCCTTGCATCTGGGTGTGTTCTCATTTATACCTGTCATTCCCAGCATACATTGCTGGTTATTGTTGTCACATCCTGTTGTTGCATTCTGTTGTTTCTGCCTTCTGCTGTGCTTGTGGTTTTCATGCTGCCTGGGATTTTCCATATCACTGCTTACCTGCTACCTGGGATCTCTCCGTATCACCACTTACCTACATCAGTCATCTACCCAGTATTTATTCCTGCATTTTCCTGTATGTTCAGTATTACACCATCAGGTTGTAATTCCAGCAATAAACATTGTGTTTTCACCTCATTCCTGGCTCCTGAACTATACTTTGTATTTGAACCGTGACACATATCCAACAGGTGTGCTAAAATGTGCGACAACACAAAATGTTGGCAGTGAGGAATCGCGTCACTTAACTTAGCGACGGAGAGATTGCCGGTTTTAAAGCGGCAATGCCAGGACCCGGCAGCAAACCCTAATGCTAACCCTAACCTTATCCCTAACTGGAACCATAAACCTAACACTAAACCTGATCCTAACCCTATTTCTAACCCTAACTGTAAACCTAAGAGTTTTTTAGATAATCTATACCCGGGTCCTGGCATTTCCGCTTTAGAATTGTCCATCTCTCTGTCGCTATATTAAGTGACGTGAATCCTCACTGCCAGCATTGTAGCACACCTGTCGGATACGTTAAATGTCTTTTCCTTCACAACATGTGTACATTGTAAGCATCATAATTTTCCAGTCGTTTAAAGTAATGTCGGAGATGTAGTCATCACGAAAATAACTACCATCGGGGTCAAAGTTCTGGCCAGCGTACACCAACAGGAGATCCAATCTAGGCCTCAACCCCCTAGTATGTTTTCTGGGATCCAATGTTACCAGTCTGTGAAGTTTTCGTCCAAGTCCATCCAGTGGAAAGCTCAGAACAGGCTCCCCGGGTCAAAGTTCAGCCCAGCATACACCAAAGGGAGGTCCGACTGGATCCCTAACCCCCTTAAAACCTGGCCAGGATCCAACTGGACCACCTTGTGTTGGTTTCATCCCAATCAGTGGAGGGTGGAGGGGTGGCCAAGATATTGACCAACAAACAAACAAACTTCTTCTTTTATATATATATATATATATATATATATATATATATATATATATATATTTATTAATATATATATATATATATATATATATATATATGGATGACTATAACTGAAGGGGTGATGCTGTTTTGTGGTGTGGTTGGGGGAGGACTGGAAAAGGCAAAATTCTGTTGGTGAAATACTACATCAAAATGTGATATAAGGTGAAAAATAAGAGATCAACTTTCAACAATATGCTTAACTCTAAATAGTGTATGTACATTGTTATGAGGAACTAATGCTACAGATGGAGTAAGTGTAAGTTAAACTAATGCTCTGAATGTGAGTTAGTAAAGCCAATATGAATTAACATGTTGCCTTTTTTAAATGCCATCATGGGAAGTGTCGCATGATTTCATTTTTCAGACTTGGAAGATCACTACAAATATGAATGATTAGACAAAGTTTTAGAACTGAGCGTTAGATCCTATATTGTGCTTAAGCACTAAAAAGTTGCTGAATAACAGATTACTCAATTTGGTTATGGAATTTGACTATACATATTACCACACCTTGCTATATAATAGTCCATTTCCATGTGTTCATCATGATGTAAATTTAACACAGGACAAAACTGTAACATTTTGTAATACAAAAGTTACATTAGCTATATAAACGTCAATAAAATAAAAATTGCTATCTATTAAAAAAATCTCCTGTCAGATGGATCCTCATAATAATTTAAGGATGAACATATATCTCTTGCCACACCCACACTTATCAATCCTTAAATGGACAGAGTATAAATTATAATAAGTTGGAGCTGTAATGGGTCCATACAAGCCCTTGTATTTGTAGGTAGTTTGGAGTCATGATACAAGATATGATATAGGCACACTGCTATGTATAATTCTGCTTCATATTACTTACAAAGTAGTACAAGGACTCCAGTACAAGCTTCAAAACTATCTAAATTTTAGCTGGACAATCCCAATTTGCAGACCTCGAATGTTGTGGAGCTTTTCATGAAACAGGTTGGAGTTTTGCCCTAAATTGGTTGATTTTAGCTGGTTTGGGGTAGGGTTTGGCAAGATTGAGTTGGGCTCAAAATTTGTCAAAATTTTGCACATCTAAATGTTGAGAGGTTTACTAATATGCTTTGTGAATCTAACACACTTTTGGAGAATGCATTTATATAATTTTATTACACAGATCATCTATTGTCACCTCCAGAAGAATGGGTTTTTTCAGTTCCAATGTCTCTACTATTTCTGGGTAGATCAGAAAACCCTTGACTTACCTGTCTGGTTAGATATTTCTCCTTGTAAACATTGGACACAATCAAAGCAGCAGACAGGTTGTCCTGTTCTAGCAGCCTTCCTGAATCCTGGAGGACAACTCTCACTGCAGACCGAGCGAGGGACCTGGGGATAATATCATTTTAGTATGGTAATGCTTTTTTTTATAAAAAAGACAAAAACATTTTACTGTATAAGTCTAGTGGAAGCAAACATTAAAGGAGGTCTGTTTTGGGGGATAACTCAATAATGTTTTCTGCTAGATTATTGGAGCATTATTTACTTGCAATAAATACCAGAAGTACTATATACATTCTAGTTACACACTGGTTAGTTTATGGACTAGTTCAATGCTAAAACTTTTTTTTGCAATAATACAGGGTTATATGAGGACTATATATATATATTGCTGTGTATTTTAGGAGCAACCAGCACATTCTACTTCTATTACCGAAGGACTGTACTTTTTTTTAAAATGATGAACTGTTTATTTTGTTGGCGGACGCCATCTTGGATTCGGTTCTGAGCATACGCAGACCTGTCTTTTACATCCTTCCTTTTACATCCTTCTGTATTCAGTCCTAGACTGATGGAGTTTCACTTCCCCTCATTCCCCCAAATTTTAATGCATCTGGGCAGGACAGATGATGCCAGATCTGTACCCGATTTTGCTGCTGGAATATTTGGCTACCTGTTATTCTGCTATATTGCGTTTCTGCATCCTGGTATCCTGGTATCCTGGTATTCTACAATCCTGGTATCCTGTATCCATATATTTTCTAATGATCCTGTTACGCAGCATCATATGCTTCAGAGCTAATCTTGGTATCCTAGTATCTGTATCTATTCTACTGACCAGCTTCATCTGTTTCTCAGCTGATCTCAGTATAGTGGTATCAAGTAATCTCTTTTATACAGCAGATCCTTGTATCCAGGGTTCAGTTGTATGCAGAACTCTCCTTGTTGACAATCCATTCTCTCAAATTGGTCTCACCAAGTACTCATCCGGAAAACCATGACCTGCGGGGTGAACAAGCAAAGCCCAAACCTCCTTGTGGGATCCCTGGCGAACATGTTCACCTTGTTAGACTCTGTGCCTCAGAGGTGGGTTCAGTCAAACCACAGAGACTGCAAAGAATCCTATTGATTACGTCTAGTTTTTTGACACATATATCCTGGGTACATAATACAGGACTGGGCCCATCCGTACTGGCATACTTAGTATACAGTAGACAAAAACAAAAAATACTGTCAGATACCAAGCAGGAAATAAAAAAAACAATTAACCTAACAGAGCAAAAACGCCAATAAATGCATGTGGGGTATTGACAGATAAGTGTATGTCTCACTGTCCTTGTCTCCCTGTATTTTGAGATGTGTTCCCCATTTTACAGGTAGGTGCACAGCTTTTTACTCCAGGCAAATGGGCTTGAATTCTCAAGCTGTTTGGAGGAAAACCAGCCTTGTTCATACACTTTTAAAATAACTCTTTCATTCATAAAGTCAAAACAGGCGGCTGACATTTCAGCCTCCGGATGGTTGTGATATTGAACTCTTTTGATTCAAACTATCTTATTTAAGTAGTGGCTCTTTAAAGGACTGAAGCCCAAATAAAGCTGAATGAAATAAACTCTGAGGTTGTGTTATTTGGATCATCACTCGCTAGACGGTATAGAGCAGTAATCAGCAAGCAGTGAGGGTTTGAGAGGAGTTGGGCCACGGAGCATTGTCCCCTTTAATTAAAATGGCTGTATGTGTTGATCCTGCCTTTTCAGGAGGCACCGGAGGGTACACATAGTTTGAGCTGACCGACACTCTTTTCTTCTTGCCACCAATTTCTTATGTAAAAATCAATAAATATGTGACCATCATTTTTTCCCAAAGTAAAATGCTTGTTTATCATTATTTATTATCTTGTTCTGAATATGGTTTACACATGTAATGGTGTTTTGTGGTTTGAAGCAAAGACATAAACCATTAGGGTGTTTATAGGTATTGGATTCCCTTTTTTAGAGGAAGATTTTATTGCTTTTTTATTATTATTAAGTTCAAGGACTCAATATGCAAACACTACAATTTAATTTATATATGCATTATTTGTTACTCCAATGTTTGCATTCTTATATATAAAGGAATGCATTCAAGTTTATTTAGATATGCTATTAAGTGCAGTTTTGCCCAATATTATTTTATTACTATTATTATTATTATTATTATTATTATTATTATTCTTATTATTATTTTATGTTTTCCATATTACTAGTGTTTTTACATAGATTTGTGCTTTTTAACTTAACAAAAAATCTGGGAAAATATCTGGAGACTGAAAACAACGTAATGAGAAGCTTCATTCCTACAACATATAGTAGAAGATTTTGTATAAACAAGTTTGACTTGTTAATTTTTTTGTGGAGCTGCATTTATATATGTTTTTAGTTTTATTTGTAACAAAACATTTTGTACATATATTTTCACATTAGATAACTGAAATATATTGGTCTTTAACAAGTTAAACAGGGATAAATTGTTCATGTTAAAATTATTATGCTACATGTGTATATTTATTTCTCGCACATTTTTATAAATTGTGTTATAAAAAACTTATTTAAACTTCTTTTCACTATAAACTAGCAGACTGGTACATATTTGATATATATACATAAACTTTTGTTGTCTTTCATAATTTGATATAGAAGATTGGTACATACCCCTCTACCAATTAGCCACTTGATTCACATGTATCAGGCCCATAGATTAGCAGAAAAATATTTGAATAATAATACACATCTACAGATGACCTAGGGCTTGATCTGGGGTCTCACCTGTCGTCCTCCCATAGGCCACAACAACAGACTTGAGTTGATGGCCAGAGATTGATCAGGATTTGCTGTAGGGCTATAGTTTCCGATCTGAATCTGCTTTACAGTCCCTTCTGGACTCAGTTGCCAGTTCACAAGATGATAGACTGAAGGTAGGTCTCCATTCTTCTCATAGTAAAAGTAATTACCACTACTTAGTTTGAGCCTAACTTTCCTGATATAGTAGGTGAGCTGTGAAGATTGGGAGAATAAGAAGTTTATTTGTGGACAGAAACAGAAATAATAAATTAAATGTATTATTATTATTAATTTTTCTTTGTAGGGCGCCACTAGGTGCCCGTAGCGCCTACAGGGACAAACAAAATTACAATACGAGGTGAGACAGCACAGTACAGTAAACAATAAGCACAGTAACTCAGTGAGCTCAAAGCACAGCTAGAGAGGCGGGGGAGGGGAGAGGGGAAGGTCCGCATACGACGGAGCCCAGGAGGGAGGGCACGGATGACAGGGAGACCCCCAGAGGGGAGAGGAGGGAGCGAGAGGGGAAGAGGGGAAGAGGGTCCTCGAGGAGGAGGGCTAGGCAGCTGGAGAGCAGAGTTAAAAGTGGTGAAGACAGGAGGAGAGATGACCCTGCTCAAAGGAGCGTACAATCTAAGGGGTGGGGTAGACAGACAGAGAGACACGGGGGAGAGAGAGAGAGAGAAGGAGGAACAGAGGATAAGGATAAGGGAAGGGGAATGAAGGGAAAGAGGCAGAAGAAAAAGTAGGAAGTTAAGTGGGAGACTGGAAGGCTTTAAGAATAAGGTGGGTTTTTAAAGCCCATTTGAAATTGGACAGATTAGGGGAAGTTCTGATGGAGGGAGGGAGCTTGTTCCAGTGGAGGGGGGCAGCGCGGGCGAAGTCTTGGATACGCGGGTGGGAGGAGGTGACCAGGGGGGAAGAGAGGCGACGATCATTGGCCGATCGGAGAGGGCGGGATGGAGCATGAATAGAGAGGAGGGTGGAGATGTAGGGTGCTGTGGAGTTGGCGAGGGCCTTGTATGAAAGAGTGAGGAGCTTGAACAGGATTCTGTAGGGCAAGGGGAGCCAGTGAAGGGATTGGTAGAGGGGGGACACAGAAGAGGAGCGGCGAGAAAGGAGAAATTTACTTGTTGTTCCACAATATTGAATCAATCAGTTGTTACTAAATTGAAAATGCTGTTTTATACAACCAAACACCTGGCAATCATAAATAGTATATGTGGACATACTGTTTTTATATAATCGTATTTTCCTTCTAAATCTTTGGCGTAAAATTACCTGCCATGGTTTGAAATTCCAAATGTCTGCACAGTTTCCACGAGAAAATGGCCCTTCACCCTCCTTACAACTTTTCAGATCTTCCAAAGCTTTAGCCAAAACAGTTACAGAAGTATATGTGTAATAAGAATATTTTAAGCTGATGATGTAGGTGGAGCTGTTCTTCACATCATCTAAATGTTCTTCTCCTGTGCATTCTTTTACTGGGGTCTCCGAAGAACCAGTAAGGTTTTTCCCATAAAGAAATTTGCAATTGAAAACTTTTTCCCAATACAGATTCACCCAGTTCTCCCCCATAGACTCTGAGGGATGTATCTTGCTGAGGAACTGACTTATTCCTGGGACCTCATTTTCAACACCAGCTAAACCAAGAGTTCCAGATAAGATCTGAAAATATTTTTTTACTGATAATAAGGGGGACCTGGACCAACCCGCATTTCCTATAAAAAGCATCCCTGTGATGTTCTGTTTCAACATTTCATTTACAATAGGAACAAAATCAGCTTCAGCAGAGAATACAACGACCACCTTAACTGTTGACTCCTTAATAACCTTGACTATATGTGGAGCATTGTTATTTGGTTGACCTAGACGAATATATTCAGTAAAAGCTACACATGCCCCAGCCTTTATTATTTCTTGCTTTATTGGCTGAATTCCTAGAAGACCATAATCATTGTCTGTAGCTACAAGACCAATCCAGGTCCAACCAAAGCTCAAAACAAGCTGAGCCAGTCCCATAGACTGTAATTTATCACTTGGAAAAATCCTGAAGAAAGATGGAAACATTTTCTGGTTACTGAGCAGGGAAACACTTGAATATGGACTGATCTGAAAGTAGAAAAAAGTGATATTATACACACTCAGATAGAACATGGTAAATCTTTGAATCTCGTCATCTATTTATATAGCGCTACTAATTCCGCAGCGTTGCACAGAGAATTCACAGTCCTTGCCCAATGTAGCATACAATCTAAATCCCCTAACACACACACACACACACACACACACACACACAGACCGAGAGAGACTAAGGGCAATTTAATAGCAGCCAGTTAGCCTACTAGTATGTTTTTGAAGTGTGGGAGGAAACCGAAGCACCCGGAGGAAACCCACACAAACATGGTGAGAACATATAAACTCCACACAGGTAAGGCCATGGTCTGGAATTGAACTCATGACCCCAGTGCTGTGAGGCAGAAGTGCTAACCACTAAGCAAGTACAACACTGTTCTTTCATTTGCAAAGCAAACCTTCTTCATTTATTTAATTGCCACCTAGAGGCTGATGTAGAGCTGGACGCATATGTGTGAAACGTATGTATAAAAAAGCGCACATAAAAATTTATTTGCATACATAATTTTTTTGGATGCTTGAAAACACTAGCGAATGAATTTGTTTTACCTCAGGTGTAAATCAGACATACCTACACCAAACTCAACAAAGAAAGCAGAGGTGCATTGAGCGTAAAGTATGCCCATTTTAATATAGAGAGTGGAGCCTACGCTGCATATTTCCATAAAGACTGATAGCATTTAGAAAGTACACCTTACATAATTATCCTTGAAAACAGTGATTCTAAATTAACAGTGCATATGTCTTGTGTATTGAAACATCCCCACAGCAAACAAAAACTTACCTTGACTATTATGCATTTAATATGTATGTTTTGATTGACTTTATTTATTGTGCACTGCTAATTTTCTGTCACTGTCCCACTTGTAAACAATAAGCACTTATTTACTTTAAATGTTACCGCCTTATTATCTATATGTATTGTGTACTTTGACTGCACCACCTTGACATAAATAACAATGATAATAATAATTAATTCACTTGATAAAATTAAATAATAGATGATGTTAGGGAACTGTTGTGGTAGATGTAAAAGAGCTGACAATCTAGTGTGTGATGGAAATGGAACAACCCACGTCCTTTAGAATGTTAGCCTGAAGGACCGAGAGGTGCATTTAAGCAATGGACTGAGGGGATGGGTGGAATGTGTATATAAAACGGTTAAATATAACACACCTATATTGTTGACCCTAAGGCCTACTTGACCAATGTTTGCACTTAAAGGTTGCATTTGGTCCTTTGGGACAAGGGTCTACATCCATTTGAT
This sequence comes from Mixophyes australis, assembly GCA_036250195.1. Taxonomy (NCBI): domain Eukaryota; kingdom Metazoa; phylum Chordata; class Amphibia; order Anura; family Limnodynastidae; genus Mixophyes; species Mixophyes australis. The sequence goes on along the minus strand of JAVHZZ010000004.1, from coordinate 34,142,527 downwards.
CTCCACTGTATATATCTTTTTGATTTAGTCACACCCTTCCTCCAATCACTCTTGCCTTGTGTCTATAGTTCCTCTACCTGGTCCAAATTCTTGTATATTAAAGGAGAAGTTGGCCAACATGGCAACTTTAAGAACTTATCATTGACGAGACACTTTGCAGATAAAGGCAACAGCATACATCAATTAATATATTACCTGATTAACCACCTTCTTCTACCCCTTAGGAAAGGAGGTGATGGGATAAATATTTACTACACTTGGAATTACAGTGCATTTGTAGACTGACTACTATAAATCTTTGTGGTTTGAATGATAATTTAAAGTTAGGATGTTTTCTGTGAGGTTTTGTTTATATTTTAGTGGGATACTAACTTTACTGTAGGTGACCTCTGATATTTAATGTTCCTAATTTTCATCTGCAGTTTTATGTTACTCTACATAGTCAAATTATTTGTATTTTATAGCAACAGAGTTCAGGAACTGCTACAGGGTCTGTGGGGGATTCCACATTACTCTTCAGAGTAAGTCTTGTTGCCTAGCAATGAACAGACTCTTTGCATGTACTCAGCGTCTCTGGAATTGGATTGATTAGTGTGAAAGAACTGTTCTTGGTGTTTCCTAGTGTTTATACTTGGTTACTTTCACTGGCTCAGTGCCCCTATTGAAAGTCTGTCTGTAGACTAAAATGATTGTTGGGAATAGATTATGTGACAGTTATGGAATAGACGTCCGTATTCAAAAAGGAGCTGATCTAAAGAAAAGTCTTTTGTTGAATCCATATTCAAACGTATATGGGCACTAATTTACTCGATGACTATGGTACTAACGCAATTACATGACTTAACAACTCGCAAGGGTAGCAGAGTGTTATTTTTTGCCCCTCTATTCAATTCACCGGCAGACGTACGTTTGTGTTCGACATGCATTTGTATTGCCAATTGACAGCGGAGCGTACAGGCGTGCAATTCCTTCCCTACACTCATGTGTTATTCTTATAGTTATAATTTCATACTAACCCTGCTTAGTAACCCTTTGTAAGATGCTGCATGAATGATGTCTGTATGATATTGCCTGATATGAAAAAAACTTACAGTGGGTGAAATAAGTGTTGAACACATAAACATTTTTCTCAGTAAACATATTTTTAATGTGGCCATTGTAATGAAATTTACCCCAAATGTCAGCAACAACCCTTGCAATCCACAGATGCAAACAAATCAAAACATAGATGTCCATAAATTAAGTCTTGTGTAATAATGGGAAATGACACATGAAAAAAGTATTGAACACATGAAGAAAGGGAGGTGAAAAAAGGCATAGAAAGCCAAGACACCAGCTGAAATCTATCAGTAATTAGAAAGCAATCCTGCCAGCTGGCTCAGTCACAACTGATGACCTATAAAAAGGTGTCTCATTTCGAAGGTGTCACACAAGAAACATCTCATGATGGGTAAAAGCAAAGAGCTCTCTCAAGACCTTCGCTACCTTATTATAGCAAAACATACTGATGGCATTGATTACAGAAGGATCTCTAAACTGCTGAATGTTCCAGTGAGCACTGTTGGGGTCATAATTCGGAAGTGGAAAGAACATCATTTGACCATAAACCAGCTACAACCAGGTGCACCTCGCAAGAACGAGGATTGAAAAAGAATATCAGAAAGAGTTGTCTAAGAACCAATGACCACTTGTGGAGAACTTCAGAAATTGTTTCAAAGAAAACAATAAGTAATGCACTCAACCACCATGGCCTGTTTGCACGCTCACCACGCAAGACTCCTTTGCTGAAGAAATAACATGTTGAAACTCGTTTAAAGTTTGCTGCACAACATTTGGACAAGTCTGTGAAATATTGGGAGAAAATAGTGTGGTCAGATGAGAGCAAAATTGAACTCTTTGTATACCATAACACACATCATGTTTGGAGGAGAAATGGCACTGCCCATCACCCCAAAAACACCATACCAACAGTGAAGTTTGGAGGTGGGAACATCATGGTGTGGGGCTATTTTTCTGCACACAGTACTGGCAGACTGCATATGATTGAAGGAAGTATGAAGGGAAAAATGTACAAAGACATTCTTGATAAAAATCTGCTGCCATCTACCAGGATGCTGAAGATGAAACAAAGTTGGACATTTGAGCAAGGCAATGATCCCAAACACACAGCCAAGGTCACTCTCAACTGGTTTCAGAGAAAGACAATAAAGCTGCTAGAATGGCCAAGCCAATCACCTGACTTGAATCCAGTTGAAAATCTATGGAAAGAACAAATGATCTGAGTTTATAGAGGAAGCCCACAGAACCTTCAAGATTTGAAGACTATTTGCGTTGAAGAATGTAGCAAAATCACACTTGAGCAATGCAAGCAATGCATGCGACTAGTTTCTCCATACAGGAAGTGTCTTGAAGCTGTCATTACCAACAAAGTCTTTTGTACAAAGTATTAAATAAATTTCAGGAAGTGTGTTCAATACTTTTTCCTTGTGTCATTTCACATTATTACACAAAACCTTAATTTATGGACATCTATGGTTTGATTTCTTTGCATGTGTGGATTGCAAGGGTTGTTGCTGACATATGGTGTAAATTTTATTACAATAGCCGCATTAAATATATATTTACTGAGAAAAATGTTGATGTGTTAATACTTATTTCACTCTCTGTATATGATGATAGTGGGAGAATGGCTATGCTGCCATATACTGTGTGATTATAATGACTGTGCTGCCATATACTGTGTGATTGTAATGACTGAGCTGCATATACTGTGTGGTTATAAGGGCTGTCCTGCCATATACTGTGTGGGGATAATGGCATAATGGCTGTGCTGCCATATACTGTGTGATTGTAATGACTGAGCTGCATATACTATGTGGTTATAATGGCTGTCCTGCCATATTCTGTGTGGGCATAATGGCTGTGCTGCCATATACTGTGTGACAATATTGGTATAATGACTGTGCTGCCATATACTGTGTGAGGAAAGAAAATGATTATCACCCAGACAAACTGTACCTTGTTTCTCACACTAATAGGTAACGGGCAACTATACTTTTTATTCCTGGTTCCTTGTGTTGCAGTTAATATCCTGACAAAAGGAACAAATGTATTTCATATATTCAGTCATTTTCCAAATGTCCCTTCATTATATTACAATTTTACCTTGGTACACATTTTATTGACAAAAATAAAACACACAAAAAACAAAAAACTTTTTTCATAAAATAGTTTGTAGAATAAATTTAACAAGCAAAATCTAAAAAAAAATGTAAGAATACATATTTTTTAATTTGTTTTAATAATTTTTACGTTTTTAAACAAAACATGGGTGGGTGGGATGTGAACTTAGGAGGGTGAGATGTAAACTTGGGTGGGTAGTATTTCTTCGTCGACTGGAAAAAAAATAGAACATGTTTTTTTACAATCTCAATCTTATTACATTTTTAAAATATATCTTAGGTCTATGAATGTACTTTGATAACACATTTTCAAAGCTCAGCAGAGTTCAGAAGTTGTACATTAAGGTAAAACTCTCTCCAGAGGTTCATGTTATACCAGAGAGACTACTACTTTTTCGAGGCATATGCAGATTTAATGGGAAAGGGGTATTGATAGGCAACATACATAAGTTAGGCCCATGATGTCAGACACCTGTGGGAATGGCAATAAGAAAGTCTTTTTGAGGACTACACTTTTATGGTGCTGTTAAGAGTCGCTCATTGCCCCCAAATCCTAATTGAGCAGCCGCGCTGCTGCGATGGCTCATGCTTCTGTCCAAGCTGTTGCACAGGCAGCCGCAATGCCACTTCTCCTCTCTACGTCCCAGCTGTTACCAAGGCAGTCGGGAAGCTTCTGTATTTCTCCGCCCTCAGCTGTTTGGCAGGCAGCCAGGGAGTGTGATTGCATTTGCAATCACGATTGCATTCACGATTGCAGGCTGGTGGTGTGCTCCTTCTCCTTCTCTGATTGGCCCTCTTTTATTTAAACGGAAGGGAGGGCTTAGCCTCTGTGCCGGTTATAGCGATTTTGCCCTGCAATAGCTGTACCTGCTCTCTGTCTGAGCTCTGCTTTTTGACCACCTGATACCTGATACTTTGACTTTGTTATCTGAACCACTCTCGTTTGCTGCCTGCCCTTGACCCTTTGGCTTTGATATCTGTACTACTCTTGCTCCCTGCCTGCCACGATCTCCTGGCCTGTATTGTGACACTTTGTGTTTGCTACTAACCTACGATCTTTGGCTTGGCTCCAGTTACTCTTTGCAGTCTTCCGTAGAGTTGCTTCCCAGCTTGGAGGACGGGTGGAGTATCCAAACTACATTTTGGTTCCAAAAGGTAGTGAGCGATGGTTCAGGCTGCCATGATGGGCCACTGACTATTCTCTGCCAATAAGAGTATGCAGGAGTGGACGTGTGTCCAGGTGTGTAAAGAGGTCAGGTGACTCACTGCATAGCCTGAATGCTAGGTTAGTAAACTCTTGGGACAAGGCTACATTTACGGTATTTCACTGAAAATTTCCCAAATGGAAAAGCTTTGTATATCTATGGCATTAGGCTGAGAAATAATTCTATGCCTTAACACCTGTCCATAATATCAATGTCTACCTCATTAAAACACAGTTGCTAAAATTAAACAAATCAAATCACATCCATAAACAATACCAGAGATGGAGGAAAGTAATGTGTTACCAACAAATAGTGTTATTTTACTGCACTAAAAACTTGTCCCATATTTTTGTAATAATGTTTACTTGCTGATTATATGGTGAATTGTGACTTATTTATAATAGTAGAAATCATTTCATGGTTTATAAATACATGTTCTTCAAACTTCTCACCTGTGGGTATCTGAAAGTCCCCAAAACATTAGCCAAGATGATGGAGTTTGCAGAAAGTCTGGAACCAATAACGGCAGCAAAATATGATCTAGTATTACACCGGCTGTTGGAGCTGAATGTGGTGGTCTCAGTTAGGAATTGTAAAGCTCCTTGTAGTTCATAGTGAGGTATATTACATGTGTCGTACATCTGGAACCCTAATGTTACATTTGAGAGAATATTGGGATTCCTGTTGATCTCTTCAATGGTGTGTATCAGAGTCTGAAGCTGTTGGTAGAATTCCAAACTGAACCTTTAGGATAGAGAAAAGATTACGTAAGACGTTTTACCTTTGTTCCTTCATTTTCATTTATATTACATTACCGTTTGTACAGTATCTGCTAAAATATGATCTTATTACTCAAAGACATTTTAACTGTTGGAGCATAAATTGAGGCCGGTAATGCTATATTCATTTATACAGCCTAACTGCAAATTACATTGTGATGCAGCTTTTAGCATGTGTTTAACATCCAACTTTCATATTGAATATACTGTTACAACATGTAGCAATGGAAGAAGCAAAGTGTCATAATGGCTCATTTGGAAAGGCAAAAAGCACAGGCACGCAATCTCTTCATTTGCACAAATGAACCCACTGCCATCCTAATGCATTTCAGGGTGTATGCCCGCTTTCTGATCTTGGAACACCCCATAAAAGGGGGATGTTCACATAGGGCCTGATTCATGAAGGAGCGCAAAAGGAACGTATTGTGCGATTTTTTAAAAAGCGCAAGTACATCGTGGCATACGCACGTCCGTATTCAAGGTCCAACGAATAGAGGCAATACATTCCTTGATGAATATGGTACTAAATAATTTATTTATTTATTTGCCCCTCTATCCAATTCAACAGCAGACTTACGTTTGGGTACGACATACATTTGAATTGGCGATTGAGAGAGGAACGCAGAGGAATGCATTCCTTCCTTAATATACTGAAAACTTAGGTTTTAATGTATTTATTAGTTGCTAGAGATCTTTATTTTTTAATAATTCCTAGTGTGTTATATAGAAATGGTTATGTGCTCTATTGAGGAATATGTAGTGTGATGAGTAGATACACTGATCTATTTTGTACAGTTAATTTAGGGTGGAACAATCCTGGTTAGCCATCTATATCTTTCTTACGTGTTGTATATCACTCAGTCAGTGATACCTAATTGTTTAAATTAAACCCTGTAGCATAATAAGAGAGTGATTGCATACATAGAGGAGAGTGATTAGGGATCAGCTGACAGTAATAATAGCAATGTTTTACTATCATAATTATCATACTAACCCTTCAGGACTTTGCCCGGGCTGCTCCCCTGCTGTGGAAAGATCTTCCACGTTCCATCAGGTTAGCATCTACTCTCAAAGGCTTCAAGCGTGCCCTTAAGACTCATTTCTTTATTCAAGTCTATCAGTCCTACTCCTAACTTCCTTGTCCTGGCTCTCTCCCCCAGTTAGTACCACCCTATTTGTGTCCCCCCTTCCCTTTAGGATGTAAGCTCTCATGAGCAGGGCCCTCTTTCCTTGTGTGCTCCTTCTACTGTTCCTTCACCCTCTGTACCTCTTGGCCTGCTTCCCTAGCCCTGTTTTCCCTGTCTTCTTAAGCTTTGGCCTTCTTCTCGATGATTTCCACCATCGCTTTCACTATCTGTCCCAAATATAATCTGATTTGCTTTACCCTGTCACCTGTGTTTGTATATATTTTTGTATCATGTTGTGTCTTGGTTCTGTTTTCTGTATATGTACTGTACGGCGCTGCGGACCCTTTGTGGCACCTTATAAGTCAAAGATAATAATAATAATAATACCCATTTATATGATGCAGTATGTACACTGTTTGTGTGAGATTGAATGATATAAAAAAAACATATTTAACATACTCTATACCTTTATATGATTAAATTGGTGTTCTTCATACCAGTTGGACAGAGCAAAGCCTCAATATCTATAATCTGCTTTTGGCTCATAAGGGATAGCTAGTGGCCTCATTTTTGTCCATAATGAAAACAGTAATATGTAGTATGTTTGGATCTGCCCCTCACCTATTAAAAGCTTTGTATGATAGGTGTATCATATGTCTCTATAATATTGCCTAATAGGAAAAATACCATATTCAACATACCACAAAGGTAACAGTGTATATCAATACGCATTTTCTTAACAAAAATAAAACATACACATTTTTTTGCAATAAATATATATATTTTTTTAATAAACTAATTTTGCTTGGAAATGTAAATAACAAACTGCAAATCAAATTCTGATTGAAAATAATATTTTTCTAATATATATATATATATATATTTTATATTTATATTTCTGGATTTTCTTTTGTAAAAGGTGACGGTGGTATTTGTTCTGCGCCTGAAAAAACAAATAAAAAAAAACATTTACAATCGTAATCTTAAGTCATTTTGAACACATATCTTAGTGGTATGGATGTACTTTGTTCACACATTCTCTGCAAAAAGGTTCATGTTATGCTGAATACAGCGGTAGCCAGAGAATGCATTTTGAAAGCACATGCAGATATTTTTTTGGGGAGGGGATTGATTGGCAACAAACACTTATTAGGCTCATGATGTCAGTAACCTGTGAAATGGCAATCTTTTTCTAGGCCTAGGGAAAGACACATTTAAGAAAGAAAGGCTTTCTGAGGGCTACATTTTTATGCTGCAAAACAAAATATTTAAAATTATAGAACATTATAATATCAAGATACTTACATACTTCTGCACATGCCTAGGATGGCCCTGACTCCTCCCACATGGACTTCTCCACTGTGACCAGGACTCCCTCCCAGGTATTGGCCCTGTACTCTTGCTGCGTGGAAAGTGGGGAAAGGGATTGGTCGGGGAGTGGAGAAAGGGATTGGTTGGGTGGTGCTAAAAGGGCCGCCTCCTCCTGGGCCTCCAACCTCGCCTCTGGATGTTGACGGCGTAGGCATTCTGTTGGAAGAAATATGGCACATTTGTTTTTAAATAAATGTTATCTTTGTCTCACACATACATAAAAAACATACAGATAATGTTAGATTGCAATATGAAATATCCAATACCACACTAGAACCATCATTGGCGAAATTAAACACATGCCTACACCACACCACTTTCATATGGACTTGACCCGGGAGGTTTATATTAATCACATGCTGATTCTGCAACATCAATATTACATAGCAGGCCTTGTACTTTGTGCAATGAAAGTTATTATAAGCTTTGTAATCGGCTAGATATAATAGTAATATTCTCTGGGAAAAAAATAATAATTGTGAAGCTAAACCTTCTAATATCACTCCAGAATTACTCCCCTCATGCCCCTATGCGCCTCCTTAAATCATTCCAGTGCCACTGGAGTTGAAAAATCTTTTGCTTGCCGGTGCAGGTAAACTTTTGCAGGCTGCATTTTTGTCTCTCTTACTAATGTACCAAGAAGATGGGGCAAGAAAAGGGTTTGTTAAAGCTAGAGAGGGCCCGGAGCTCCATTCTGGTGATGGTAGCAGAATGCGTGTTTGCAAGTGAATGACACTTTTCAACACTCTCCTTTATGATTGGCTCTCAGGCCATGTGTGGGTGTGGGCAGGTCAGTCGCGGTTCTCTGTTATACCATATTTATAATGGTTGATTTTCATCTGTCAATCAATTACAATAATCAGCCAAACACAGGCAATTATTGGCATGATAATGCTCACCCACTCACACACAGAGGCAATCGAAGAAGAGCGCACCTGCATACCCATTATAACAGCTGGAGAGGCAATCATTCAGCCCTGCCATGTTGTGATCACAAACTTGTGATACAGCTTCTGCTTGTTGGAATCAAAATCAACTATTTCTGTGTGGCCTCCATTTCCTTCAATTTGTGAGTACAAGGACATATTAGGGACAGCGTATGTACAATGATAGACTTTTTAGTAAATAATGACTTTTTTCCCTGTTTAGGCTTGTTTGGTGATGGCTGATCCAAGTTTCACAATCATCTGACTCTAAGCAGAAGCTAATAAAGAAGTGGAAGTTGCTCAATCAATTTATAGGCTATAGCAGGTGCTTGAAAGGGTGGGGTTATCCTGAAAGGAACAAACACACAGAGAGATCCCCCAGCACACTGCTATAGCCAGCAACAGATCTGCCATTTCAACTGTAGATAAAAATGCAAAAGTCTTAGTTGCACACATTTGCAAATATATGTTAAAGTCACCCGCCACTCCACGGCGCTTTTGCTAATAGGGTGGTCCTAACTCTAAACAATGAGAGTCCCATATATTTGGGCCATACATATGTGTTTTTAAATTGAGAGCTAACTTACCAGAGGTACCCCAGTAGCCTCCAAATAGCAATCCAATGGCAGCACTCCCCCTCAGCTACTGACACCAACATGCCTCTCAGACAAATAAAGAAGTGGAAGTTGCTCAATCAATTTATATCAATCTAAGCAGAAGCTGTCAGATTTCAGCTCAAGAGGGGTTGAAATGCTGATACATCTGGAGGTGGAGAGGCTGCACCCAACCAACTGGCAGCTCTCTGCCCCAACTAAACAGCGAATATTGGAAAAGATCACTGTGCAGGTCAATGCCGTGGCTCTAATTTAAAGATCGGTGACTGAGGTCAGCATTTTTTTGTTTTATATAAAGTTATTACAGTTGCTCTGTATACCTAGTACAGTTATTCTAAAATTTGAAAAAATCTAAAAACATTGTCCAAGTTATGGCAGACCAACATCTTTGCTAATTTTAAAGACTTGTACATTATCAATCCTACTGTTCTACCTTCTTTAAGTCTTAATAAAGGTTTATCACTGGGTAGCTTTCTGTTGTTAGTATGTGATTTAGGCCCAATATATTTCTATCTAAATGTATGTCTGCACAAGTCTTTTAAAATGATTTTGGACAGTATACATTGCAACATTTCACACAGGTGGCAGGACTTTAAGCGTTGCCTCAAGGACAAGCTCAGAGACCACCATAGGCATGATAGGGGGACAGTCAGTAGTCCCCCGGCTTCCTTGGGCCCCAGTATCCTGGAGACCACAGCATTGGCCTACATAGATTGTGGGCCACATAGACACCGGTGAGAGCACACCCTTCCCTAACCACACTACTATCCCCCAGTGGTGAGTTTCCGATGACAATACATGCATAAAGAATTCCAAAGACTAATGTTTTGATTACATAAATATAAACACACCCACCAAAATAGAGATAATTTTTTGTTTTTAGAAATATACACTTGCATTTCCAGCACTTGCCAATTTAAATGCAAATGAAATTCCTAAATCCTTTGCACTTGTACTGCAACCTAGCCAGCCTATTGTTTAATCTGGGCATGGCCTTCAAGATTACTGAGTATCTTCATGGATGTCTAGCTAATATTCCCCTCAAGCCAAAGATTTGATTTTTTTAATATACAATTAGTTTGTATAATTTTTGATAAACATGACCCTAAATATATACACAGACTTTCAACAAAATATTTTTAAAATAAATAAAAGAATGTTATGAAATGTTATGAAATCTACTAATATAATGCAAAAACGTGGATGCTATGGACCCAAACATAGATGCTTATGTTATTTTTTTTCTTCCACAATGTTAGTTGAAGAGGAAGGTGCACAAGATGAAGAGGATGCCACCGTGGAGGACACCTGTGATGTTGAAGAAGTTAGAACCCTGGATGAGGAAGCAAAGAGCAGTGGGCAGCCTTCGAACCTACAAAAACTTTATTCTGACATGTATGACTCAAATAAAAACTTGGAATCAAACACCAATCAATTGAACACAACCCTCACTCTTTTCTTTCACACTTTTCAAATCATAGACACTTCCTTACCTCATCTCACCAAATTCATTCCACAGTATGTCACCAGTAACCCTACTGCTCCTATGCCACATGTTTCCCCTCCTTCCCCTATGTCACATGATATCACTCCTTCCCCTATGACACCGGTTTCCACTCCATCCCCTATAGAACATTTCCTCCTTCCTGCCTCTATGTACATTTCTTCCCTCAGGCCCCTATGCAACATTATTCCCCTCATATCCATATGCCCCAAGTTTACCCTTGTTATCCTCCCCAAGTTTACCCTCATTATCGAACTCAAGTTTACCCTTCTGGCCCAATGCCATCTCCTGCCCATGTGCCCTCTTTTGTACCTCTGCTGCCCCTTTGCCCTCTGCTTCCCCTATGTTCTCTTTTTGCCCCAACGCCTTCTGCTATCCCTCCACCCTCTGCTGATTCTTCACCCTCTACTGCCCGTCTACCCTTTTTCCCACTTTACTGTCTTTTGCATCCACGCTCTCTGCTGCCACTCTGCTCTGTTTTGCCTCTCCACTCTCTGTTGCACCTTCACCCTCTGTTGCACTTCCACACTCTGCTGACCCACTGCCCTCTGCTGCGCCTCCTCTCTCTGGTGCTTCTCCGCCACTTGATGCATTTTTCATGGTGGATTCAACATCATGGGTGACCGGTAGTAAAAAAAAAGTTACCGCTGCGCAAAATGTTGACCATGTGGGCAAACATTGCCACAAAACAAAATAATTTTTGTTCCCATGTATATTTTCCCAAGTGGTTTTGTTTGTCACTTTTCAATGTTTATTGTGTCACGCAATACAGAAATTTGAAAAAACAAACAAACAATTGATTTCCTTGTTTTTGGACCATTTACTTTAAGCATTATATTTGAAGCAAAGACCAAGCGATACTTACATGTAAAGTATAATGAAATATCATATTCTTTACAGCTGGAGTAGTCTTGGGAATCTGGAGTACTAGGATCCACCAAATTAAAAGGGTGACATGAAATTGATGTTGAATGGAGAGAGGGAAAGGAACGCTCCCTAGGTGGAAGATGTTCCTGTGTTCCACCTGATTGTAAGCCGCCTATGAAGGTGCAGGTCCGTGTGACAAGAGCTGACCCTGCAGGAAAGTCCTTATTGGAAGCTGTAAATCACCTCTCCCCTGATATCTACTGGAGGATGTTTAGAGGTTCTCCAATTGTAGCTGTGTTAGCAGGTTGGAAGTGTTCTTTATAGCGCCACATCGCTCGGCTGAGAAGTGATGAAGATGAAAGAATGTAAACGGAGCTCGAGCAGCCCCACAATAGATCAAGCACACCTTACGCGTTTCATTGCACCTCATAATATCATCAGAGTATGCACTGCTTATAAAATATGCACCTGGCTCTGTGGTTGAAGAATCCTCATATGACCCTTGTCATGTCCGATGCTGATTTTTTTCTGTATGTTATGGGATTTATTCTATTAATTTTTGTACCAGTTATTATACTTTCTGTTTTCTTGTATGCCACATATATCAGGCAATATGGAAACTAAGGTGCAATATAAATAAACAATGATGATAATGAGGAGGAAATTTATAGGTTTTATTTTAGAATTTTACATTTTTATCTTAAAATGCTGCTTGGCTTATCCTTATTTTTGGCTGAGGAGACATCAGGGGGTATATTTACTAAACTGCATGTTTGAAAAAGTGGGGATGTTGCCTATAGCAACCAATCAGATTCTAGTTATCATTTATTTAGAACATTCTTTAAAATAACAGCTAGAATCTGATTGGTTGCTATAGGCAACATCTCCACTTTTTCAAACCCGCAGTGTAGTTAATATACCCACAGGTGTGTCTCTAATTAAAAAGCTATAGTGACCGTAGAGTGCCTTTGAGGGGTGACAACTAGTTTTTCTTTTTTTACAATTTAGTAAAATATATAAGATTTCATAGAATTTTATAGTGACTTCACTTGAGAGCACAAATATAGCTGACTTCTCCTGCTATAACATTTTCTTATGTGAGCAGGAGAAACAAGACATATTTGCCGGATACAGGGAATATGGCTTGGGTTTTGGGGCTTTGGGGCTGCAGGGGACACACACTGACAATTTCAGCCCTGGCACCGCTCTTATTAAAAAATGTAATGGGTCTGTGCAGTGCCAGAGGCATCGTTTACAGAGCACATTTTAAGCTTCCCGCCTCTCAGTGACATCAGTTAACTTATTTACTGCACTGAGCTAGGCGCAGGAAATTTAGAACTGCTCCGTGCTGCACTGGTCGTACAGAGTGAAGATCAAACCAGGGGATAGGGCACAGGGCATACTGTGCTTTGTGTGACACCTTGGCACTAATGACTCTCAGGGAACCAGTCCAGAAACAATTAAAAACTGTGCTGAACTAGCAGTTGTACACCCTCCATGGTCATGCTACACTACCACATTTCCCATAGTGTACATTAGGTAAGTGTGCAAATGGCACTAACCATTCATTAAAAGTAAACTAAGAACTCTTACCACCTATATTGCTGCAGTCCTAAACAGGTGCAAATTAATAAGAATTTGTCACAAACAGCCACCGTTAGAGTCTAGACCACTCCTGGATTTAAAATCTTATCATACATTCACATAGTCAAACTATATATCATCTCTAACTTGTCAGGAAACCTCTCCTTAATTATTCAATTGTGCAGACTCCCTGCTCTGGTAGCTAAACAGTTAACACTTCACACAATGGTATCTAAAGAGTTAACCCAGCCAAGCAATTTCTCTCTTCTAAACAGGCAGTGAATTTGTATAGAACAATAAGGACATCACTAATTACATTTTTATATTTAATATACAAAAAGTACAATGTTTACAGTTTATTAAAACAATTAATACACAATTGACATACAAAAAAAATTGCATTACAGTCATAAAAACAAATGGAATGAAAATACAGTGAATAACTTACGTATAATAATATGTATGCCTGGGGTGGCAGAAGAGATGGACAGTCCTTCAATAAGATTGATCCCCAAGAGCTGACACTTTGTCCATTCACAACACAGGTTTGTAAGCAAAATCAAATAGGATGGCATTCATAGGGGCAGTGTGGATGCTAATGTGGGGGCAGAAATGTCTACTGGGTGTCAGCTAGGGTATGTTCAAAACTATTCCAAAAGTTTTGATCTGTCTTAACTTTTTTCAGATACAGCCCAGAAACATAATTCATCAATAAACCGGTCATAATCTCCCGCACATTTAAATACCAAACATGCCCCTCCAGAGAGGGCTGTCTCATGCTCTCTCCTGGACCTGGCAAGTAGAATAGAAGTAGGAGGCTCCATATAAAGAGGAGCCGGCTGAGAGCAAGAACGTGGTTAGCAGCCGCATGGGGTGAGGGATTTTATCCATGGCTTGGGGACATACTGTTTGCAGCAGCAGATGGCAGAGAAGAGACCTGCACTGGAAATTGCATGCTGCTGATCGCTTCCAGCTCCAAGCACAGGTTTATCTTCTCTATTTCTGGCGGATACCTAGGGGCACACATGCATTTCTATCTAGAGACCCCCTGACCCTACATGATCAGTGTTTCTCTGTACCAGACTTTTGCCGCATGCAAGGTGAAAAGTATTGTATTTATCACCTGTCAGGGTTTGGCAGAACTGAGTTACGTGGAACAGAACAGCATAAAATAAACATACACAAGCATAGAAGAAAAAAATATGTAGAGATGAATGACCTTAAATTATTTCTTAAAGGAGAGTCACTCTCTACCTCTATAGAGAGGTACTGCATAATGCTTGGTAGGTGGACTAATCACACTCTGTACCATCATCATTATCATCATTTATTAATATAGTGCCAGCAAATTCTGTAGCGCTTTACAATTGGGAACTAACATAGTAATAATACAATACTGGGTAATACAGACAGAGAGGTAGGAAGGTCCTGCTCGCAAGCTTACAATCTACAGGACAATGGAAGTTTGATACATGAGTGCTACAAATTGCATATTGGTCCAGCCAGAATGCAAATCTAGGCCTATTCACCAACTTGGCCTTAGTCCTTTCACAACCTGATCCACTACCAAGGCACTGCCATACACAGGACTATCTATACACCATGTAGCTCAGACCTCTACATTATTTAAACATGGAACTACCTTTTCCAGACCTCACCACGTTCTCACTCCCAGTCCTACAAAAAACTCATGTGTGAACTACATAATAGCAATACATTTAATTGGTGTACAAGCTTCTGCTTAGTTTGGTTTTCAGTGCGCATTGTCTGCCATTACATTGTTGTACAAGTCCTAAGCAGACTTTTAAACAGACATAAAACCAACAAGACTTTAGCGGGAAATATTTTAGTAAGCTGCACACTAGTGTAATCTAAACGCACAGCAAGAACTAGAACAATGTAGCAAGGGATATATACATAAAATTGAATTATGTCACCACATTAAAAGTAAAATAAAACTAGTTTATTTTAATAATAATAAAGCGTATGAGACTAGACCTGTAGCTGGAGCAAGAGATTTGGCTGAAAAACAAGTACTTTTGAGATGCTGAGCGCTTGGATCGGATGCTGCTACATGACCTTGCAATTGGCATGCCCCATCTGTACATTGACTATTGCAAAACACCACTTCCCCGCACCATTTCCTCCCTGAAATCATAGGCAGTAGTAAGCGTCCTTTGCGGCCGAAGATGAATTTAACGTGACTGCGTTATGTGACGTATGGTCCGATTTTGTGCAGAAGGATTTTTCAGATGATACCCAAAACCGTCAGATAACTTCCTTGATGAATCAGGCCCAGGTAAGTGCACTGCTTACAGATGGCACTTGTGTTTTGGAGTAGTACAGGGCTAACTAACTGAACTACAGCTTATATACAGAGTCAGATATACATCAGACACTAAAAGAAATTCACTTATATGATAAGATTTACTTACATTGTACACGAGGTCTTGGGTGGTCTCACATTGAATGTAAGTTTTTGGTAGATTTTGTCAACATGAATTCCTAATAAGACTCCCATCATGATATCTCCAGGTTGTGTCATCCCCTCCAGCACTGACAGAGGTGACAGTCTGCATCTCTGATCCATGGAACAGACAATTAAATTGAGAAAAAGCATGACATTCAAATACGTGGTATATGTATGGTCCATATTTTGCTAACTATCCAGTAGTTCATCTGTAAACAGAAAATACACATCATCATTTAAGTTTACTTTACCATGTTCATCAAATGGGTCACCTAGCGTCATCTGGGTACTGTGTGTGTATGTGCAGATTTCAGGTATTAGAAATGATCTTGTAGAACGGATGTGAAACCAGTGACTTATAAGTTTGGTCTGGTCAATCAATTTACCTGGTCATCCACAGGTGAGTCCACTAATTGAAACAAAATACTTTGTCAAATGGAAACAAAAAAACTTATTTTATTTTACTATTTTGTCATATAGCTTAAACTCTAAAACACTTATGACCTTTGTCAATCTTTTTATTCTTGTTTTTTATTGTACATTCTGTGTGTTCTATTTTTTAATTATGATGCAGAAGTGGTCTCTCCTATATTTCCTGGTAGACTATGCAGTACCCTGCATGGTCCTGTTGACATGCAATATGGGCCTGAGTCATTAAGGAAGTAAAGCCAGAAAAATTATTAACTTTGCACCTTGGAAAAATCTTGTTGCATTGAAGGGGGATGTAAATTTAAAATGTGATGACAGATTTAAAGTTGGGGTAGGACATGCCCTAGATCAACTTTAAATTTCAGTGTACAAATAACCTATCAAGTATTTGTATGCTACATGAAAAAGCAGAAGGTATTTAACTTATGTGCAAAATAAAAGAAAAAATAATTTGCACCCATTGCATTGTAACATGGTTTTGTCCAGGAGAAAATTTACTAATTTATTTTTTTGCCTTACTTTCCTTGATGAATCAGGCCCTATATATACAGCAAGCTTAATGTACTTTATCAAGATAGTGAAATCATGTGCTTAAAAAATTATGAATGTGATCTTCTACAATGAAATAAAGCATTGCTGGTACTATGTGGGGTGTGTATATAAGAGGGCATGTGTGAGGTCATCATCTTGGTAAGTGTAAACTAACAAAGTGTATGTGTATGGATGATTTCTACAAGGTATATGATAGAGGTAAAGGTAAAAAAAATATCAAACATAAATTCTCACCTAATCATTAACCGCAAAATTCTTATTTATGACCACTGCATTGCAGCCAGAGGCCATCAACAAAGCTGCACCAACATACATCTCCTCTCTTGTCTCAAAATATCTCCCAACTCGGCAATTCCGTTCTGCACAAGATCTGCGTCTCTCATCCACCCTCATTACATCCTCCCATTCCCGGTTACAGTACTTTTTTCGGGCTGCACACACTCTATGGAATTCTCTCCCTCGCACAATAAGACTCTCCTCTGGTCAACAAACTTTGAAGCTTTCTCTGAAAACCCACCTCTTCAGACAAGCTTATAATATTCCTCAACCACCCTCTTAACCTAACTACATTACCCTATTACCACCAGTTATACAACTACCCCTTGACCAACATTGTTGTGTGACAGGATCATTTAGCTTATGAGTCACTTTTACCTTTGCAGTCTGGCTGGGCCAACTGCAAATGTAGGCTTAACCTCATGTGTCAAACTCCCATTGTCTTATAGATTGTAAGCTTGCGCACAGGACCTTCTCACCTCTTTGTCTGTTTTACCCAGTTTGTTTATTAGTTTACTATGTTTGTCCCCAATTGTAAAGCGCTACGGAATATGTTGGCGCTATATAAATAAATGATGATGATGATGATATCATAGATATCTTGAGCTTTGCACCTTTCTTCGTTTTACTGAGCAGTCCCCATAACAGTGTATGGGGAGTGCTCAGTAACGCTATTTAACAATGAATTAAATTAAGTTTTCAATCATGTTAATGAACGGCTGGTGTACATTAACATGATTGCAAAGTTTCACTGCTGACAGTTTTGCTCCTAAGAGCAGAGCTGCACAGCGCACGTGTGGAGGGATCATGTGATCCCTCTACACATGAATCCACTTCTTTACTGCACTATGGTATGTTTCTCTCTGTGCATGCCTGAGCTTTTCGTCGGAGCATGTGCACAGGGATTCAATCAAGCTGGAAAACACATCGCAAATAGGACCGCAAAAGAAAAGAAAGTATAAAGTAAGTGATACACTTCCCAGAAACAGACGTTTTTTGGAACAGATGTCCCTGTGTTGATTTTTTTAAAAAAATGAGAGATCTTTTAATCCTCATCTATGCGATGAGGACTGAAAAGTATCTTTCATAATATACGGTGCTACTTAAATAGGGGACATAGTGTCAGTGATGAGTACAGATTGGGAAGTATGATGGAGTTATAGGGCCTGATTAATTAAGGAAAGTTAAGTAAAAAAAATTGAGTAAGTAGTCTCCTGGACAAAACCATGTTAAAATGCAAGGGGTGCAATTTTTTTTTTTATTCTGCACATTAGTTAAATACTGTCTGTTTTTTCATGTAACACACAAATACTTGATAGCTTATTTGTACATTGAAATTTAAAGTTGATATTTGTGTGTTACATGAAAAACAAACAGTATTTAACTTATGTGCAAAATAGAAAACTAATTTGCACCCCTTGCATTGTAACATGGTTGTGTCCAGGAGACTACATACTCAATTGTTTTACTTAATGTTCCTTAATGAATCAGGCCCACAGTGATTTGTGTATATGAGGGTGTGTGATAGAGGTGTAGTGACAGTGCTGTGTGTTATGACTGTATATAATAACATTCTTATAATATATAGGTTTTACTTACATGGCCACAAGTCTCTCTAGCTCTTCCCCACTGCTATCACCCAGCTTTTTATAGATAACTGTAATTATATGTAATGATCTGATTAATCCATGTATTGCTCTTTCCTCAGTCTATTCATAGTAACATTCCCTTATCGCAATGTTTTAAGTTTGCAGCATTCTCAGCGGCCTATTTGCAGATGAGATCTGTGACCGTTATAGTCTAGGGAAAACAAAATTACATAATTGTGCAGATGGGATTTCCCAGCAGTAGGTAGTGATAAAACGTATCCTGGTAAATACGGTTCTGTAACTGACAGCCAGAACATGCTATTATTACAGTTGCGGAGGTTTATAAAAGATTTATTACACAATGGTAATTGAGAATTTACTTAATAATGTACTAATATTATTATCAACATCAGACATATAGGGGCTGAAGCAGAGTGCGTGGAGTATCAAGAGCGAAATCATTCTGCGCATGGTCAGAAAGTTGGCGAATGCATAAGGTGCTATGCAGACTTGTCACCTGCCCCTGGAGAGCTGGAATGGGGTATATATGGGGCATTCTAATGTTGGCAGAGTAAGGGCGTATTTACATAAATGCAACTCATGCAGACCTACAGATAAAGCACATTCGCCTGTTAGAGGGGATATTTTTGCATCTACTATAAAACTATTTTAGGTCTTGAATTATGAAATGCCAAACATGATCATGTTAACACTGTACCTAATTTTAAGCATTTATCTGTATCTATTGCTGGCAGGCACACTAAATAATAGAGATGGTCACTGACCCCCGTGTTTTGGTTTTGGATTCGGTTTTGGATCTGGATTACAGTTGTGTTTTGGTTTTGGTTTTGGTTTTGCAAAACCGCCATTGCGTGTTTTGGTTTTGGTTTTGGTTTTGTTTGGTTTTGTTTTGCAATTTGTTATAAAAATTACATTTATTGGTGCTAAAATAACATAATTTAGGTATTATTTTGTAGCTACATTATTATTAACCTCAGTAACACTAATTTCCAGTCATTTTTTATTCAATTTTGAACACCTCCTATGTCACAATATGATTTTCATACACTTGAAAAGAAAAATTGTTTCAGTTCTTGCCAGTGATAACAAAAAGGCCATTGTCATGCCTGGGCATAAGACCAAAAATCCACCTCTTAAGTGTGGAATTATTTTTACACGAATCCTGGCAAGAGTTGTCTATCCATTTGTAGCATTTTTAAAGCCACACTCAGTAGAGGTAGGGACCTTAACCATCTGGGATCCTCATCCATGTTTCGTCATTTTTCAGCGAGTTATTGGAAAACTGTTGGGAAAATCAGAAACTTCGGTTAAAAAAAAAATAACAACAAGCATTCCAGCATAATCTACCTCCCTTCTCTCATCTACATCCCAGCACCTGCAGTCTTCCCCCCCAACAATTGGCAGTTAAACAATCCTCTGCAAGAGGAAGCAAGAATGAAACCTGTCACCCAGTCGCAAAGCGGATCACAGACGCCCTGGGTACTATGCTAGTGTTAGATCTGCGTCCAATGTCCACTATTAATACAGTTGGTTTAAGACATTTAATTGAGGTGTTATGTCCCTGTTAGCAAATGTCATCACTATACCATTTTACTAGAAAAGCTAATTCTCTCCTGTACCGGAAAGTTCCTAAAAATGTCATTATTGGGTGACAAAATGGTATTCTACCCACTGTATACTTAACCACAGATATGTGTACAAGCGTAACTGGGCAAACAAAAGATTTTATGACTGTGAAAGCCCACTGGGTTGGTCATTCGCCTTCCCCAGCATGGACAGCAGCAGCATGTACCCAGGTACATCACATTTTTGAGAAGTAGGCTACTCTGTGTATCAGCAGCTTCACTAAGAGGCATACAGCTGACAAACTGTTCCAAAAACTAAGGGATGTCATTGAAAGATGGCTAATCCTGCTTGGAGTCTCCTGAGGATATGTCATTTCTGATTACGACCCCAATATTGGTCCAGCATTACAGCGGGGCTGAATTCCATCACATTTCCTGTTTTGCACACACTATCAACTTGGTGTTACAGAACTTTTGAAAAATGACATGCAGGAGATGCTGTTTGTGTCCATAAACATTTAGGGTCAATTTGTGGTTTCTGCAACAGCATGTAGGAGAATACAGCAGCTGCAAGAAGACTAGCATTTGAGGGGAATATACTTTAGTCCAGCGAAGTAGTTACCTGTGAAGAAAGTGCAGACACGGTTAGCTTGAGTCAAGTGATTGCCTTAATAATAGATTTTGAAAAGGTGCTACATAAAATTATAGTGTGCAATAAAACAAAGTAAATGTGCTAACTATATTTTAATTGTAGATGAAATACTTAATTTTCTTTGCAAGGATCCCAGACTTATCAACATCTTGTTGGGACGTCTTCTCCTTCAGTTTCTCTGGCAACTGCTTGTAGTAAAAGAAATTGCTTTCCCAAGACACCCAGTGGTGATGCAGATGAGTCCGCTAAACATTTTGATATTTGCTGTGCTGTAAAAGAATTGCCCAAAAACTGTGACAGCTCTGCCCTAAAATCAACTAGTCATTCCCTTTGGAAGGCCATTATCAGCAATTACATCATACTACACAGACTTCTATGATATTGGGATATTGGGATGAATTAGTATTGTTGGAGGAAGATTATCACTAAACCCTGCCACCTCTCCAGTTTCGCAGTGAACTATGGTACAATAAAATGTAACTGCAGATTTAGACCAAGACTGTCAGCCCTATTATTTCTATTTCAGCAATTACAATTAGCAATGGAGCAATGGAGCTCTTCTCTTTGGGTGTTACCTATATAACGCAGCACAATTTGCCTGCAAATTCTACAGACAAGCCTGCTTGTCTTCCTCTCCATCAATGACTCTTAGCAATTGAGCACTCGTCTTTGGGTGTATATTACACCCAAACATTATTAGTGAAAATTATGAAAAATACAGTTTAATCCCTGATAGGCCCTCCACCATCCTTTGCATGTTAATAGTAGGATTGGTTGGAATTATGATCAAGGTCACACATTTTTTTGACAAATCCTTCAAACCAGCCCAGATGTCAAACTGTTGTGGTCTGCCCTCTGCGTCATCCCTGCTTGTGTTTGGAAAGTGCATATTGGTGCCAGAACCTCACATGCCAGAACTGCTCCCACTGGTGCCACACTGCTGCAGGACTTACACAATCAACCGCATCCTCATCGTCGGATACCAAATCTCCTCCACATCCTCTTCTAAAGACAAAGTGTCATCCTCACTTGGTGTATCACCGGCTACACTCGGGCTGTTCAGGCACACATCAGCAGAACTGCTGAAAGGGCCCTTCTTTATGGGTAGACTAACAGAATGGTCACGATTAGACATCCCACTGTTGGATGGACTCTCCACAGGGATTGTTGTCATTTGTGAATCAGAGCAAATATTCTCCTGTAATGCCTCACTGTTATCTTGCAGCTCGGCTTTGACGCGTAACAGTAGTTGTGCACCAATTGTAGGCTGGGTAACTTTTTGGGATCTGCCACTAATAGCCAAAGGTGAAGGCCTCATTCTCTCTTTGCCACTGCGTGTGTAGAATGGCATGCTTGCAATTTTTTTTTTATCGTCACTTAACTTTTGCTCAGTTACACTTCTTTTTCGCTTCAATACAGTAAATTTTTTTGGGGGTTTTGTTTTTTGCACTAATTTAAAAACACTCTGTTGTTTGACATCGCCTTGGCCAGATGACGTACTGGGAACACTAACATCAGGACTGGTGACAGAACCTGGTTGCTCATTCAGATCATATGTGGACTGCTTTGAATCCATTCTGAGCGCAAACCACTGGGGAGTGCTACAAATTATTTAGTAGATTCTGCTGACAGTTATGACTTTTGACAGCCAGAAATATTAATGCACAATTAGGGAGGACACCCCAAAAGCACTGAGGTGTGCTAAAAATTATTTAGTAGATACTGCTGACAGAAATGACTTTTGACAGCCAGAAATATTAATGCACAATTAGGGAGGACACCCCAAAAGCACTGAGGAGTGCTACAAATTATTTAGTAGATACTGCTGACAGAAATTACTTTTGACAGCCAGAAATATTAATGCACAATTAGGGAGGACACCCCAAAAGCACTGAGGAGTGCTACAAATTATTTAGTAGATACTGCTGACAGAAATGACTTTTGACAGCCAGAAATATTAATGCACAATTAGGGAGGACACCCCAAAAGCACTGAGGAGTGCTACAAATTATTTAGTAGATACTTCTGACAGAAATGACTTTTGACAGCCAGAAATATTAATGCACAATTAGGGAGGACACCCCAAAAGCACTGAGGAGTGCTACAAATTATTTAGTAGATACTGCTGACAGAAATGACTTTTGACAGCCAGAAATATTAATGCACAATTAGGGAGGACACCCCAAAAGCACTGAGGTGTGCTAAAAATTATTTAGTAGATACTGCTGACAGAAATGACTTTTGACAGCCAGAAATATTAATGCACAATTAGGGAGGACACCCCAAAAGCACTGAGGAGTGCTACAAATTATTTAGTAGATACTGCTGACAGAAATGACTTTTGACAGCCAGAAATATTAATGCACAATTAGGGAGGACACCCCAAAAGCACTGAGGAGTGCTACAAATTATTTAGTAGATAAATAAATCCCCTTCGATTGTACGCTCCTCTGAGCAGGGCCATCTCTCCTCCTGTTTCCACCACTTCTAACTCTGCTCTCCAGCTACTTAGCCCTCCTCCTCAAAGGTCCTCCACCCCACGTTCACTTTCGCTCCCTCCTCCCCCCTGGGGGTCTCCCTGTCTTCCGCGCCCCCCTTCTTGGGCCCCGTCGTTTTCGGATCCTCCCTCCCCCTTCCCCGCCCTCTCTAGCTGTGCATTGAGCGTACTGAGTTGCTGTGTTTACTGTACTGTGCTGTCTCCCATTGTATTGTGATTTTGTTTGTCTCTGTACGGCGCTGCGGATGCCTTGTAGCGCCTTATAAATAAATATTAATAATAATAATAATAGATACTGCTGACAGATATGACTTTTGACAGCCAGAAATATTAATGCACAATTAGGGAGGACACCCCAAAAGCACTGAGGTGTGCTACAAATTATTTAGTAGATACTGCTGACAGATATGACTTTTGACAGCCAGAAATATTAATGCACAATTAGGGAGGACACCCCAAAAGCACTGAGGAGTGCTACAAATTATTTAGTAGATACTGCTGACAGAAATGACTTTTGACAGCCAGAAATATTAATGCACAATTAGGGAGGACACCCCAAAAGCACTGAGGAGTGCTACAAATTATTTAGTAGATACTGCTGACAGAAATGACTTTTGACAGCCAGAAATATTAATGCACAATTAGGGAGGACACCCCAAAAGCACTGAGGAGTGCTACAAATTATTTAGTAGATACTGCTGACAGAAATGACTTTTAACAGCCAGAAATATTAATGCACAATTAGGGAGGACACCCCAAAAGCACTGAGGAGTGCTACAAATTATTTAGTAGATACTTCTGACAGAAATGACTTTTGACAGCCAGAAATATTAATGCACAATTAGGGAGGACACCCCAAAAGCACTGAGGAGTGCTACAAATTATTTAGTAGATACTGCTGACAGAAATTACTTTTGACAGCCAGAAATATTAATGCACAATTAGGGAGGACACCCCAAAAGCACTGAGGAGTGCAACAAATTATTTAGTAGATACTGCTGACAGAAATGACTTTTGACAGCCAGAAATATTAATGCACAATTAGGGAGGACACCCCAAAAGCACTGAGGAGTGCTACAAATTATTTAGTAGATACTGCTGACAGAAATGACTTTTGACAGCCAGAAATATTAATGCACAATTAGGGAGGACACCCCAAAAGCACTGAGGAGTGCTACAAATTATTTAGTAGATACTGCTGACAGATATGACTTTTGACAACCAGAAATATTAATGCACAATTAGGGAGGACACCCCAAAAGCACTGAGGTGTGCTACAAATTATTTAGTAGATACTGCTGACAGATATGACTTTTGACAGCCAGAAATATTAATGCACAATTAGGGAGGACACCCCAAAAGCACTGAGGAGTGCTACAAATTATTTAGTAGATACTGCTGACAGAAATGACTTTTGACAGCCAGAAATATTAATGCACAATTAGGGAGGACACCCCAAAAGCACTGAGGTGTGCTACAAATTATTTAGTAGATACTGCTGACAGATATGACTTTTGACAGCCAGAAATATTAATGCACAATTAGGGAGGACACCCCAAAAGCGCTGGGGAGTGCCAAATATGAAGAAAAAATAATAAACCTCTATCCTCCTCTCTGCACTAGCGATTTTGGTTAGAGCAATTGCAAGAACAATATTGTATTCTCTGCCCCTGCTCTAATTAGCCTATGACTACACCCTGCTCTCTCCCTCTGTCAAATGGTGATGGATTGCTGTGGAGGCGTGTATTTATAAAGTTGAAGTATCGCGAGAACCGAGCCCCGAGATCCGACGACGTCACAATGACGTTCGGCCTCGATTTGGATTCGGAATGGGCGGGAGAGTACCGAGCTGCTCAGCTCGGTACTCGGATACCCAAAGTTCGGGTGGGTTCGGTTCTCGGAGAACCGGACCCGCCCATCTCTACTAAATAACAACCTTACCTACATACTTGTGAGCTGAGTAGCTGTTATTGTTATAGTGCAGCACACAAACTGGATGCCATCACTGTATACATTACATTAGTAATAAGTACTAATACTCTTGTCAACAATAACAACACACATAGGAGATAGTTTCCAAAAGGGCAATATTTCTATTTTGCAGTGCAAAATCAGGTTATCATCTGCTGCACTCCCCGGCTTGTGAGAGTGTGCCCAGATGTCCACCGTGGTGAAGAGGTTTACGGAGCAAGATTGCCATATCATCATAGGAGCTGCAGATTGCACAGGGAGGGGAAATAAGGTGGATGGAATGAAGACATTCCTAGTAAAGTATGAACTAGATGCTCCGCGGTGCCCCATTTTTCTGAGTAGTGGAGAATCTAGGGTTCATTTTGCTCTTACAAGATTAGTGCTATGAGGTGGAACATTTTTAGGTCATCCGTATAGAGGTGTACACAACCATTTCCACTTCACAATAAGAATATCAGCTTTGAAGCAGGTAAGAGCTATTGGTCATCAGGCTCGTTCTGCACTTTTAATTAAATCAATTTGGAGCCTCTGGTGTAAATTTCCCAATGTAGAACTAATGTACACAGAGCCTGGTGATTTGCTTTTGGATTTAAAACCATCTTTGTCTATTGGTTTTGTTTTGGCCTACATTTGTATTTGTATCTTTAACCTACATTACAGTCATTTACAGTCTATTTTCTAATGACCTCACAATTGTCACAACTGTCAATATTTTCACCATTATTGGCCAAAGGCTGCAGCAAGCTGGGTGGCTAAAAATAGTGACAGAGTATCTGCACAAACACATGGTAGTTTAAAAAATAAAGTACTATACATGAAACATAGTGGCACAGTAGTGGCAGATAGCATGGCAGTTTAATATATAGAAAAGAAGACAATAGGGATGGCATAGTGGCTTACTGGCTAGCACTTCTGCCTCACAGCACTGAGGTCATAGAGGTTGATTCCCTTTGTGTGTATGTTAGGGAGTTTAGCCTGTAAGCTCCAATGGGGCAGGGACTGATGTAAGTGAGTGCTCTGTACAGCACTGCTGAATTAGTGTCGCTATATAAATAGCTGATGATGATGATAAGCAAGGTGGGCCTCACCCAGAAGTGAAATGGATTGAAAAAGATATGTCAAGATCTGCCTTCAGTGGCACTGCAGCAACTTTGCTGTGCTTGCAGATCCTGCCTGTAAGTGGTTAACTCCTCATTGTTGAACGTGGATCCTAGTCACCTGTGGCTGGCCTTTAAGAGGCTGCCTTTCTCTGCAATCTGAACCAGTTCATCAATTGT
Source organism: Mixophyes australis (assembly GCA_036250195.1). Classification (NCBI taxonomy): domain Eukaryota; kingdom Metazoa; phylum Chordata; class Amphibia; order Anura; family Limnodynastidae; genus Mixophyes; species Mixophyes australis. Next base: position 34,116,069 of record JAVHZZ010000004.1, on the reverse strand, counting down.
CTTTGCTGTGGCTGATATCTCTATGATACTCCTGTTTGGATCCTGGCATTTGACCCCTGCTTTGTTCCTACATTTTGCACTTCTGTGTGTGGCCCAGACCCCACCTTCATTGGCCTAGCTCCTGCTTACTCCTTGGTATATTGTGGACCTTCTGACTTCTGACACCTGGCGTGCCTGACCCTCCCTTTGCCTGAATATCCTATAGTTCATCCAGTGCCTCATGCCTCCTGGCTAAATTTGGTAATTCAGTCTCATTGTGCCGGCATCTCATCTATTATACCTGGTCTCTAATTCCTGCCATACAACCAGTATCTCCTGCTTCCTCTGCTATACCTGGTATTCCTTCTATTCTGTGCTGCAGATCATCCAATAACCATTGTCTACAGCTATTTACTTTCAGTGTATCTGTGCTATACCAGCTATTCCTGTTATCTTGAACCTGCTGCTTCTATGGACAAAGTTTGCCATTAACCATTGACTACACCTTTTTGCCTCCTGTGTAATCAGTGTTGTTAATAAAGTCATCATCATCATCATCATTTATTTATTTATATAGCGCCAACATATTCTGTAGCGCTTTACAATTGGGGACAAACATAATAAACTAATAAACAAACTGGGTAAAACAGACAGAGGTGAGAAGGCCCTGCTCGCAAGCTTACAATCTATGGGACAATGGGAGATTGACACATGAGGTTAAGTCTACATTTTGCATTTTGGCCCAGCCAGACTGCAAAGGTAAAAGTGACTCATAAGCTAAATGATCACGTCACACAACAATGTTGGTCAGGGGGTAGTTGTCTTGTGTGAAATTGTGTAAAAGGCTAAAGGTAGCGAGGTTAAGAGGGTGGCTGAGGAATATTATAAGCTTGTCTGAAGAGGTGGGTTTTCAGAGAACGCTTGAAAGTTTGTAGACCAGAGGAGAGTCCTACTGTGCGAGGGAGAGAATTCCATAGAGTGGGGGCAGCCCGAAAAAAAGTCCTGTAACCGGGAATGGGAGGATGTAATGAGAGTGGATGAGAGACGCAGATCTTGTGTAGAACTGAGTTGCCGAGTTGGGAGATATTTTGAGACAAGCGAGAAGATGTATGTTGGTGCAGCTTTGTTGATGGCCTTGTAGGTTAGTAAGAGTATTTTATATTGGAATCGGTACAAAACAGGCAGCCAGTGAAGAGACATACAGAGTGATTCAACAGAGGAATGACGATTTGCAAGGAAAATCAGTCTTGCCGCAGCGTGCAAAATAGATTGTAGGATTTTGAGTCTGTTTTTGGGAAGACCAGTAAGGAGGAAATTGCAATAGTCAATGCGGGAGATGATAAGTGCATGAATTAAGGTTTTTGCAGTGTCTTGCGTGAGATATGTGTGAATTCTGGAAATGTTCTTTAGATGTATGTAGCAGGATTTAGATATAGAGTCAATGTAGGGAACAAAGGATAGGTGTGAGTCAAGGATTACACCTAGGCAGCGAGCTTGTGGGGTGGGATTTATGGTCATGTTATCAACAGAAATAGAAATGTCAGGTATGCTCTTGTTGGTGGGTGGGAATATTATTAACTCTGTTTTAGAAAGATTAAGTTTGAGTTGGCGAGAGGACATCCAAGATGAAATGGCAGAAAGACGGTCAGTTACACGGGACAACACAGATGTCGAGAGATCAGGAGAGGATAGATAGATTTGGGTATCATCCGCATAGAGATGATACTGGAAGCCAAAGGAAATTAAAGTCACTTCGTTTCACTACCACCACTCTACATTGTGTTCATACTAGGAATCCTGACCTATTCTCAGTGTTAGACAGCATTTGCAACAATTTGAAGACAGGGAAAGCTGCAGCATTAATTAAAGCTTAGTAGATGGACAGTATTGCCCTTAATAAAATGCCACTTTAGAAAAGAATATACATCAAGGATTACCTCATCCAGGAGATAAATAGTTTGCAAAAATTGAATATATTTGTTATTTTCAATATTAGACATCATGTATAATGCACTAGAGTCAAAGAGAGCAGGAGATTTTCATAAAATTGTGGGGGGGACCTCACTCAAGAATTATTTTGTTCTAGTCCAACACATTTATCATTGTCATATCCACACCTATCCCCTTCATCATGTTGCATATTTGCAACTTCCAAAGTAGCATCCTCAATGTCTATGTCTAAATCATCATCACTACTCATCCTCACATTTCAAAATGGTTGAGAAATGTTGAATGGAGACTGCACTGTATCTTCAGTGTCAGAATCTGAAATGTCAGATTTCCATTTACCACCCATGGACATTATCGGTACAAAATCTCAGCAGAATGTGATCTGTAAATAAACTGAAGACTTCTGCAATAAAATCACAGTCTATTACACATTGATTGCCTTTTTCACTCTCTTTAACCATTCGCAACCCACTTTATCAGCACTCAATTGCAGCAACTGATTGCCCCACATACTATCAATTCTGAAATGGGAGCTGAGAACAGAAGGGAGGGCTATATATCTCAATCCAAAACAAGATTCAACATTTTCCTGCAAATTATGTTTTACCTCACTTTCAGCCTCAAATTTTGTGGAACCAAGTGAGTGGGAGACTCCCAAAATTCGAGTTGGTCTCTTGGACTCCCGGGAGAGCTGGTAAATCTCCCGCATCCCGCAATTGCGAGGCTAAAATGACGCGATTTGCGTTGAATTGCGTCATTTTGACCCTGCCCCGCGACAAAACGGCATATTTGATGCGGGGGCGGCCCAAAATGATGCAATTCACTGTGTCCCACCCCCTCCCACCCTCTAGACACGCCCCTCTCGCGGATACAACTTGCCAAAGGTAGGCAAGTATGCTGTAGTATAAACTAAATCTCAGAGGTGAATTAATCTATATAACTGCAGTTGTCCATTCAGTTAACTACTGAATGAATAGTCTTGCATATCTCTAGCCACTCCAAGTTCTCTAGAATGACTGTTCCTCCTCATGGATAAAGGTGTTTCCAGGTTTCCACACTGTGGTTGTGGTTTTTAGAATACAGAAATATTCTCCTTTCCTCCTTGCAACATCACAACATTATTGGATACTAACCTGGGAATATAAAGGTAAATAAATATTATAAATTCTCTACCACACACACACTATGGATAATTATGTCATAAACCATTAAACTCACAGATTTTGGACAATGGGAAGAAACCGGAACAACTGGATGAAACAGATACAAACACAGGGAGAACATACAAACTTCACACACATAGGACCCTGCTTGGCGTCAGACCCCAGTACTGTGAGGCAGCAATGCGAACCATTGTGTCACCATATAGAAAGAGAATAGGGATAAGCGCTCAAATCCAGTACAACAAATACTCTGACACGAGCAGCATGTAGAGAGACTCCCCTAAGTACTCATCTAACATCTAGTAATACAGTTCTACAGCGCTCAAATGCCAAATCTGGGACACACACAACATAAATCTGGTTATTAAAACAGTAAGGATATAAACAAGTCTGTATGAGTAAGCTGTGTCTGTAACGTATAGTATATTACGTGACCTCAGACCGTTCTGTTTTCAATCTTCTGCTGTCCTTTTACAAAATGTTACTAGGTATTATCAGAGCTGGATTAAGGCTTCGGGGGGCCCGGGGCACTTATGACAGGGGGGCCCCTAAGATCTAAAATTAAGGGCATAGTGACACATCCTGCATTACATCACCTACAGCCCACAGTATGACACTTACAGCTCTCCCAGAGCGCTCACCTAGGTTGTCTGCATAAGAAAAATCATTGCTTCCACAAATTAAAATACTGTACATTAAAACAATCATCAAAACACCACATTAAAATGGGTATTGACACCACACATTAAAACTAGCAATGATATTGCACATTAAAAATACCATTGATAACATACAGTAAAACTAGCAATGATACCGCACATGAAAAATACCATTGATACCGCACATGAAAAATACCATTGATACCATACAGTAAAACTAGCAATGATACCGCACATGAAAAATACCATTGATACCGCACATGAAAAATACCATTGATACCATTGATACCGCACATGAAAAATACCATTGATACCGCACATGAAACCTACCATTGATACCGCACATGAAAACTAGCAACGATACTGCACATAATATATAATATATACATGTATACACATACACATACATGATGCAGCAGATATGCTATAGGATCCTCTATTTTATTAATCATTACTAAAGCAATTATCAAAGCCTGTCTCTCATATTAAAGCTTTAATTATATTATATATATATATATATATATATATATATATATATATATATATATATATATATATATATACATACTGAAATCTAATTCAACCTTTAATATAAGTGGCTGGCTTCAGTAATACTTTAATAATGATTAATAAAGTAGGGGATTATTCTATTACATACCTATTCATATTCTCTTCATTACCTATTTAAATTAAAATAACTTGAATATATTGGACGAGTTCCGTCATAAGAGAGGGAATATTGTAGGGCTATCCGGTCTGATACTGTGCCAGTAACAATATATTGCAATGGTTTTGAGGTGTTATATTTGGCTAAAGCATGTACCGTCTGATATATGTGTTCCTCACCCACTATGTACCCCCCCTACCCCATTTGTTTTTATTGTCCTTCCATTCCCCCCCATCTTTTTATTTCTGTACCCCTTTAAAAACAAAAAAAAAATCAAAACTAATAAAAACTTTCTAAAGTTAAAAAAAATAATTGTATATGATATATTTAAGTGAACTATTATTACAACTAAGATTGGCCAGGGAAAGTTAAGTGTGACTCACCTAGGAAGCCACGATCAGCCCACTCTTCAGGTCTTTCATAGTTGTCCTCGCCTGTCAGGAGCTGCTGCAGCTGGGCATGCGCAGCAGCTCCATTTCGCCCATTTAGTATGCCCCGCTGACAAGGATTTTTTCCGTGGGCGCATGCGTCAGCGGGGCTCCCACAGCTGCTGCACCAGCAGGAGAAGTATCGGATCACCAGGTGATCCGATCCTATCAGCGGACGGCAGGCGGCGGGGGGCACTCTTAGAGAGGGGGGCCCGTGGCACGTGCCCCCTGTGCCCCCCTCTTAATCCGGCCCTGGGTATTATGCGTTTAAGAGTACCGTAATAAGTGCAGTCTTGTTGACACCGTAGTGATCTGGATGAATACGGTCCTCCAAAGATTGCAGGCTTATGCACAGGTGGTGTTATACGATGATCAATTGTGCCCTCCCGGGGATCGTATAAACTGCCTGATATGGAGCGCCCAGCGGGCCTCTGGTTCCTATGACACGTATGAAAAGGTTCTGGATGTTTGAGTAGATATAGAACTTGTAGCAAAGTGTTGATTAATCCCAGTCACCGACTGTGCCCTCAGATCCGTGTATTGGCACCCAGGAAGACCAGAACAATCAATAAGTATCAACAAACTTTATTGTACCATACAAAAGTACATCAGTACTTACACTTCAGTAAATGTCCAAATGTTCATAATTGTCTCCTCAACGCGTTTCGTTCCCCTGTGGAACTTTATCAAGAGTGTGTCACCATGCTGTAAGGCAAATCCATGTAGTGTTTCACATATTAATCACCATTAATTTTTATTTGATTGTTGTAAAACTATTATACTATTTATTAACAAGCTAAGGATTTTTTTTCAATACAGATAAGTACCTCCACTCCAAGTGCAGTAAAAACATAAAAGCCCCCAAAATCTATATAATGTAGCTGATAATGTGAAATTGCACCTACCTCCTGTAGAACAATGGCGATGTTCTGATACCCTAGGGTGTCCGGCCTTGTACAGTATGCACCTACACCTCTTGTTCATTGGATGTATCAGGATATTTTATATTGGATACATATAATTTCTTTGTACAATTTGTTTTAACTCCGGTGGTTTAGGTACATGCTCAGCCTTATATAAATTACAACTTGGAGCATTATATCTTCAATATATTTCATATGTGCTCTATTTTGTATACCTGGTGCACATTTGCATAGTTTATTTTATTACATGTCAATTTTCATTTCTCATACTATTAGCTGTGAGTCTTCCACTGTACGCTGTCAGAACGTTGACCAAGGGAGCCTGTTCTGGGCTTTCCACTGGATTGGTTTGGTTTGCTAGTTTGTCTGGTCATGCATTCGGACACCCCTGCGTCGACTGGCATGAAACCAACATGTGGTGGTACAGTTGGTTCCTGGCCAGGTTTTAGGAGGTTTTGGGTCTCAATCGGACCTCCCGTTGGTGTACAATAGGCAGAGCATTGACATGGGGAGCCTGTTTTCAGTCTTCCACTAAATGGATTTGTACGAAAACTTCACAGACTGGTAACATTGGATCCTTGAAGACAAACTAGGGGGTTGAGGTCCCAGGCAAACATCCTGTTGGCGTATGCTTGCCAGAATTTTGCCCTGGGGAGCCTGTTCTGAGCCTTCCACTGGATGGATTTGAAAAAAAATCTATATATATATATATAAGAAGACGTTTGTTTGTTTCATTGTGTATGTTTGCAAAAATATTTCATACTCTACACTGATTGGGATTTAACCAACGTGAGGTGGTTAATTTGGATCTTGGCCAGGTTTTAAAGGGGTTAGTGTCCCTGTGGGACCTCTTTTAGGTGTATGCTGAGCAGAAATTTGACCAGGGGAGCCTGTTCTGAGCCTACCACTGGAAGGATTTGGATGAAAATTTCACAGACTGGTAACAATGAATCCTAGAATACATATTAGAGAATTGAGGTCTCAATCGGACCTTTTGTTGGTGTACACTGGCCAGAACTTTGACCCAGGGATCCTGTTCTGGACCTTCCACTGGATGAATTTGGATAACATTTAATATAAAACAAAAACGACACTGGGCAGACACCTAATGAGTGTGTTGGAAGATCTGCTAAGCTGCTAGTTATTTTAAAACATTGACAGTTATATTCAACTCATTGGTAGCTTAAAACCTTGAAGATTTAAACACGGGCAACGCTGGGAACGTCAACTAGTCTCCAAATATTCTAACTCTTGCCTTCTCTGATTTGCCTGTGACATACTCTCCTCTTCATCTCTCATAATCACCTGCCACTTACTTCTTAAATAATTTTTCATCACCACTAGCTTCTGATGGAATTACTTGTCAAGCCTAATCAGACTCTCAGCCTACAACACTTTAGATGCTCACCTATTCTCTGAAATCTACTTGTATAGAAGCACACGTATAAACAGATGCAGTATGAGGTGGCATCCTCAATTTTGAAAATAAGCATCAAGTCTGGGCATGAATCCTTGGGAAACTGCATCATGTCATGTTATCCTTAATAGTTTTCAACAGCCTTTTATTCAGTCAGTTGTAACTTTCCGTGGGAGGGATCCAAGACCCAAATAAATTGCAGAGCCCATCTGTTACATGCCTCCAGGTAAGACTCTTCATAGGCAACTTGAGGCTGTTTGGACTGATTTCATTAAATAAGAAAACACTGTATTATGAACAGCAATAAGTAACATGTTACTGAACACAAAGACAAAGTAAAGATAAAATATAAACCCAAAATAATTATCTAGTCTCATTCAAATTAACCAGTTGTTTCTGAATCTTCATTTAAATTACTTATTATAGAAATAACCATAAAGCTTTTAAAGCAAAAACATTTATTTTTCTCAGATCATTGGTAATCTAGAGAGTATATTTATTAAACATTATTTGGATACCTACAAATCTAAACAAGGGGCTAAACCATTTTTATATTTTAACATTTTATCAATTGTCTATTTTGCTATATACTACATTGTTATTGATCTTGTTTCTGATTAGAGATGTGGATCTTATCTTAATCTTTATTTTTCCCCATGAGTTGTCGACAGTTCTTATCTGGTCTGAACAATATGATGAAACATTTAGGAAGAAACATGCAGATCACCAGAGCCCAACTGGATGCCAAAATAGCAAATATTTCCATTGCCACAGTGTATTTTCCCTGAGCACTGAGGGAGGCTGGGATATAAGATAGCCAGACACTGAGGAAGGCCAACATGCTGAACGTAATAAACTGAGCCTCATTAAACCTATCAGGAAGTTTTCGAGCCAGGAAAGCTACAATGAAACTAATGGTGGCCAGAAGAAACAGATAACCTAGCATGGTCCAGAATGCAATAGGTGATCCCTCATTACACTCAACAATGATGAGTTCAGGTTTAGTATTAATGTTATATTGTGGGAATGGAGAAGCTGTGAACAACCAATTGATGCATAAGATGAATTGTAGAAGGAAACAGGTAAAAACAATCATGTAGGACACTTGGGGTGAGGTCCATTTCCTCAGATTGCTACCTGGTCTAGTGGCCATAAAAGCAAACACCACCATGATAGTCTTAGCCAAAATGCTTGAGACACACAAAGTGAAGGCCAGGCCAAATAATACCTGACGTAGGAGACATTTATGCTGGTGGGGGTAACCTATAAATACTAAAGAGCACAAGAAGCAGAGACACAGTGACATCAGTAGAAGACAACTTAGAGAGTAATTATTGGCTCTCACTATAGGTGTTTGTCTGTACAAGAGGAAAAGCTTCAGAATAAAAGCAGGAATAAGTGAGGATATTATGCTGATTGTAGATAAAGTTCCTCCCAATGCATCATGATAAGACAGAAACTCCATGGATTTTGGGAGACACCTAGATTTCTCAGGATTTGGCCAATGATCCCAAGGACACCTTATGCAGGTAATTGAATCTGGAAGATAGAACATATATGGTACCATTACACATCTGCATGTCAACAATGTGTTGAGTAATGTTGAAAGGAAACATTGAAACTGAATATATATTATTTTCCTGCATCCACTAAAATGATAAGATTTATATAAGATATATTACCCAATGTTTTATGTTCACTTTATGCAGATTTTGTTTAATGTAGACATTTAAATAGATTATTTTAGTCAAACAATACTAAAGAACTTGCTTAGTTGAAATAATAAAACAAAGCTGGATAGGAAAAAATTAGAGGTATTTGCCTGCTACCTCTTTGCCTGTTGTCGGTCATATTAAACCTTTCCAGACCTCACCACTTCATACACAATCCTTGCTACTAGGCCACACCTCCAAGCTATCGCATTGTGAGAAGTTGATCACATTTCAATAATATTGACATCAGAGCATTGTTAGATATGGAAAACGATTATAGACAAGAGAATCAAAATATTGGCATTTTAAATTCTTACGCACAAATATACATTATCGATGCATTATGTTAATATAGCTTTATTGATTTGGATCCATTACACACCTTAGTATTATTTTGGTGCATCATCATCATCATCATCAACATTTATTTATATAGCGCCAGCAAATTCCATAGCGCTTTATAATGAATCTATACAATTTTTATGTGTGTTCTTTACAACTTTATATGTATTTTATCTGATTGTTTTGCATAAATAATATTGTTATAGTATAAAGCAAATGCGACTATTATATTTGTTTTATAGATTTGTTATTCAATTTTGATTATTTAGCGCAGTCACATTTGTTTTTTTATTTGTTATTTATTTTGTCACTTACTTATCTACATTGGAATTATCCACAATCCTTTCTGACAGTGGCTTTATTCCAAAATTTTATTATTATATTATTAGCGCCCATAGGGATTACTCTTTGAGTTTTTTAATTGCATTTATAACATTGCATTTTGTTGAAATAATAGACTATGACTAGAGCTGAGTCAATGAGCGTGCTCTGTGATATGGTTGGAAGAGGACTGGGAAAGGTCAAATTTCGTTGAAGAAATGTGTGAAAATCTACTACCAAATGTGGTATGAGGCAAAAAATTGCCAGAACAATTTAGAAAAATTTGCTGAACTCTATAGAGTACATGTATTGTCATGCACCAGACCCACAGACCGCTCAGTCGGGGTCTGGTATGCTTTCCTGCTCTCCTTTGCACTGAGTGCCACAGATGTCTATGGAAGCCGCCAATCTTGGATTCGGGTCTGAGCATGTGCAGACCCGTCTTTTATCATATCTGCCTGACAGCCATTAGATAATCAATTATGGCTCCTAAACTACTTAAGGCACCTGTTCTCCTTCAATGGTGCCAGATCTTCAATTCCCTCTGCTTGATAAGAATTGGTTCCACTCCATATATCCTGTGCTTTACAAGCTTCCCAGTTTACCTGGACATCCATGCTACCTGGGTCTGTAAACTATCACTACCGCCTGGTATCCAGCTCCAAGATTCCCAGCTTACCAGGGCATCTGTGCTAACTGTGCCTGCAGACTATCACTACTGCATGGTATCCAGCGCACAAACTTCTCAGCTTTACCTGGACATCTAAACAGCTTGGGCCTCCAGATTATAACTACCAACTGGAAACCAGTTCCAAGCTTACCAGCTTAACTGGACATCCGTGCTACCTGTGCCTGCAGACTATTACTACTGCCTGGTATCCAGCACAAAAGCTTCTCAGCTTTACTTGGATATCCTGACTACCTGTGCCTGCAGGTTATTGTTATCACCTGGTTTCGTCCTTACAGCTTCCCAGGTACTCGTTTACTCCGACTGTCCAAACCTGCCTGGTGCTCATCTACTCTACTCCTTCCGCTACCACCAGCATATCCTCAGCACCTGTACTTGCTTGTTTCTAGATTCCTTCGTTATGTACAATTAATTTTGCTTGCTACCACTCGGAGGACTGCAACCTGCAGGCCAGAAGCAGCTAAGACCAAACCTCGTTGTGGGGTACCTTTGCCTTGATAGACTCCACCTCTCTCAATAGGGTACAGTTAAACCAAGCAGATCGCCACAAGTGAGATGTATATAGTAAACAATGCTAAAGATGGAGCAAGTGTAATTTAAACAAATGCTTTGAATGTGTTAGTAGAACCAACAAGAATTGACATGGCACAGTATCTCAATGTCACATGATCTTTAGATTTTTCAGGCTGGAAATACCACTACATTAATTTGAATGATTATGGAAAGCCTTTGAACTGAGATTTAGAAACTACATTGTGCTGATGCACCAATGAGTTGCTGAATCAATAGATTATCCACTTTGTTTGTTGAATTTGGCTATGCTAGAGATGCTCGGTTTTCTGAAAACCGAACCCACCCGAACCTAAGTGATCCCGAACCGGCTCGATACTTTTGAGCGTCATCGGATGTGAATCGAGGCAAAACATCATCGTTGCGTGGTCGTATCTCGCGGGTTTTGGATTACATAAGTGCCTCCCTCCCCAGGAGATATAGTGTCATTGCTCATACAGAAACAGGAGGGGTAGCAGTATTTTTGTCAATCTCCATTCTCCAGTGACATTGCTCAGTGCCATTGCTCACACAGAAACAGGAGGGGTTGCAGTGTTCTTGTCACTTGGCAATAATTGACTGGAAATGACTAGAAATTAATGTTATTGAGGTTAATAATAACGTCGGAAGAAAAAAAGAGCCAAATTATGTGATTTTAGGAAAAAAAATAGGGATTTTAGAAAAAAAATTGGAACCCAAAGCCAAAACCAAAACACACCAAGGCGATTTTGCCAAAACCAAAACAAAAAGCCTTTCTTGCAGCAATGTCTCAGCCTCACTACTGGAGCACTCAGCTCCAAGTTATTATCAATCATAAACCAACACAAAGATAGAGTCAATGCGTATAGGGCGATGGCCACATTCCAATAGCTATGTTGTGCCACAGAAGGTGCTGCTCTTTCTGCTGATTTGTGTCAGTAATGGACTGTTTTAGAGCTGATAATTGCAGTCATTCACTGTCCAGTTACTTCTTTCACCTGTATAATAGTCTGTGTGTATATTAGGGAATTTAGACTGTAAGCTCAAAAGGGGCAGGGACTGATGTGAGTGAGTTCTCTGTACAGCGCTACGGAATTAGTGGTGCTATATAAATAAATGGTGATGATGATGATGACAATGATGATAGTCAATATCCATGTGTTAATCACGATGTAACGTTAACAACAGACCATACTCTAACATTTTACGAGACAAAAGAATCATTAGTTTTATAAACTTCATTAAAATAATAAAATACATTCTATTAAAATCTCTTGTCAGTCCGATCATATTCTCCTGTCACATCTACATGAACAATCCTTAATTGGTCAGAGTATAAATGGTAATCAGTTGGGTTGGTGAAGGCTCCTTACGAGCCCTCATACTAGCAGGTGATTTGAAAAGTCATACAAGATAGAATATGGTCACACATGGCAACCTGTCTGGTTAGATATTGCTCCTTGTAGACATTGGACACAATCAAAGCAACACACAGGTTGTCCTGTTCTAGCAGCTTTCCTGAATCCTGGAGGACAACTCTCACTGCAGACCGAACGAGGGACCTGCGGATAATAGGACATTTTATTATATTAATGTTCTTTAAAAAACAAAAATAAACATTTTAATGTAAAAGTCTAGTAGAAACAAGCAATAAAGAAAGCCTACCATTCTAATTACATGCTAGTTCGTTTATGCACTAGTTCCCCCCTGGGTACTTATTATTGGACTCTATGGATTGAATAGGCCCATCCAGGCTGGCATGCAAAGTATAGAACTGATAGATACACAAATACGCTATTTGCATATCTGGATGCTCCTGGGCTGCGAACAGGTGTCAGAATATAAAAAACTGACTATTAACCTAACAGAGCAAAGACCACAATGTCTCCTTTGAATTTGGATGTGATTTCCACTGTGAATGTGTATTTGTATGAGTGATGGTGTTCATGTATATATATCACTGTGTGTTTATTAATATGTTTATTAATATGTGTTAAAAGCCTTCCAGTCTCATGCCTAACCTCCCACCGGTCAGCTACCTCTCTCTCTCATCCCTTCTTCCCTTCTTCCCCTTCCTCGACTCCATCTCCATTTCTCCCGTCTCTCCGTCTCATCCTTGTGTCTGTCTGTCCTCCACTCCCTTTAGATTGTACGCTCCTTTGAGCAGGGCTCTCCTACCTCCTGTTTCCATCACTTTTAACTGCGCTCTCCAGCTACTCAGCTCTCCTCCTCTTGGTCCTTCTGCCCTATGTCTCCTCTCTCTGCTCCCCTCAGTGACTCTTAACCTGTCATCCGTGCCCACCCTCTTGGGCCAAAGTTACCTGCCGGTACTGACTTTTCCCCTTCCTCTCGTTAGCTGAGCCTGAGCCCCAGAGTTATAGTGCTTACTGTTACTTGTACTGTGCTGTTTTACCTTATACTGTGCCATTGTTTGTCCTTGTACGGCGCTACGGATACTTTGTGGCGCCTTATAAATAAAAATTAATAATAATAATGTGTATATCTGTATCTCAGTGATATCTTTTCTACAGTAAATATGTATCTGTAATGTGTCTCATATTGGTATTTGTATAGGTACTGTGTATTTGTGTCCATCTGCACTTTGGGTCTCAGTGTGTGTTTCTCTACTTCACTGCTTTAATTTCAGTGGAGTAGGGATATTTAGTTAGGGAGGTGTTCCCAATTGTATGTGTAGGTTCACACGTTTTTACTCCAACCAAATGGACTTAAGTTCTCCAGCTGATAAGAGGAAAACCAGACCTGTCCCTATACTTTTAATGTGACTCTTTTATTCATAAAGTCACAACACAAATAGCCAGAGTTACTGCATTACACTATGACTTCTCAGCCACCAGACAGCTGTAGTATTGTCGGCCCTGCAGTTAAACTTCTTTTCATTAATACTATCACATTTACGGAGAGACAATTACAGATATTGGATTCCCATTTATCGAGATGCATTTTACAATTTTATTATTATTAAGTACAAGGGCTGAAAACTACAAATTTACACTTGCGTTTATACAAGCGTTAACTAGAGATGAGCGCACTCGGATTTATGAAATCCGAGCCCACCCGAACGTTGCCGATCCGAGTCGGATCCGAGACAGAGACGGGTATTGGCGCCAAATTCAAATCTGAAACTGAGGCTCTGACTCATAATCCCGTTGTCGGATCTCGCGATACTTGGATCCTATAAATTCCCCGCTAGTCGCCGCCATCTTCACTCGGGCATTGATCAGGGTAGAGGGAGGGTGTGTTAGGTGGTCCTCTGTCCTTCTATATCTCGTGCTGTTCAGTTAAGGTCTGTGCTGTTCAGTTAAGTTCTGTGCTGTGCTGTGCTGTGCTCAGTCCAGTGGTGCTGTGTCCTGTGCTCTGTCCTTCTGAGGTCAGTGGTGCTGCTGGGTCCTGTGCTGTGTCCTGTTCAGTCCAGTGGTGCTGTGTCCTGTGCTCTGTGCTTCTAAGGGCATAGTTATTTCCCCAATATTCCCAAGTGTTTAAAAAAATAAAAAAAAGTTATTTAAAAAAAATACAAAAAACGAATTAATTTTTTTTTTAATTACAACAAAATTCGCACAACCAATCCTGCAGTATAAGCCCATTGGTACTGCAATATTACCAAGTTCACACATTCAGCAGTAAAAGTCCAGTGGTTCTGCAATATTACAAAGTTCACACATTCTGCAGTATCAGTCCAGTGGTGCTGTGTCCTGTGCTCTGCCTGCTGAGTTCAGTAGTGCTGCTGGGTCCTGTGCTGTGTCCTGTTCAGTCCAGTGGTGCTGTGTCCTGTGCTCTGTGCTTCTAAGGGCATAGTTATTTCCCCATTATTCCCAATTTTTTAAACAATCAAAAAAAAGTTATAAAAAAAAATAAAAAAAAATAATTATAACCAAATTTGCAAAACCAATCCAGCAGTATATAAGCCCATTGGTACTGCAATATTACCAAGTTCACACATTCAGCAGTAAAAGTCCAATGGTACTGCTATTACAAAGTTCACTGATTCAGCAGTGTATAAGTCCAGTGGTACTTCTATTACAAAGTTCACTGATTCAGCAGTATAAGTCCAGTGGTACTGCTATTACAAAGTTCACTGATTCAGCAGTATAAGTCCAGTGGTACTACTATTACAAAGTTCACTGATTCAGCAGTATAAGTCCAGTGCTACTCTCCTGTGCCGCATATAATTTTTAAAGGCTTTGCCGAGTGTGTGTGGCTTAGGGGTACGCTCTCTTGTGCTACATATAATGGAAAACCAAAATTTGGAGGATAAAGTAGGAAAAGATCAAGACCCACTTCCTCCTAATGCTGAAGCTGCTGCCACTAGTCATGACATAGACGATGAAATGCCATCAACGTCGTCTGGCAAGCCTGATGCCCAATCTCCTAGTACAGGGCATGTAAAATCCAAAAAGCCCAAGTTCTCAAAAAATAGCAAAAAGAGAAACTTAAAATCATCTGAGGAGAAACGTAAAGTTGCCAATATGCCATTTACGACACGGAGTGGCAAGGAACGGCTTAGGCCCTGGCCCGTGTTCATGACTAGTGGTCCAGCTTCACCCAAGGATCTAAGCTCTCCTTCTCCCAAGGTATGCGGTGGTGTGTCCGAGTCTGCCACAAAAACACTCATGCACAATGTATATATTTATAAAATGTTTATTCTAACATATAAAAGACCATAATAGGTACAACCAATGAGGACTATAATCTGTGCCAAAACAATTGGTAGCGAGGTAGGTGCACCTACACGTTTAACCAGATATTATATGTACCAGTCCAGCAACTGTATAAAAACCGTTCCACTCTAATATTATAGAGATTGCGATATATTTTTCACGGAATTTCCAAACCCTGTCAGGGAATTTAAATGGAGAATAAAGTGATGTGTTTGGGAGGTCCAACTCCGGGATAACTGATGAAATCCAATATGAAATGTCAAAAGGTAACAAAATTCTCTTACCAATTCTGGCGATGTATTATAGGACCAGTACCTTATTCTGTACTATGTACTGTGTAACCGACATGGATCCTCCTCCTCTAGATGCAGAAAATATACGGAGCTCTATGGATAGCTCTTATTCTCACCACATAAACTCCAAACACTAGCGCGTGGTCTCGCTAGTGACCGACGTCATAGAAGTGCGTCCCCGTCTCCTCCGGGACTCCTCGGGACTCTTCAAAAGTATAAAGTTGAACGGTTGGTAGAAAGATGCACTGGTATAGGCACTAGACTGTAGTCCACAAGAATGGTTAAAATAATTGCTGTTCATCTGACGCGTTTCATCCCCATATAGGCGATTTCCTCAGAGATCTCCTTCTCCCCCCCTACAAAAAATTTAAGAGAGTTATGCTGTCAGCAACAACAACAAAACAGCAAAGAACTCTGCCTTCTAAACAGATGACATCACAAATCCCCAAGGCGAGTCCAAGGGTGTTGTTGGTTGTGAACCCTGACCTTCCCATCACTGTACGGGAAGAGGTGACTCCATCCAGCATTTGCAGCACGCCCTCTGCATATGCTGGAAGGATCACCCACAATCCAGTTACAGATTTGGCTAATGAAGGTGTGAATGTTGTACACCGGGAGGAGGATATTGATGTAGCTGGCGCTGAGGAGGATGTTGATGATTATGATGCAGACAGATACCAAATTGCCTTTCTCAATTTCTATTTATATTCTAGATTATATAACGGCTGAAAAGTTTTCTGTTTTACTCCTAGTGGAGAGGGGATCTGATGCAGACAAATACCAAACTGCCTTTGTCCATTTCTTTGTATATTTGAATTTCTAGTTCTACAGTCTATGCAGGCTGCTTTATTTATATTCAACTACAAGTGTAGGGCGGGGGGGGGGGGGGCATAGATAGCCACCAAAGTAACGTGGTCCATTTAATTTAACTTTCTAGCTCCACAGTCTGTGCAGCCTGCTTTTTTTTATCTTCAAAGTATTTATATTTACAAGCCTTGCAATCTAAATTAACTAGAGGTAGTGACGTGGTAGAACTCCAAAAGGCAGTTTGGAAGCCCCTGTACAAACTGGCTCTATGTTTTAACTGAGTTGTTCCCCCTTCAGTGTGTACTCGGGAAGAGTTTTTAGTGCAGCGGGGAACCTGGTCAGTGAGCGGCAAAGGAGGTTGCTTCCTCACAACATTGAAAAAATGATGTTTATAAAAATGAATAATCAATTCCTCAATGAAGTACAGCACTGCCCTCCAGACAGTACAGAGGGACCTGTGGTTGTGGAGTCCAGTGGGGACGAATTGATAATGTGTGAGGAGGAGGAAGTACACACTGTAGGGGGAGAGGAATCAGAGGTTGAGGATGAGGACGACATCTTTCCTCAGTAGAGCCTGTTTAGTTTGTACAGGGAGAGATGAATTGTTTTATTGGTGTGGGGGCCCAAACAAAAAAAATCATTTCAGCCACAGTTGTTTGGTAGGCCCTGTCGCTGAAATGATTGGTTTGTTAAAGTGTGCATGTCCTATTTCAACAACATAAGGGTGGGTGGGAGGGCCCAAGGACAATTCCATCTTGCAACTTTTTTTTTGGCATTATGTGACCATTCAACAGTCGTTTGCCATGTTCAAAAAGTAAAAGAAAATGCCAACAAATTCAATAAATTAAATTAAAAGTTAAATGCCCTGTCATTATTTAAAACAAGAGGTTTTGACGTGCTAGAATTAGTGTAGTGTTAAGATGTTATAAACACTACACTTGGAACTTGGAGGAGGTATTGTGGCCCCGGTATCAAATTGGGTACCGGGGCCACCCCACTACGCAGTCCAGATACTTGTTTGGTGGAATTCAGACCAGTTGAGGGTTTTATTATTATATTGTGGGGACCACTCTGTACCACACTACCACTCTATACCACTCTATTTAATTCTTTAATTCTATTAATAATTGCCATAAAGAGGAACTGCCGCTTCTATTTATTACTTTAATTCTATTAGTAGTTACCATAAAGAGGAACAAAATAAACAAATTTTACCAAAAGTATAATATGACTTACAAACACTACACTTGAAAGATGGTGCCTTTAAATGAAAAAGTCAGTCTTCATTGCACGACTATGTGCAACAGGGACAGTTTTTTGGTTTACAAAGTCAACCAATAACACTTCGACCCTGTCTGTCTTTAACATACTTGATGGGATCTCAATGACGAATGGTCTGTACCATGGTTGGAGGAGGTATTGTGGCCCCGGTACCAAATTGGGTACCGGGGCCACTCCACTATGCAGTCCAGATAGAGGTGTATCAGATATTAAACAACGTTGACTGTTGCTGCAAAATTTTTAAATAATATTGTGGGGAACACTACACTACGCAGTCCATAAACTTTTTGGGTGGAATTCAGACCCGTGTAGGGTTTTTTAATAATATTGTGGTGACCCACTCCTCTACGCAGTCCAGGTACATTATTGGT
The DNA here is from genome assembly GCA_036250195.1 of Mixophyes australis. NCBI lineage: Eukaryota > Metazoa > Chordata > Amphibia > Anura > Limnodynastidae > Mixophyes > Mixophyes australis. The sequence goes on along the minus strand of JAVHZZ010000004.1, from coordinate 34,097,864 downwards.
GCGAATCATACAAGTTCAGGGTTTTTAATTTATATTGTGGTGACCCACTCCTCTACGCAGTCCAGGTACATTATTGGTGCGAATCATACAAGTTCAGGGTTTTTAATTTATATTGTGGTGACCCACTCCTCTACGCAGTCCAGGTACATTATTCGGTGCGATTTATACCAGTTGATGGTTTTCTTATTATATATATTGTGGTGACCCACTACTCTACGCAGTCCAGGTACATTATTGGTGCGAATCATACAAGTTCAGGGTTTTTAATTTATATTGTGGTGACCCACTCCTCTACGCAGTCCAGGTACATTATTCGGTGCGATTCATACCAGTTGATGGTTTTCTTATTATATATATTGTGGTGACCCACTACTCTACGCAGACCAGGTACATTATTGGTGCGAATCATACAAGTTCAGGGTTTTTAATTTATATTGTGGTGACCCACTCCTCTACACAGTCCAGGTACATTATTCGGTGCGATTCATACCAGTTGATGGTTTTCTTATTATATATATTGTAGTGACCCACTCCTCTACGCAGTCCAGGTACATTATTGGTGCAAATTATACAAGTTCAGGGTTTTTAATTTATATTGTGGTGACCCACTCCTCTACGCAGTTCAGGTACATTATTGGTGCGAATCATACATGTTCAGGGTTTTTAATTTATATTGTGGTGACACACTCCTCTACGCAGTCCAGGTACATGTTTTGGTGTGATTAAGACCAGTTGATGGTTTTCTTATTATATTGTGGGGACCACTCCACTACGCAGTCCAGAAAGATACCTCGTTGCAACGTTTTGGACTAATAACTATATTGTGAGGTGTTCAGAATACACGGTAAATTAGTGGAAATGCTTGTTATTGAATGTTATTGAGGTCAATAATAGCGTAGGAGTGAAAATAAGCCCAAAAACTTGATTTTTTAACTTTTTATTCTTTTTTCAAAAAAAATCCGAATCCAAGACCTTAAATCCGAACCAAAACCTTTCGGCAGGTGTTTTGCGAAACAAATCCGAACCCAAAACATCGAGAAAATCCGGATCCAAAACACAAAACACGAGACCTCAAAAGTCGCCGGTGCACATCCCTAGCGTTAACTACTTTACCTTTCATTCTATATAAGAAGTGATTATTATTATTATTATCTTGTACGTTTTAACAAAGAGATGGGTTTGCTACATGCCTCTAATACCACTCTTACACTGCCGCCGTGACAATGTCCTGGGTTTATGAACCCGGGATATTGCCGGTGACAGTGCAGGACACCCTAGCAAATACCTGGGTAGACCCTGTTCACACTGAACATGGGTCTGCCCAGGTCTCCCTGGCAACATCACAAGCGGAGCTTTGATTGGCTCCTCTTTTGATGCCTTTTTTTTAACTTTAAAAAAACCCTGGTCTCACCTTTCAGACTGGAGGCTACCCGAATCAGACCCGGGAATAACCCTCCAAAAGACCCGGGTCTAATGCCCAGGTCGGATGACCCGGGAATTATCAGAGGACCCGTTCACACTGATCCTCAACCTGGGTCATCTGAGCTTGCCCCGGCATTAACCCAGCTTTTTGAGGCAGTGTGAACAGGTATAAGGAAGGAATAAACTATTTGAGTGACAGTCTAGAAGCAAAAGGCTGCAGTTCAAGTTACATACAGGTGTAGCACTGCACCAAGGTTCAGTTACATTCAGGTTTCAGACGTGTTACAAAGTAAACGTAATAAAATTAAGTTTAACATGCATGCTTTGAGTTGTCTTCCACAGCAACAGCAGAAGGCTGAAGGTAGTTGCTCACCCCTTTCACATAGATGATTAGCAGATAAACATATGCGGAAGAATACACCTCTACAGATGAGCTGTAGTTTCATCTGGAGTCTCACCTGTTGACCTCCCATAGGCCAAAGCAACAAACTTGAGTTGATGGTCACAGCTTGATCAGGAATTGCTGTAGAACTATAATTGCCAATCTGAATTTGCTTTATAGTCCCTTCTGGACTCATTTGCCAGTTCACAATACTATAGACTGCAGGTGGGTCTCCATTCTTGTCAAAGTAAATGTAATGACCACTGCTTAGGGAGAGGCTGACTCTCCTGATATAGTGCGTGAGCTGTGAAGAATCAGAGAGGAAGAAGATCATCTGTTGACAGTAGCAGAACACTAAAATAATTCTACATATTGCTCCACAAATTATTATTTTTTAAAATGTATTTTTAATAATGATTATAGTATTGAGCTGTTAATGTATTTAATATGTTTTTTTTCCCACATATGTTCTGAACTTTTTATTGCCCATATGCATTGTACATATCCTGCAGTCCGCTCAATCTGTTTACATAAGGCAAATAACTTACAGCAAGACCGTATACCCATATTCAAATGGAAACATTTCTTGAGATCCGCTTGTACTGGAATACAGGCAGATCTGCATCCAGATGGCGTGCAATTTTTCAAACATGTGTTCAAATTGCGTTCCTTAATAAATCAGGCTCTCAAAATACATATAAGACCTAATTATATTTCCCTTCTAATTCTTAGGCATTATATTACCTGCCATGGTTTGAAAGTCCAAATATCTGCACAGCTTCTGTAAGAAAATGGCCCTTCAAACTCCTTGCAGTTTTTCAGATCTTCCAAAGCTTTAACTAAAACATTTACAGAATTATATATATAATAAGTAAATTTTAAGCTGTTTATGAAGGTGGAGCTGTTCTTGACATCATCTAAACTTTCTTCTCCTGTGCATTCTTTTACTGTGGCCTCCAAAGAACCAGTAAGGTTTTTTCCATAAAGAAATTTGCATTTGAAAACTTTTTCCCAAAGCAAATTCACCCAATTTCCCTGCATTGACTCAGAAGGATGTATCTTGCTGAGAAACGTACTTAATCCTGGGACCACATAATCATTAGCAGCTAAGCCAAGAGCTCCAGATAAGATCTGAAAATATTTTGTTTCTGATAATAAGGAGGACATTGACCAACCTGCATTTCCAATAAAAATCTTCCCTGTAATGTTCTGTTTCAACATTTCATTCACAATAGGAACAAAATCAGTTTCAAAAGAAAATACAACGACCACCTTAACTGATGACTTCTTAATAACCCTGACTATTTGTTGAGCATTGTTATTTGGTTGACCTAGACGAATATTTTCGGTAAAAGCCACACAAGCTCCAGCCTTGATTATTTCTTGTTTTATTGGCTGAATTCCTAGAAGACCAAAATCATTGTCTGTAGCCACAAGACCAATCCAGGTCCAACCAAAGCTCAAAACAAGCTGAGCCAGTCCCATGGACTGCACTTTATCACTTGGAACGGTCCTGAAGAAAGATGGAAACATTTTCTGGTTGCTCAGCAGAGAAACACTTGACAGTGGACTGATCTGAAAGTTGAAAAAGTAAAAATATTTATGTTCAGATAGAGCATGGTAAATCCTTTCATCTTACAACACTGCCATTTAATTTTACAAAACCTAATTCATTTCTGTAATAACCACTTAGAGGCTGATGTAGACATAGGTTTCAGAACATATGTATAAAAAAAACAGATGCACATAAAAATGTATATTTCAAATGTATCAGTTTCACAACTCAACAGCTCAATACAATGCATAGGTGCATTGAGTGTAAAGTTTGCCCATTTTAAAGTATAGAGAGGAGCATAAGCTGTATTTCCCTATAAAGACTGCTGACATTTAGAACAGTGGTAGTAAGTTTCACGGTACTGATTACCCAGACAGAGAAGAGAATGACATGAGGAGGCCGATTGAGTACTACACCTACCTGTAAAAAAAAATACTTACCGGAATCAAGATTACTTCACCTCACGATTCGCTCTCTTGGAGAAAATTACGTAATTAGACTCAGCGACTTGGCTTAAAGCGGCACTGGACGGACCCGCCTTTCAGTTATGTCCTATAAGTATTATTTTAGAGTTTGAACTCTCAGAGGGTGGAAGTTGGAAATATGCATCATGATTGTTTACAAATTGTTGAATTGTTCCAGGTCTTGTTGACATCCCATTGGATAATGCTGATTTTACTCTGTATTTTGATGGGAGTAGTCACAGGTCTGAGTAAGGTGTCTTACATGCTGTGATCGCTGACAACAAAGTCATGGACGCTATCTTCACATTCGGCACAGATGGCAGAACTTTCAGCACTCACTAGAGTCTGCCAATTTACTAAATAAATACACAGGCTCCAGGTACACATTCATCGTAGTTCATGATTTTGGGGGCCTTGTGGAAAATGAGAAACTTTCATACATCAAATGGTGCACCTATTCCAGATGCTAAAGCTTTGTAAGAACTGTTGAATGCATTCATTTTACCAAAATCTTTAAACATTATGAAATGTCAGGCACACATCACAAACACTCATGTGGTATCTAAATGTAATAACAGAGCTGACAAAGCTGCAATGTCAGCAGCAGAAAAGTGATTAAAAGAACAAAAGGTGAAATGATGACTGTTAATGTAATACCTGATGTGCAAATGTTAATTACTATTGTCGAAGTCAGCAAATTGGATAAAGTCATTTCAATTAATATCTGGCAAACTTGATCGTCTTTGTCTGAAAATTATACATAGAGCACGCTACGGCGTGGAGAAGCGTATCCAGCCGCAACACGTGGCAATAACAGGTTTTACACATTTACATGCATTCACACGAACATACACTTTTGGATTTAATACACATTAATTGTAGTTGCAACACATAGTTATTTATGTCGAAATGCAGTAATATTTACGGTTAATATTATAAGTTATATACATGTTAGTGAAATCAAAGGTTCAGGTTACAGGAAATATGTCATGTTTAGTATCATTTCGATCCCCTATTTATCCTCAGTTGTTTGGTTCATTCGCCGAAGAGATCGCACATTGTATCCTCTAGTTAGCGATGATAGGGAATAATTGTTTAAAATGATACTGTCTGTGTGATGTAAAAAAGACTAGTTTAAACAGGATTCTTGGTGGGAAAATCAGAGTGCATCCCTGGAGAGCTAAAACCCCACCTTTGGATATTTTCATTTGACCTGGCCTATGACTTGCATTACACTGGACCCTCCTGAAGCCTGGACCTATAGAAGCAAGCCACATCATCTGCATTGTTTTACTGTATTCACTGACTGTATATAAGCAGGGGCTCTGGACCTAGTGGACAGTCTACTTGACCACAGCCTTCAGACCTGAATGACTGTACACTGGATCCAGGGCACCTGCGATAAGTAACGGCTGTACTTATTTTATTCTGATTTGCTATTCTGCTACTTTTGGCTATTAAATTACATTGTGCTTTGGAACCACATTACAGCAATCGACAATCGTTATTGGATAGCAACTAGACGTGCATAACCCTATGCAAAATTTGTTCTCTATAGGAAGTCTTTGGCTGGCATCAGTAAGGATGTGAACAAGACCACCGAGGATTGTGCAGTAAGGAGGGTAAGCCTGTTGCACCTAAAAGTTTGTACCCTGCTTTGTATCAAAATAGTCATGGTTTAACACACTTCTAATAGACAGCTATGGCTCAATTGATTAGGGCCTACTGGTAAGCCCAATGATTCTCTACACTAGCCACCAAATTGTGTGCTATCTGTTCAACCTGTTTATAAGCAATTTCTAGACACACTGGGCCTGATTCATCTAGAAACGTAAGTCCATTTACGTGCATGAAATCGCTCTGTGCATGCCCCAGAAGGAGACATTTGCCAGAGAACAAAACTGCATGCAAGTTATGGTCGCATATTTGAAAGGGCGAAATGACTGAGGGACTGGGAGGACTAATGTAGGAATGGAGATTAGCAGCCATGATGTACATAGGTCTGTCTTTTTTATGATCTTGGTTTTATAACAGATGAATTTGTTTATGCAATATGTTCCTTATTGCTTCTAGGAATGTGATTATGCAAATATGTGCTGACTAGTACCAGTGATTATCAAGCAACATTGATAAAAGAAAGAATGTCTCCATATCCCAGAGTTAGGGTACCTTGGGGCATGTTTAACCAGTAGTGATGTTACACTTTCAGACACTTACCGTAAATTCAATGCCACTTGTAGTGTCCCGCATATTTATGAACGGTGCATCACAGCAGATATTGTGGATATCTGCTGCTTTGCATTCTGTTTCATTTTTGGGAGCAGTCACCATTCAATAGCATGGTGACTGCTCCCTTCCGCAATCTAACAATTTCCGAATAAAACTTTTTGTCGGTAACTTGTTATGCAAGTCCGTCCTGACATGTCAGCAACGAATTCAACGGTTGGAAGCCAGGTCTTAAAGGATCTGCCCAAGAAATCAGTGTCTTGATCTCTGATATATGTGTATGTCTAATAAAGCGATCGTATGTAATAAGGCAAAATTGCACTCACATTTAGGTGCTTATGTGTATGCGTTCAATGGGAATGACAGGTCGCCTGTTAATGATCTCTGCTGTGTTCTTGTATTGGTGTCTTCTTCTTCTGCATGTGTTGTCAGTAATTATACATAGTCCAGACTGGAGGAGAAGGAAAAATCAGGAACTAAAGATGTTTATTCCAATGTTTTATTAGTAGTTAAATGTAGTCAAACACATAAATTGAAAAGGAAAAGCATAAATGTGTCTGTCAGCTTGCGGGTTGTCCTATTCTGGAATAATGCTCCATACAATAATTCCAGAGTAGCTCCCCCAGGCAGATGTAGGTGTTCTAGCAACAGGATCATGGAGCAAATGTTGAGTGGACGTGTCCCAAAACATGTCATCATTGGTCAGTTGATTTCTTCAGGAGGTGTATCTCCGCCATCAATTGATCAGTCGGCTGCATATGTGTGGAGCTAAAGGTCCCCCTGGTGTTTTCATGTTGTGGTTATTAGTAAAGTTACTTAAAAGTTAAACTTAATTGGAGATAATTGTATTAATTGTCAATGTTCTGTAGATGTTTGAAGTTGAGTCTGATTGTCACAATAACATGAACATACAGAAATGTCATTTAGATTGTTGATGTAACAAGTAGCTAACCAAATAATAAAGTCAATAAGCAAATATATGTGATCGCGGGTAACAGGTGTCTGTGCTTGCATGGAGGAGTTATGCACAGCTAGTGGTTAGGGCTACGTGGAACATAGCAGGCCTGATTCATTAAATAACGTAAATCCCAATATGTGCAGTAATTTCTAAAAAAAATTGCTCTGTGCATCCTGAGAAATGGACTATACGCCAGTGAACAAAAGTGCATGTAATTCTGTCTGTGTGTGTGTGTGTGTGTGTGTGTGTGTGTGTGTGTAAAAAATAAAACCAAGCTGCAGCGCCACCTGCTGGGTGGAGTTATACACTGACCTACTAAATTCTTAGTGTATGTGGAAAAAAAAATTCAGAAAGGGCTGACATTTGGTATACTAAGATGTTTTTTTTTGTTAATTTAATTTGTTAATTGTTAAAAGTGTTTATAAAGATTTAAAAAAATATATATATATATTTCTTGAAGGAGAAGTGACAGTTGGGAGTGGTTGGTGGTTGCCGGGGGTGACAGTTGGGAGTGGTTGGTGGTTGCCAGGGGTGACAGTGGGGAGTGGTTGGTGGTTGCCGGGGGTGACAAAGCGAGAGGAGTGTGATACTCAGGACCGTGGAGAGAGATCCCTGTGTCTGGATAAACATCTGGATAGATGTGGCGATGAAAATGAAGGGTGAGGTGATGAGGTGGTGACATGTGGACAAAACCACGTTAAAAAAGGGCGCTTATGTCGGGAAGTAACGCTCTTCCCCTGAGGAGGCCTGGGCTATGGCCCAAATGCATGACAAGAACCTTTTTAACACCTTAAGTAGCTTGATTTGACTACAATGCATGAGTATCATGCACGGGTTAATTTGTATATATATATAAAACATTATTTTATTTCATGCTTCATTCTTTTTTTATTAAATATATATTAATTTTGTATTTATATTTATACAGTCTACTTTTCTAATTTTATTATTATTGCTGAGATTTTGTTATTTGTTCAAAAATCAAACATCTGGAAATCCCAATCTAGGACCCTGAATAGGATGGTCCTCCAAGCCCCAGAGCCTGACCAGGCCCTGATGAAGCAAAGCCATATGGGACAGCAGCCACAACACATTCCTCTGCTCCTGTAGCCCCCACTACTCGGCTTGCGTAGAGTCAGGTGCAGGAACAACATTGAACCAGCATGAAAAGATTGAGAAATAACACATCTTATTTTTTCTTAACAAAAATTTGTTAAACATTGAATTTTTATTTATTTTACATGAAACGTTTGCTAGTATTTAAAAAGATACTTACATCTTTACATGAATAAAGCATTGTATATAATGTTAATTTTCAACATGCAAATTTATAATACTTTATAAAAAATATGCTGCATTGTTAGAGCTGTGTTTATCACCAATTAGACACAATATTTGAAAACTTTTTTTGGGAAACATAACTGATTTATTCAAGCAGCATGAATGTTATGACCATGTGTACATAAATTAACTATTTAAAAATTATTTGCATTACAACATGGGATTACATGGTTTGGAGAATCAGCAGCTATATGTTTTTATCACAAATAAAAGAACTATACATTTCCAGGTTTTTGCCTTTATTTTTAAGTAGCACTTACAACTGACGTATTTATGCGATCCCACTGTCTTTCTTCCATGGCAGAATGCTGAAGATCAAGATTGTCTGGTTCCTCCAAAACAATGTCTACCTCATGCTTAAAATGCACCCAGTCATGAGAGCAACATTATGAAAAAATTGCACATAGAGCAATAATGTTGCACACAGCTTCCAGCACATACATGAGGACTCCTTCTGACCGATCAAAGCAATGCACACAGGCTGAAAGTTCATTCAATGACTAGTCTTGTGGTGGTATGTGCTGAATTGTATGCAAGTTGTTGCTTTGTGCCTGGATAATAAAGTGGATTGAGAATCCTTGGTCAGAGAGGGTAGATGCTGTCTCCTGCAAGTAGAACAAATACATATTTGAAATGTGTGGTTCAATTCTATCCTATTACATACACATCAAAGTCTCTGCTATGTGTTGCTTTTGAGAAAAGTACAAAATAAGAACAATATTCTTTATTTTTAAAAAGGAATATTGTGACCATACTTTTACAAGCATTGTCAAAATAACAAATACATGAAGCATTGTGACAATTGTACTCAATGTATCTTAATACTTACTGGGCATAAGACATAATCTACTCCATATTGCTGATTGCTTCAAGATGAAGGATGAAATCATGGTTAATCCCTGGCTGGATATATTGCAACCAAGCTATGGGTAAGTTAGAGAAGCATCACATATAACTTGTACATTAATGGAATATTGACAGGATAGGAATGTTTGCAGTTCTGAAAGATTGATTACTTCAGGGCTGATACTACCAGGGATACATGTGTAGCATCCACTGTCCCTAAAGCATGCTGAAATTGAGCAATTTTGTAAACTTATTCCTTTATCAGCAAAAGGGATTATTTATCGATTGTCAAAAAATTAAACCCTGAGGAACGACAGGAATGTCCGTATGACCTGCTTCAGTGAACAACTGTCTTTAACATTACTGCCATCAGAGCTACTTTGGTCTGGAATGAGTCAGACACACAGAAATGTAATAGAACAACAATTTAGTCAGCGGTGATATTGCTGTGTGGATGCCGATCATAAGCCCAAGGTCGCTCTGAACAGTCTTCAGAGTTTCCAGGATGATATGAGGTAGGTGCTTGAACATGTTTCTCCCAAACTTTGTCAGAAATTCCAAAGAGGCTTACTTATGATCTGTGACACACTCCCTGCAGTCATTGCTGTTATTAGCTGTGGTGGTGCAGTTAGAGAATGTTGCTTGCTATTATCAGAGAATTCTACACCTCAGAAAATAAGTGTTAAGATATTATTGTGTTGTTTTCTGCTAACCAATTTTAAAAAATAAAAAATACAGACTTTTTATAAAGAACACAGGTGCTGTTAATGTCATCTGTCTGTTTACCCTTATAAATATGTTACCCATATGATATAGGAATCTGACCAAAAGTAGCTAAGCTATACATTTTAAGGAAACTGCAATGTTAATATATGTTTGATAGATTTTGTTTTATTTATTTTTTACATATATTTACTTAACTAAAAGGGGTTTGGATGCATCCTTAGTCCTCCTTAAGGGGACCCTTCAATATCTCTACACCCAAACTGAATAAGTTAGGAACATAAGAAAAGTCATGGATGAGATCTTGATAGGGAATCTGAAAATGGGTGTTGATTCCTAAGATGTCTTGTCTTTAAATTGTAAATGCAATATCGAACATTAAGATTGGAAGTCATATTTCAGAATGTGTTTATAATAAAATTTCTACAAAGCAAATTGTGGTTTGGCTTATACGGATTGTGGAGTAAGTAGCATATAATTGGTTATAAGGTTTCACAAACATAGATGTTGCTAACATATGGGCAGCACGGTGTCTAAGTGGTTAGCACTTCTGCCTCACAGCACTGGGGTCATGAGTTCAATTCCCAACAATGGCCTTATCTGTGTGGAGTTTATATGTTCTCCCCGTGTTTGCGTGGGTTACCTCTGAGTGCTCCGGTTTACTCCCCCACTCCAAAAACATACTAGTAGGTTAATTGGCTGCTATCAAAATTGACCCCAATCTCTCTCTGTCTGTCTGTTTGTGTATGTTAGGGAATTTAGACTGTAAGCTCCAATAGGGGCAGGGACTGAAGTGAGTTCTCTGTACAGCGCTGCAGAATCAGTGGTGCTATATAAATAAATGGTGATGATGATGATGATGATGATGATGATGATGATATAATATGTATCTGCATTATCAATAAGGTCCCTGTTTGATATATGTAGCACTCAGATAGAGTATATCTCAGTTGTTAACAATAGTCAAATATGAAAAACTTATAGTAAATTCAAACTTAGCATAGTAGTTGCAATAGATAAGATACAAGATTGCATGACCACAGACATGTAAACTTATCAGTTTTGTCAGTAAGGGATGTTACAGTATGCACTATGACAACATATACATCAGCTGTTGTTATCAATAGTCAAATATGGGCATATTGTAAGTTCACAGTAAGCAGAATATTTTTCTGTAGAGAGTGCATTATTTTGCTATGTTATCTGTTTGGTAAGGTCACCTTAGTTTATTGACTTCAAAGAAATAACCAGATAACAATATATGCAGTATAACCAGTGGTCAAAGTTGTCTGGAATACGGTGGTATGCCATACAGTCACTTCTTCTACTGCTTTAAATGTAAAACTTTCAAATTCCATTGACTTACATTCCCATCACATTTTCCACTACTTTTAAAATTCCACTTCGACCACTGAGTATAGCAATATGTTAAATGCAGCTACCTTGCAACATTTTGAGTCAAAAACTATATTTTTTTAAAAAACAAAATCTGTATTGGGGCATCCCATCCCCAAAACCTGTGTATGAAACAGAAAACCAACACCGATAACCACTCTTGTTGTAAGAAGTAGCTGTGTGCACAGGAATAACACATTCATAGGAGGGATTGCTCAAGTGCTCAAGATGAAGAGAACAGGAAAACAATGGAGTGTGTTGCTGAGAAAAAATATTAATTAGTGAAAAAACAAAGTCTATCATATATGTTGGGGCAGAAAGTATACTGTAGTTGTCAGGTTGACTACTTATTGAAGAAACTCTACATATTACTACCACACTGAGTTGTCAAAAATAGGAAGACATCAAAATTAGAGTACAAGGTAATCTCATATCTTGAGTTCTGCTGTTCTTTCTGCACTTCTCTGCTATCCCCTATTTATTTTATCTAAACATTGAAGAGGCGCCTGTAGCATTTAGATCCCATTTTGATTCAATAAATCTTACATGAAATTGTGACTAAAGGATAATTCACTGGAGGGTTGAGGTCTTCTAAGTGCATCATTGTCCGAAAAAGTTATTTAGCTGTGATTAAATGTTCAGGCTACCTTGGTGGTCCACTAACTACACTCTTCCAGCAGGAGTATGCAGGACTGAATTGGTGTGCAGGTGTGAAAGAGGTCACGGGACCAACTGCATAGCTTGAAAGCTAGTCCGTACATTAGTAAACTATTATAACAAGGTTGAACTTAAATTATTCCACTGAAAATTGAAGTTTCAGCTTCTGATGGAATTGATCTTTATGAATAATGTTCAAATAGACAAGCTTTGTATACCTATGGCATTACGCCGAGAAAGAATGCCATGCCCTACCATCTGTAAACAATATAATTTACTATTTCATTAACACAAAGTTACTGAAAATGGCACAAATCAAAATCACATCCATCAAGAAGCCCAGAAATGGAGAATATAAATATGTTAACAAAACACTGAAATATTTTACTGCACTGAAAACATGTCTCCATTTTGATAATATTGTTTACTTGTTGATTATATGGTAATTTGGGATTTAATTATAATAGTAGAAATTAATTTGATGGTTTATAAATACATGTTCTTCAAACTTCTCACCTGTGGGTATCTGAAAGCCCCCAAGACATGAGCCAAGATGATGGAGTTTGCAGAAAGTCTGGAACCAATAACAGCAGAGAAAGATGGTCTAGTATTACACCGGCTGTTGGAGCTGAGTGTGGTGATCTCAGTTAGGAACTGTAAAGCTCCTTGTAGTTCATAATGGGGTATATTACATGTGTCGTACATCTGGAACCCTAATGTTACATTTGAGAGAATATTGAGATCCCTGTTGATCTCTTCAATTGTGTGTATCAGAGCCTGAAGCTGTTGGTAGAATTCCAAACTGTACCTTTAAGATATAAAAATATTATATCAAATATTTTCCCTTTGTTCCTTATTTTTATTTATATTACATTAAATCATTTAAACAGTATCTGTTAAAAATTATCTTATTACTCAACGAAAATTTAATTGTTGGGGGACAAATTGAGGCCGGTAATGCTATTCATTTATACAACCTAATCGGAAAAAGAAACTAAAAGACATTTACGAAGACGCTCACATGCAGACTGGTAGAAATAGCGAACATACCGCATGCCAGCTCGTCACTTTCAGAAAACAGAGCGACATTGAGATTTCTGAATTTAAAGCAGCAATGGCAGGACCCGGCAACTAGACAATTTAATGTAAGGGTTAGGGTTAAGTGCCGGGTCCTGCAATTGCTGAGTTAAATTCAGAATCTTTTTATGTAAGTCTTCATTTAAACTATATCGCTCTTATCGTCATCAGAATTTTTTTGTCTATATACTCGTTGTCGGTATTACAAGCGTAGAATTAATGTACCCCACTCGTAGAGACAGGAGGGAAGAAGGCCCTGTTCATAAGAGCTTTTATACTAAAGAGAGGGTAAACAGACCGCATGCACAAGAGGGAGTTAGAGGAGGGGAACAGGCGCAAGAGGTGCGCACACAGGGAAGAAGGAGTTGAGGAGATCAGGTGTGGACAAGGTTAGGTGGATGGCTGGCAGGTTTTGAGGAACAGATGAGTTTTAAGTGCCCGTTTGAGGGTGCACACATTAGGGGACAGTCGCATAGAGTGAGGGAGGTTATTCCAGTGGAGGCGGGCAGCCTGGGAGAAATCTTAAATTCTGACGTGGGATGAGGTGATCAGAAAGAAGCAGAGGCGATGATCATTGTCCGATCGCAGAGAACAGGCGGGAGTGTAAAAGGAGAGGAGATTGGAGATATATGGGGCAGTGGAGTGGGAGAGGGCCATGTAGGTGAGGGTAAGGAGTTTGATAATTATTCTGTAGGGGAAAGGGAGCCAGTGTAAAGCAAGCCAGTGACAAGAGGCAGAGGAAGAGTGGCATGAAAAGAAGATTAGATACTCCAATGAACGCAATTACATGCTATTCATGTCCGAACGCAAATTACACTTAGGACTGCTTATGACGGAATGAACATAGCCCATGTGCAGTGCGGGCATGCCAACCAGATGCGGCTGATTCAAGACCTGGGTTTCTTATATGTAAGTCTGGTTTCAGCTGTGTCTTTTGCACCAGCTTACCAGCTTCAGGGCAGGTGTAAGTGCTGACTGAAATCGATAACTGCCAAATCACAGTCTTTGTATTATAAACTACACATATGCATGGCAGTAATTAACACAAAACATGTTTATCTAAGGAAGACAGGCTATATAACACAGAGGGCCTGAGTCATTATGGAAAACAAGGCAAAAAAAGGATTCAATTTACTTCTGGACAAACCATGTTGCAATGCAAGGGCTGCAAATAAGTTTATTATTTTGCACATAAGCTAAATACTGGCTGCTTTTTCATGTCACACACAAATTCTTGATAGCTTTATATACACACTGAAAATGAAAGTTGATCTAGGACATGTCCTATGCCAACTATAAATCTGTCCCCACATTTTAAATTTACCTCCCACTCTAAAGCAACATGGTTTTGCCCAGGTGCAAAGTTACTCCTTTTTTTTTCGCTTTGCTCTCCTAAATGACTCAGGTGCATAGTATTTACAGAACACATTAAAAACATCTTGACTTATATAAAAAGAAAAAATTAAAATCCATATTTTTATTAATAATTATACTATTAAGAGTTGTCAATTTATTTTTTTATGTAATTTTTTTTAATGTGTCCTGATGTGAACAGACGCTTGTGGGTATGCTGTGTATATCTAGATATCGCAAGTAACATTTATGCAGAGCACACTTACATCCAGATTCAAATTGAAACATATCTTGAGATACATTTGGATTTGAATACGGCCGGGACTGCGCACAAGTTCCATGCTTTTTTTTTTTTTAAACGCAACTTGTGTGTGGAAGCTTTTTGTCATTGATTATTTTATTTAATTTGAATGTACTTTATTTCACATCCTATACTTATAGAAGTATTTTATGTGCGTTGTATGCCTGCTATTATGTATAGGTAACTCATCTTCTTTAATTTGTATAATGTATGATGATTTCAGTCTGAAACTATTGGTTGAAATAAAATGCTCACAGAAAGTGAACATATTGCGTGTTATACTTTATTACAACTAGGTCAAAAAATCTTTATTACTATATATTTATTTAAAAAAACTACACATGATGCTCAAAAGTTTGCAAAATAATATTTTATTAATACTACCACATATTGCAATACTTCTTTAACTGAAAAAAGAAAGTCTAAGATTTTTCAAAAAAATGTATTTGGTATAAGGTATTGCAGTAAATGGAACCACGTATCTAGGTTTTATTTGGCTGCATAAGGTGTATAAACTCTTTTTAAGATGACAAAGCAAAATATTGTACTTAGATACATCAGTATAGAGAGCAGGGTATATGCAGCTGCAAAATACACTGAGCAGTGTAGAACAGTCAAGAACAATTAAATACTGGAGAGCATAGAGAGAGGATTAGTGATATTAACCCTTGGTAAGATATTCCAGTAGTCAAACAGCTAAATTCAAAATGCTGTAGAAACAGAGGGTCAGCTACAGAATTCATATGTCCAGAAACACTGATATATCTAGATGTAGGGGTTTTACCAGATCTTCATGACAGATAAGACCACCTGCTTGCAGATAAGACCATACTTGCCAACTTATGGCAAGTATAATCATCATCATTTATTTATATAGCGCCACTAATTCCGCAGCGCTGTACAGAGAACTCACCCACATCAGTCCCACATCAGTCCCTGCCCCATCAGGGCTTACAGTCTAAATTCCCTAACACACACACACAGAAACAAACAGACACAGACTATGATCCGGTATGATCCGGGAGCTGCCGAGGGAAGGTGGGCGTGCAGGGGATGGGGCTCCGAAAATGGTGGCATTTTGTCCCCGCCCCTGTGACGTAATGACACAAACACATCATTTAACTGCGGGGGACAGGGCCAAATGCCGTGATACCTGGTGAATTGCGGCATTTTGGACCTAATTCTGCCCGCTTCACTAGGAAGTGGGCAGATGCGGGAGATTGCCATACTCGCCCGGGAGTCCGGGAGACTCACCCTAAAGGCGGGAGTCTCCCGGACATTCTGGGAGAGTTGGCAAGTATGGATAACACTTGTATTTTGTAACAGTGCAGGACTAACTGAACTACAGTTCATATACAGAGTCAGATACAAATCAGACAATAAAAGAGCATCAGTTATATCATAATATTTACTTACAATGTACACAAGGTCTTGGTTGGCCTCACATTGAATGTATGTTTTTGATATATTTTGTCCAAGTGAATACCTATTAAGACTCCTATCATGATATCTCCAGGTTGTGTTATCCCCTCCAGCGCTGGCAGAGGTGACAGTCTGCATCTCTGATCCATGGAGCGGACAATTAGAATGTGGAACAAGATGACATTTAAACACTTGGTATATATAAGGTCCATGCTGTCTGCAGTAGACAGTAGACAATCTGTAAACAGAAAATACACATCACTGTTCATGTTCTGCTTTACCATGTTCATCAAATGCATCACCTGGCATCAGATGTGTACTGTGTTTGTCTGTACAGATTTCAGGTATTAGAAATGTGCTTACAGGATTGATGTGAAATCAGTGTCTGGGCTTGGACAGGTTTTTCAGGTTAGCTGGTTATACGCTGGTGTCTTAGAGCAATAAGTGAGCCGTATTGTGCAGAATTTAAAGTAAAAATGTTATTTTACTTTACTCTTTTGTCTTATAACTTAAAATCTAAAGTTAACCCTTTGTGAATCTTCCGATTCATGTTTTTTTTTTGCATTTGCTCTGTACTCTATATTTTAACTGTGACTCAGAAGTGGTCTCTCCTATATTTCCTGGTAGACTGCGTAGTACCCAGCCCGGCCCTGGTGACATGCGTTATAGAATATATACAGCAAGCTTAATGTACTGTACCTATCAAGATTGTGAAATCTTCAGATGGGCTTAAAAAGTGATGAATGTGATCTTCTATGATGGAATAAAGCAGAGTACTAGTGATATAAGATGTGTTTATAAAAGAGGAGACGTATCAGGTCCTGAATATTTTAATCTAGAATATTTTAATCTAGAAATTGTCGTATTTAGGAACAATAATATAGTAAGCTTAAGTGTTCGTGTAGTCACTAATAGAATAACAGAAATATACTTTATTGTTACTATCAAAATGTGACTGCCTTAGACTTGTCACCATCTGGGTAACAGTATACTAAGAAGTTTTACTTACAAAGTGTATGTGTATGGATGAGGTTCTATACAGTGTATGATAGAGATATAGTGACAGTGATGTGTGTTACGACAGTATATAATTTAGTTGCAATAACATTCTTATAAAATATGTCTTATACTTACATCGCCACAAGTCTCTCTATTTCTTCCTCACTGTTATCACCCAGCTTTATAGAGATAACTGTAATTATATTTAATGATCTGATCAATACACTAATTGATTTTTCCTCAGTCTATTCATAGTAACAATCCCTTATCGTAATGAGTTAATTTTGCAGCATTCTCAGTGGTCTATTTCCAAATGAGATCTGTGGCCATTATAGTTTAGGGAAAAATACGTGATATAATTGTGCAGATGTGATTTCCCAGCTGTAGGTAATGATAAAACCGACCGGGTAAACAAAGCTCAGTATCTGACAGTCAGAGCATATTATTATTAAAGTTACAGACGTATAAAAAAAAATGTATTGCTCAATGGGGCAGCAAGGTGGCTAAGTGGTTAGCACTTCTGTGGGGTCATGAGTTTAATTCCCGACCTTGGTCTTATCTGTGTGGAGTTTGCATGTTCTCCCCGTGTTTCCTCCCACACTCCAAAAACATACTAGTAGGTTAATTGGCTGCTATCAAAATTGACCCTAGACTCTCTCTCTCTCTGTCTGTCTGTGTCTGTGTGTATGTTAAGGAATTTAGACTGTAAGCTCCAATGGGGCAGGGACTGATGTGAATGAGTTCTCTGTACAGTGCTGCGGAATCAGTGGCGCTATATAAATAAATGGTGATGATGATGAATGAAAACGGGGAATGTAGCTAACGAATAACGGGAAATGTGTCACTAATTAGAATCAACATCAGGGACACGGACTGATTCAGAGTGGGACGTTCACTAGTTTGCGCAGCGTATCAAGCGTCAAATCGCTCTGTGCATATTCAGAAAGTAAGCACGTGCATATGCACCTATGCTGACTTGTATGACTCTGGCACTAATAATCTCCTGCCCTTGGAGAGGTGGGATAGGTGAGGTAAGGGGCATTGTAACATTGGCCAAACACAGTAAGGTCGTGCTTATGCAAATGTTGGTCATGCAGACCTGCATTTACGTTTGTTTTGAGGTGTTTATTCTGCACTTGCTATAGGCCAGGTGCAATTACTCACTGATGATGATGACTTGTCGTAAACCAAGTACATATGCTGCCAATCTTAATATGTGCCCATCTCTGCATATGTACGGAAATACGCTGTTTTTCCATGCTCTTTATTCAAGTAATTTACATCCTATTTTTCTACCAACTTTGCAATAGCCCCATAACATTTAACTATTTTTGCTGTATTAATGAGTTAATGGGAATAGATAACAGATTAATCAGCAGTTTCAAGAAAAAGGGGCAACAAGAGTCAAATGTTATCCTAATAATCAATACTGTTCTTAGTGATTAATATAAAGACCAGAGAAATAAACAAAAATCACTTCAGTCCACTAATTACAATTGTGCAAATACAATAATATTTCTATAACCAGCATATCTTTTCTCATTATTTGGCAAACTTGCCTTTATTCCAGAGATTAGATGTTGGCGAAATATTAAAATAAAACTATACATAGAGAATGTGTAAAAGAAAAGTAATTGTGAATATTAACAACAGAATCCTTCAGTGTTCATCAGATATTCATTGATAATATAGGCAAATAGTTCTAAAACAGAGTGTTTAAATCTTATCTCATTGTAGAGACATGAATGATTGAAGTGACTGGCCAAACAACATAAATCTGCAGCCAAAACCAATATCAATAAGGGTTTAACCAAATACCCTTCACGACATGTACATTCAATTACAGGTATGGCAATACGGCGCTGATCCCTTGCATACAGAGATAATATTGCATAGAGGAATATTTGAAAGTGTATAGATTCCAATGAAGCATTCAAATACAAAAAATTATCTTACATATAGCAGTCCCACAGATGATATTCCTTTGAATCTTCAAAGAAAGTCCGAAAAGTTCAATGGCATACTTGGTGTTGTCAGATGGTAACCTGGAGTGATGTTGGGGTGACACTACCAGATATCCTCAAATATAAAAGGAAACAGTAATAGTGTAATATTTCCAATATAATATATATGCACCCTATGTGAACACTCCTTCCACCACATAGATAGCCAATGGTGAAATCTCTAAGTTTCCAAACCACAGAAGACCACAGGATAAGATAGGCATCATGGTGGCTTAGTGGTTAGCATTTCTGCCTCAGAGCACTGGGGTCATGAGTTTGATTCCCAACCATAGCCTTATCTGTGTGGAGTTTGCATGTTCTCCCTGTGTTTGCATGGGTTTCCTCCAGGTGCTTCAGTTTCCTCCCACGCTCCAAAAACATACTGATAGGTTAATTGGCTGCTATTAAATTGCCCTTAGTCTCTCTCGGTCTGTGTGTGTGTATGTTAGGTAACTTAGACTGCAAGCTCCAATGGGGCAGGGACTGATGTGAATGAGTTCTCTGTACAGCACTGCGGAATTAGTGGCGCTCTATAGATAAATAGATGACGATGATGATGAAGAGATTTCAAAATGTGAGAATAATGAGGGATTCTCTTTAACTAGTAGTTAAGAGACCCTCATGATAACGCACTTACATATATCCAAAATAAATGATTGTTATAACTATTTGAGCACAGGAATCTGACTGTTACTTGAACATATTGGAAACTAAGCATTTGATTTACTTTTATTTAATGTTATGTTTATTATAAAAATAAATGTAAACTTCACAATAAATCTTACATTCATGAGCCATTAACTCTTTGAAACCGGAAGAACCTCATTCAACCAGGACCAGATGTAAATCTATTGGTTTAAAGATGCTGATATTTTTTAAGGCAATCGTGTACATAAAAGTAGAGCATAAAATAATATCCTAATGATAATTTAAACTTTTGATTTAAGGAGAGATTTCATGATTATTTTAATGATATTCAATTATTTTATTTTTAGATAAATTAGAAAACAAGCCTCATGATTGTTATATAAATATTATTACTATATTCCTTTGTTATTCTATATATTCCTTGTATGTGTCATCTAATATCCTTTATCATCATAAGCAAAGCTAATACTGACTAAGAATTGCAAGATAATAAATATTGATATTAATTATAATAGTGGCGAGACACTCATACAAAGATGAGTGGAAATAATGTGAAAAACTGTAAGACACTCATAAGAACACAGCAATAAGGAGTGAAAGATAAATTGTAAAGTGACTGAAACTGTGAGACAAATATTATTCATAAAGCATAATTAATACGAAATATAGATTAGTGAGTGATTAATGAAGTGTCAGATTAATAAAAATTATAATCATATTATTTTTACAAAGGGTTTAACAGTAAGAACCATCAGGTTCTTGAATTGCCCCTTTAATACTAGCAATTTAACTGTCGCTATTTGAAGTGACGTCACTCTGAGTGCCGCCATGTTCTACAGTCGGTGTTGATAGCAGGGTTGCCGGAATTGCTCTTTGTCACTTTTTCAATAAATCGCTATTTCCTACATGTCTTAATTACAGCAATCGGCATTCTTTTGTCGCAGTTACTGATGCCGGAAATGTGTTCTTAGCTATCTCGTACCCCACCCCTTACACAACAGTTAGGCCCATGCACCACCTTGGCAGAATTTGAATATAATAATACCCACCACTGATCATCTTGCACATCTCTCTTTTTCTGTACCTATGGCTACCATCCTAAAGCATGCTCCTTCTCTGACAGTGTAAATACTGATAATTGGGACACCAAGATAGCTATAACTAAACTCAAGAATACCTGGAAGAAAGTCCAATTTTCTCTCCTGGGTGGGCTCCCAGTGAAAACTTTTTCACTGGGGCGGTTCGGATCACAGGGGAATAGATGCCCTCTTAGCCCAGGGGCCTCCATTCCCTTAATCCGGCCCTGTCTATACTTGTTGGTTTTGCCAATCCTCACATCGGAGTTCCGTTATAACACCAGTGCCATATTAATCTTTCACTTACTTCAGTTCAGCGTTCAACAGACTCACATATAATTAGGACTGGAAAAGTTAATTTGAGATTTACCCGTCTAGCTGATTCTCTTTACTCCACTATACCGCAAATTGGTTGATTCTAAATCCTTGGAGCAAAATTACTTGAAGATAAGATTTTCCTTCGTGGATCCCCTACCTTGTTGAAGTCTGCCGGGGAGTTTGAATACTTAATTATATTCACATTTATATCAAAATTGGAAATTAATCTCGGACGATTGAGACTCTCACGAGGAATGGATGAAGTGTGAGTCCATCATCATACAGTTTGCCTGAATTCCATTTTGTAATGGAAAACATTTTAACCTCTTGGTCATTCCTATTCAATACTCAGCAAATTGACAGATAGATTAACCTGGTTATCTATTTTCCTATATAACGTAGAGTGAGGCTGCTGGAAAAAAGAGTCTTGCTCTATCTATCTATAAAATGCATAGCGGGGAAGTTTTCCCGAAATAACACACACTGTGACAAAACCTTTTACCAAACCAAATAAAGACACGGACACCAAATTAAAGTTGAAATGAATGACGGTATTTATTAATCTTTAAACTAATCTTTAAACTAATGGGACTGTAAGGTGGACGAGAGCAGGGCAGTCAGGAACGCAAAACCAATAAAGGTGGAAAGGTCAGACCATAGTACCACCAACCCAGGATCATACCTTATCTATTGGCCAGTGCTAAAATTAAGTCCAACGGCAAGACTACGCCCCCTATTAACTCCGCCAGTAAAAACCATACAATACTGGCCCAATGGTCCAACTAACAGGCGGACCAACCATAGTATGACACCATAACCACAGAGGGGTAGTGACCTATGACAAGATCACCCGAGCACCATATGCACAGTTACCGACTGCACTGCTCTCCTACTCTAACCAACTAACAACTCCAAATGTTGCCCACAAACTTGCAGGGAGGGCGGGAGGAATCCGGAAACAGGAAGAACTATATCCTGTCTGCATTGACTTATAACTGTGTATAAGTCCCAACCCATTCCTGCTCCAATTGGCTGGAACTCCAGGAATACACAGATAACAGGTTCTTTGGTAAGTCACTCACCCGCATGATTTTAACTGCGTTTAGTCTAATGGACACACTTCTCTTTATCACTTTCACAGCCTCCTTGGGCTCTAATATCAGCCTGAAATTATATTCGCTATTTTACTAAGAAAGCATCATATTATCAGTAAAGATAAAATAGACTCACCAGTAACTTACAATATATAATTTAATATAACCTCCAAATAGTGATACTTACATCTTTTCACAAAACCTGCTTTATATCCTATATAAATAATCGATGCAGTGATTATAAACACTATAGACTTATAGTGTATAGATATGTTGTCCCCAAAGGTAGAAGTATACTACTTATAATCAGATCAAGATAATATTCTCTAAGAAAATCACAAGTCATTCAAGATAAAACCGTATTCCTACCAATAACTTGCAAATAGCAAACACATCTTTTTTAATAAAGAGATAACTCAGATTATTTCTATTTTTATCAACTAATTGAGAATTTGTTATATATCTTTATTTAGACACCACTTGCATTATGTGGAATTACACAGTTCACGGTTATTGTAAAAATATCTGTGAAGAAGAGAAAAAAAAAAGAAAAAAGGTAAAAAAAGAACAATAAAAAGAAATAAATGAACAAAAAAATAAATAAAAAAATAAAAATTCTATCATACTACTCTCAATTTATTATAAGGATATATTTTATTTGGAAGATATATAGGAGAATTTATATTTATTCTGTCACTTGGTAACAAATGCTACATTTATATTACAGATATAATCTTGTTGCTTAAATTTTATATATGTCATTACATGTAGCTTTTATTGATTTCCAAAATTCAATTACTATATAACCTTACTGTAGTGCTATACTGACATCTAAAGGATACCATTGTAATTGTGGACTCTATTCTAACAAACTGATTCTACAGTTCAATATACTCTACACCAGTAATCACAATGTAGTTTTCTGCATAATGTAGTATGCCACTTGCCACCAAATGGATGTTTAAATATTTTGTTTTGGGGAATGTGACAAATGACAACATACATCTTTAAAACCACATATCTATAATATAAATGTCTAGTGGCGTCTGTTAGTCTGTCTGTGTGTGTGTGGAAAAAATAAAACCAACCTGCAGCGCCACCTGCTGGGCGGAGTTATACACTGACCTACTAAATTCTTAGTGTGTGTGTAAAAAAAAATTCAGAAAGGGCTGAAATTTGGTATACAAAGATGTTTTTAATTTGTTAATTTAATTTGTTAATTGTTAAAAGTTTTTATAAAGATTTAAAAAATATATATATATATTTCTTGAAGGAGAAGTGACAGTTGGGAGTGGTTGGTGGTTGCCGGGGGTGACAATGGGGAGTGGTTGGTGGTTGAGGCCTGGGCTATGGCCTAAATGCATGACAAGAACCTTTTTAACACCTTAAGTAGCTTGATTTGACTAGAATGCATGAGTATCATGCACGGGTTAACTTGTATATATATATATAATTTTGAGAAAGATCTCTCTTTTTTTGTTCTTTAGCTCTATTCAACTATTCCATGATGGGTTAATATAGAAATAATTCTTCAAAAAGAAATTTAGGAGGAATTAAAAGACTCCTCAGAGATCTGATTTACATCGATTTCTTAAAACTTCATCAACATCTCCGACAAAAGAAAATAACTCAACCTCTTCACTTTTACAAACGTCTTATGCAAAATCTTCACCTCGAACTTGTTCACAGTCATCTAATTTTATCAGTCCAGAAAAACAAGTTCTTGGTTCAGTTATGCAGCTCTTGAAATCTTTGCCAAACAAGCAAGACTTTGAAAAGTTAGAAGTAAAATAACAAGAAACCATACTCAAAGAAGTAGCAAATCTACAAGAAGATTTTGCTAAGCTTACATCCGGACTAACAATATTGGAAAAAAATCAGGAGACCTCAAAAGAAAGTTATGTACTTATACAATACTCTATCAAAACATACAAAATAATTACATTTACTTTGATCTAGAGTCGATGATCTAGTTAACAGAGGGTGTAGAAATAACCTACGTATTAGAGGCATTTCTAGAGGATATCCCTACTCAAGGACTCATTGATTTTCTCACCAAAATGTTTAAAGACCCTATAGAAATTATAACTTTTGACAGAGCACATAAAGCACTAAAACCCATGGGTCTCCCTAATGATAGACCTGGAGATGTGATTTGTTGATTACATTATTAAACTCAAAAAGAAGAGATGCTCAAAAATACAAGACATATGGATGGTATTAACTTGACAGCCATAGAATTCAAATTTACCAAGACCTTTCAGCGCACACTCTGCAACAACGTAGGATGTTTAGACCCCTTACGGAAATTCTTCGCAAAAATGATATTAAATACAGATGGGGAGTTCCATTTAATCTCCAAGTGTTACATAATGAGAAACCTCTTATGCTAAATATACCTTCAGACCTGGAAGACTTTTGTTCAACTCTAAATATACAAAAAGTAAACCTTTCAGAATGGCAAGAATACTCCTTATCGATCCCACCTCGTGAAGATGGAACTAGGCAAACAGCTAAACTTTCTAAAAAAACAATAATTATCCGACAAAATTCTCTAAGAAATAGAGATTCCTGAATGTAAACTTGTTTCAATAATCCAAATTCTACTCCTGAGAACATATTTCTTAAAATAATAGATTTCACATTGAATTCATTATCTCTTTACAAACAATTTATTGCGCGTTAATGTTTTTTTTTCTTTATGTGTTTCTCTACCCTGCCCCGTTTTTTGTTTTTTTTCAATACTATCCGTATCCAGTATACTATAAAATTACAGGGGCCATAATTTAGAGATTATATTTTGTTTATAAGTTTAGTCTACATATTTTTATACTTAATATTAGATTACTTTTTTTTATCTTTTCTATTGTTTTAGTTATATTTTAATTTATATTGTGGTTCAAATATGAATTAATTATTCTTCAATGTTGTCAGTGATCCCCCAGTAACTCCCCCATACCGCTTATTTTAATCCTGAGGTTTGGGTTTGATACAATTCTTCCCAGTCTTCGGAAGTGGTTATTTAGAGACTTTATTATTTATATTCTGGTTGCTAAGTTATTATGCTGTTAATTTTCTCCTCACGCTAACCTCTTTAATGCTACCACCCCCCCTTCCCCACTAGCTCCAGATTTGAATCATATCCAATATAATTTACAATCCATTATTATTATTATTATCTTAAATTAACTTTATAATACCAGTTTCACCATGCCCATTAAACTTAAAATCATTTCAATTAATGCCAAAGGACTTAATAACCCAGAAAACAGATCTACAGCTTTACATGATTTTTTAAATGAGAGGTCAGCTGTTGTCTTTTGTTCAGGAAACTCACTTTAAGGTGGGAACTACTCCTTCATTTCATAATCATCACTTTCCATTATTTTAGCAATAATAGTAAAGGTAAGACCTTAGGGGTTGCTATACTTTTGTTCAAAAATTAACCTTTTACTGCAAAAATTTTGTTGATGGAGGGTAGAGAAATTTTAATCAAATGAACATTGTTTAGCCAAAGATTCTCTATTCTCAATCTATTTGCCCCTAATCAGGGACAGTCAACTTTTCTGGAGAATGTGATGGATCAAGCAGAAACACTAGTAGAGGGCATTATAGTGGTAGGAGGTGATCTAAACTGGACTATTCATCCAGATCTGGATTCTTCTAGTCAAACACCCACATATACTCAAAAACTCTACCATAAGGTAAGTCGCATCCTTCATGGCACTAGCTGGCCGACCCTTGGCGCCTCAAACATCCAATAGATTGTGAGTAAACATTTTTTTTATTTTTTCCTCTTCCATCTAAAATACTTCTCCCTCACCACTATCTTCTGATGGAATTCTTTACCTTGAATTATCAGACTCACTTTCAACCTACAAAACTTTAATGCTCTCTGAAATCCCACCTATTCTCTGAAGCCTACTCCTATACACATACACATAAATAGAAACTGTATGTGGCAATATCTTCTATTTTTTAAATCTGGACATGATAACTAGGTAAACTGCAGCATGTTCTCTATAATACTGTTAACCAGCCTTCCATTCAGTGAGCAGTGAGGTTCAAAATATGTATAGCAGGCATCCAAAATCCAACAAATTGCAGAACCCATATAGAAATTAAATCATGCTAAAAAAAACAAAGAAAAGATAGAAAAGAATTCCTTAAAAAATCCACAGTCATTTAAATCCAGTTGTCTCTGAGTCTCCCTTTTGATGGCTTATAATAGAAATACCATGAACACTTTAAAGCATAAACATTTATTTTTCTCAGATATGCTGTGAAGTTAATCAAAATTAAACATTATTGTGATATACAAAAGTCTATCCAGGGGCTAAGCCATATAAAAATAGAATTGCATTTTATCAATTTTCTATGTTGCTTTGCATTTCGTATTTATTGATCTTTATTCTGTATACAGCTGTTGATCTTATCTTAATTTTTATTTTTCATAATGAGATGTCGACAGTTCTTATCTGGTCTGAACACTATGATGAAACATTTAGGAAGAAACATGCAGATCACCAGAGCCCAACTGGATGCCAAGATGGCAAAGATTTCCATTGCTACAGTGTATTTTCCTTGAGCACTGAGGGAGGCTGGGATAAAAGCCACCCAGACACTGAGGAAGGCCAACATGCTGAAAGAGATAAACTGAGCTTCATTAAAGCGGTCAGGAAGATTTCGAGCCAGGAAGGCTACAATGAAACTAATGGTGGCCAGAAGAAACAGATAACCTAGCATGGTCCAGAATGCAATAGGTGATCCCTCATTACACTCAACAAGGATGAGTTCAGGTTTAGTTTTGGTGTTATATTGTGGGAATGGAGAAGCTACAGACAACCAAGTGATGGATAAGATGAATTGTAGAAGGAAACATGTAAAAATAATTATGTAGGACACTTGGGGACTGGTCCATTTCCTCAGATTGCTGCTTGGTCTAGTGGCCATAAAAGCAAACACCACCATGATAGTCTTAGCCAAAACGCTTGAGACACATAAAGTGAAGGCCAGGCCAAATAATACCTGTCGCAGTAGACATTTCTGGTGGTAAGGATAACCTATAAATACTAAAGAGCACAAGAAACAGAGACACAGTGAAATCAATAGAAGACAACTTAGAGAGTAATTATTGGCTTTCACAATAGGCGTTTGTCTATGTAAGATGAAAAGCCTCAAAATAAGAGCAGGAATAAGTGAAGATATTACGCTGGTTGTAGCTAAAATTTCTCCCAACGCATCATCATAGGACAGAAATTCCATAGATTTTGGGAGACAACTAGATTTCTCAGGATTTGGCCACTGATCCCAAGGACACCGTATGCAGGTAATTGAATCTGGAAGATAGAACATATATGGTACCATTACACATCTACATGTGTTGAGCGATGTTTAAAGGAAACAGGTGGTCTAAGTACATAATATTGATTTCCTACACCTACTATAAATTATAAAGATTGCTCAATGTTCTATATTTCTTGTATGCATTTTTTTTCTAATGTTCAAATGTAAATAGATTATTTTGGTCAAATTGATTCATCATCATCAACAACATTTATTTATATAGTGCCAGAAAATTCCGTAGCACTTTACAATTAGGAACAAACATTAATAAAACAATATATGGAAAACAATAAGAGAGAACAAAAACGTAAAACCAAATAATACTACTTTAATAAAATCAATCATTAAATCTTATACATAGAATAAAATAATAAAAATAAATAACTATTGAGGTGGAACACATCGATTCAATTGCAATAATAAATTGATACAGTCCAGCGGCAGAAGATTTTAATAAATTGGTAAAACCTTATAAGACTGCCATAAACAAAATCCAGATAGAGATAATAATGCAGATGAATAACGGATTGCAAATCACAAGTTCAAGAGTCCTCATAGGCTGTTGTGATTTGCAATCTGTTATTTATCTGTATAATTATCTCTATCTGGATTTTGTTTATGGCAGTCTTACAAGACTCAGGGGATCCGAGGACCGAGCCGAGTCAGCTCAGTACTGTCACGCGCCCTGGGGATCTAAGACAAGACAAAATGTCATTGTGATGTCGTCGAATCTTGGATCTCGCGAGTTTTGGATTCTTTTTTAAGAGCCAAAATAAAGAGAGGGTGGGAGGGGGAGCGGACCCCCATTTTTCTTTTCTGCCACTGCTGTGTACAAATGTGTCCTAGATGTGCTAGGAACTGCTATGTGTTTGTGTCATTGCTCTGTCGCTTACCATCCAGGCAGCTTGTCCGAAAGTGTATGAAAATGTATGAAAATAATATTGTGATCTGTGAGATGGTCAAAATTGAGTGCAAATAACTTGAAATAAGTGTTATTGAGGTTAATAATAATGTAGGAACAAATAAGAGCAATAATATGTGATTTTAGCATATTTTAGGATTTTTCCTAAAAAATCCAAAACCAAAACCAAAACACACGAGGGCGGTTTTGCAAAAAACAAAACCAAAACACGAAGCTAATTCAGATCCAAAACCAAATCACGGGGGTCAGGGAGCATCTCTAGTAATCAGTTGGGGTTGCATATCATGCGTACAAGCCCTCGTATTTGTAAGTAGTTTGAAATCATGATATAAGATATAATAAGGGTACACTGTTATGTATAATACTGCTTCACATTCCGTGGAATGTAGTACAAGGACTCCAATACATCCCTCAAAATAAGTTTTAGTGGTAAAATTACAATTTGCTTACCTCGAGTGTTGTGGAGCTTACATGAATTTTGGTGGAATTTAGCCCTAAATTTGGTGTTTTTGGCTGGTTTGGGATTTGGTTTGAGCAAGTTGTGTTGGGCTTTTTGTGTTCCAATTGTGCACATCTAATATGTTGAGGTATGCTAATATGCCACAAGGCTTTTTTGTATCTGACACAATTTTGGAGGACGCAATTATATAATTGTTTTTACATAGATTATCTATTGTCACCTCCAGATGTATTGTTTTTTTTAGTTGTAATGTCTCTACTCGTTCTGGGTAGGTCCAGAAAGTCCTTGACTTACCTGTCTGGTTAGATATTTCTCCTTGCAGACATTGGACACAATCAAAGCAACAAGTGGATTGTCCTGTTCTTGCAGCTTTCCTGAATCCTGGAGGACAACTCTCACTGCAGACCGAGCGAGGGACCTGGGGATAATATGTCATTGTGTTATGTTAATTGTTATTTTTTGTTAATGTTCTTTTTAAAAAAGACAAAAACATTTGACTGTACATCTCTAGTAGAAACAAACAATAAAGGGGATCTGTATGTAGTGTATATATCATCATCACTTATTTATATAGAACCACTGATTCCGCAGCGCTGTATAGAGAACTCATTCACATCAGTCCCTGCCCCATTGGAAATTACAGTCTAAATTTCCTAACATACACACACACAGACAGACTAGGGTCAATTTTGATAGCAGCCAATTAACCTACTAGTATGTTTTTTGGAGTGTGGGAGGAAACCGGAGCACCCAGAGGAAACCCACGCAAACACGGGGAAACATACAAACTCCTCACCGATAAGGCCGTGGTTGGGAATTGAACTCATGACCCCAGTGTTGTGAGGCATAAGTGCTAACCACTTAGCCACCGTGCTGCCCATATATATGATTATGACATTCAATATTCCGTAAATTTGTGTGTGTCTGCACTGTGGGCCTCAGTGTGTGTTTCTCTTATTATGTATCAATTTTTCTCATGACACAATAAAGGGTCATTTACTATGTAAAAGTGCAATGCTCCACTGTAACTGGTAGTTTGCAAAGTCATGAGTCTAGTTTTGCACAACTGCACCCATTTATTTTAGAAGAAATGTAGTTAGTAAGAAATGCCCCCAATCTCTCTAAAGGGTAAATTTAACAAGCTGAGACTTTCAAGCAGGTTTTAAAAGTGGAGATGTTGCCTTTAGCAACCAATCAGATTCTAGTTATCATTTATTTAGTAAATTCCACAAAATGATAGCTAGAATCTGATTGATTGCTATAGGCAACATTTCCACTTTTCAAACCCGCCGGAAGCTCGTAGCTTGTTAAATTTACCCCAAAGTGCGGATTAGGAATATGAGTACACCTAGTTTTGCACTGAAGTGGAAATGTCAAATTATACGTTGAGACATCTGACTATTTAAATGAGTTAGTGTGAGTGTATTTGTGTGTATTTTGGGATGTGTTCGCCATTTGACAGATAGGTGCACAACATTTTACTCCAAGCAAATGGATTTGAATTCTCCAGCTGTGTGGAGGAAAACCAGCCTTGTCCCATTTATTTTAATATGACTCTTTCATTCATTACATCACAACTGGCATCTGACTTCTCAGCCATTGGACGGCTGTAGCATTGCCTCCCCTGTGGTTAAATTCTTTTCATTTAAGATATCTTATTTAAAGAGTGACACTTAAAATCAATGAAGCTCAAACAGGGCTGAATGAATTAAACCAGGGTGTGTTATTTGGATCATCACTCCGACCAGTGCAGGGGTTAACAATTTCGGTTTCTCAGTCCAGCTCCTCCTGTGGTGACTTCATCCAATCACTCATATATACCACCTCCTGGTTCCTGCATCGACCTTTTCCTATTGGATTTCCCACCCTTCCATCCCATTATTTGTTGCAGCCAGGTTGAGTTGATGTTTTTTGTTTTTTTGTTTGTTCCTCTGTCTAATGTTTCCTATTTTTAAAAGAGACCACAGCTAGGTGGTGAAAAGCTGGGATCAGTGACCAATACATCAGTGTCGTAGGGCTTGAGTTGGGCCGGGGAGTGCTACCCCCCCTCCTTAATTAAAATTGGCTGTATTTTTGATCTTGCCTTTACAGGGTTCCTGACTGAGCCAAAGAAGGGGTGTAGGGGCTCTGTGCCCCAGGAGGCACTGGAGGGTATATATGTACCCTCCTTTATTTATTGTTAGAGTTGTTTGTTTTAGCTGACTGACACTCTGTTTTATTGTCACCAATTTCTTATGTAGCAATCAGTTAATAAAGTTGTGCCCTCCATTTTTCCAAAGGTAAAATGGTGGTCTGTCATTATTACCATGTTCTGAATATTGTTTACATATGCACCTCTGTTTTGGGGTTTAAAGTAAACACATCAACCATTAAGGTTATTATTATTATTATTATTATTATTATTATTATTATTATTATTATTACTATTATTATTATTATTATTATTATTACTATTATTATTATTATTATTATTATTATTTTTATTACTACTACTATTATATGTTTACCATATTGCTAGCAAATTTTTTACATAAAGTTGAGATTGAAAATTAACAAAAAATCCTGGAAAATATCTGAACATATATTAATATCTGAAAACAACATAATGAGAAGCTTCATTTATACAACATATAGTACAGGATTTGGATACAGCTGTTTGAGATGTCAATTTTTTTCTGGAGCTGAATTGATAGATGTGGAGATATTTGTATCTAAACAAAATAGATGTTATGGATAATGTTATATAGGAGAGGGGCATGATCAAAAAGCTTATTGGGCTAGCATTTTTATTGATTATACTTGTTCCCATGTATTGTTATTAGTCATCTCCATAACATATCCTCAAAATAATGATAATTTTGGATATCAATAGTATCATTCATATTCCAAAAGGCAACAATCAGTATTGTAAGAAATATATCCCAATTACTAGAGCGTGATGCGCATTCCACTTATTCTTAGCTTTACTCAATACCATTATCCGATTACTCGATAATTGATATAGTTTTATTCCCCTATTTCGCAGATATCGCTATATTATCTGATAAGATTCTGACTAGCTATGATAGGATATAGTATAACTTGGCATATTGTTTGTTTTAAAATAATCATGGCTTCTCGCTGCTGTCCGGCTTCCTAATTCCTGCTCTGTGACGTCATACGTGACGTGCGACCAGACGTACGTTTCGACATATAGGCTAAGTCATGGTAATGAGAACGTATATTGGTCTTTGACTGATTAGACAGATATCGATTGTTCGTGTTAAAATTATTATGCTACATGTGCATATTCATTTCTGACTAATTGTTATAATTTGTGATATAAAAACTTATTTAAAGTTAAAAGTAGTTTATATTTGAAGAAGAATACACCTGTACAGATGGACTGGCGTTTCATCTGGAGTCTCACCTGTTGTCCTCCCATAGGCCACTGCAAGAGATTTGAATTTATGGTCAGAGCTTGATCTGGACTTGCTGTAGGACGATAGTTTCCGATCTGAACTTGCTTTACAGTCCCTTCTGGACTCAATTGCCAGTTCACAATACGATAGACTGAAGGTAGATCTCCATTTTTCTCATAGTAAAAGTAATCACCATTACTTAGTGTGAGCTTGACTTTCCTGATATAGTAGGTGAGCTGTGAAGATTGGGAGAATTGTATTTGCTGACAGTAGCAGAAATAATACAGTAAATCTATTTATTGTTCCAGAAATGATGGTTCTTGTTTCATAATTTTGAATCAAACTAAATAGATTGGAAAAACAAGTCAACATAAAGTGTACAATCACATCACATCAATTCTGAAGGACAGTCAGCAGTTGTTTCACATTTTCTTTGTTACAAGAAAATGTGACAGCAGAATAATATTTCTGGAATATTCTGTAGAGTGAAATTAGCTCATTTGTTACTAAATTAAAAATGTTAAATTTTATACATCTAAACACCTGCCAAACATAAATAGTACATATGGACATACTGTATTTATATAAGACATTCTTAGGCATAAAATTACCTGCCATGGTTTGAAATTCCAAATATCTGCACAGGTTTCATGAGCAAATGACCCTTCGCCCTCCTTGCAACTTTTCAGATCTTCCAAAGCTTTAGCCAAAACAGTTATAGAAGTATATGTGTAATAAGAATACCTAAAGCTGCTGATGTAGATGGAGCTGTTTTTGACATTATCTATATGCTCTTCTCCTGTGCATTCACTCACTGGGGTCTTCAAAGATTCAGTACGGTTTTTCCCATAAAGAAATTTGCAATTGAAAACTTTTTCCCAATACAAGTTCACCCAGTTCTCCCCCATAGACTCAGTGGGATGTATCTTGCTGAGGAACTGACTTAAACCTGGGACCACATTTTCAATACCAGCTAAGCCAAGAGTTCCAGATAAGATCTGAAAATATTTTTTTTCTGATAATAAGGGAGAAATGGACCAACCCGCATTTCCTATAAAAATCCTCCCTGTAATGTTTTGCTTCAACATTTCATCCACAATAGAAACAAAATCAACTTCAAAAGAGAAAACAACGACCACCTTAACTGTTGACTCCTTAATAACCTTGACTATATGTGGAGCATTGCGATTTGGTTGACCTAGACGAATATATTCAGTAAAAGCTACACATGCTCCAGCCTTAATTAACTCTTGTTTTATTGGCTGAATTCCCAGAAGACCATAATCATTGTCTGTAGCTACAAGACCAATCCAGGTCCAACCAAAGCTCAAAACAAGCTGGGCCAGTCCCATAGACTGTAATTTATCACTTTGAAAAATCCTGAAGAAAGATGGAAACATCTTCTGGTTACTGAGCAAGGAAACACTTGAATATGGACTGATCTGAAAAAAAATAAAAAATATTATTATATTCATTCAGATAGAACATGTTAAATCATTTCGTCTTACAACACTGTCCTTTCATTTGCAAAGCAAACCTCCTTCCTTTATCTAATTACCACCTAGAGGCCGATGAAGAACTGGATGCATATGTGTCAAAATATATAAAAAAAAAAGCGCACATAAAAATGCATTTACATGCATATGTTTGCTTGCATTAAAACACTATCAAATGAATTACTTTTACCTAAGGTGTACATTAGACATACTTACATCAAACTCAACATAGAATGAAGAGGTGTATTGAGTGTAAAGTATGCCCATTTTATTATACAGAGTGGAGTGCAAGTTGCATTATTCTATAGAGACTGATAGTATTTAGAAAGTACCCCTTACATCATATTATGCATGTATACAGTAATCCTACATTAACAGTGCATATGTATTATGCATTGAGACATCCCCTTTAGCCAGAAAAAATCCTTTCTTACATTGACTGTTATTATTTTAATTTTCATATGTATGTATTGAGTGACTTTACATATTGTTTATTGCGAATGTTATGCGGTTGCCCCATTTGTAAACAGCAAACATAATTTTATTATACCTGTTACCACCTTATTGGGTATATGTATTGTGCACACTGACTGTACCTCTAATATTTTACATTTATAACACTAATAATAATTCACTTAATAAGATTAAATTAATTTAATCCTGCAAATAGATTTAAGCAATAGACAAACCTTTATTACAATATATTAATAAACTAGCTGAAGTACTCAACATTGCCCAGGTTTAAATCTTCAGGTTATTAATGAGTTGGATGTAACTGTCACCATTTTAAAAATATTTTGCAGCTTAGCAGCTCTTCCAACACACCCATGAGGTGGCTGTCCAGTGTTGTTTTTGCTTTTATATTAAATGTCATCCAAATCTATCCAGTGGAAGGCCTAGAACAGCCTCACCGGGTCAAATTTCTGGCCAGCAAACACCAGCATAAGGTCTGACCGGGACCTCAGCCCCCTAGTATGTCTTCTGGGATCCAATGTTACCAGTTTGTGAAGTTTTCATCCAAATCCATCCAGTGGAAGGCTCAGAACAGGCTACCTGGGTCAAAGTTCTACTCAGCGTACACCAGTGGGAGGTCCGACTGGGACTCTACACTCATTAAAGTCTGGAAAGGATCCAACTTCACCACCTCGAGTTGTTTTCATCCCAATCGGTGCAGGGGTGTCCGAATGCATACTCGGACAGACAAACAAACAGAACAATTAATTATGTATATAAGATTTCATCCAAGCTTGTAAAATGGCTGCCATCTAGAAACTCTCATGTGAAGGGAATGTGGATAGTGAATAATGGCTGTTGGACATTGAGAAAAGTGAAATGATAGATGGATAAATTGTAGAAGTTTTGAGAGTATGTGAAAATATTTGGAAGGTTAAAATGTGTGCTTGATTGTCTGTGTGTTCTCCCTTCCCCACAGGTCTCCCCCCTCCTCCCCCCCTACACACACATAATGCATCCACACACCTGGAACAATAGGTAGAGCTTAACAAACACACACACACACACATTCACACACCTTTAGACAATAGTTAGTCAAAACACACAATGACTTGTATCTATAATATAAATGTCTAGTGGCGTGTGTTAGTCTGTCTGTGTGTGTGTGAAAAAAAAAAAACCAAGCTGCAGCGCCACCTGCTGGGCGGAATTATACACTGACCTACTAAATTCTTAGTGTGTGTGGGAAAAAAAATTCAGAAAGGGCTGAAATTTGGTATACTAAGATGTTTTTAATTTGTTAATTTAATTTGTTAATTGTTAAAAGTGTTTATAAAGATTTTAAAAAAATATATATATATTTCTTGAAGGAGAAGTGACAGTTGGGAGTGGTTGGTGGTTGCTGGGGGTGACAGTGGGGAGTGGTTGGTGGTTGAGGCCTGGGCTATGGCCCAAATGCATGACAAGAACCTTTTTAACACCTCAAGTAGCTTGATTTGACTAGAATGCATGAGTATCATGCACGGGTTAACTTGTATTTATATAACAGGCAATAAATGTAATGTATTGCACCAAAATCTATACTTTGTGTGTTACTGTTTTATAATATATACATACAATTATAATGTTAATAATACAACACATTTTAAATGAAACAATATTTTGTGCATATTTTTTCTTGAAGATATGAGCATAATCTATTATATATATATATATATATATATATATATATATATATATTTAAGGGAAAATAAGAATTATATTTCTAAGGCTAAATCACAATTACCTTTGCGAGAAGTGGTTTGATGGTAATAGTCATATATAACGGTATTAAATGGTCATCCGTACATTTGCCAGAATATTAGGGAGATTAAAACCCCAATCACCCTAGAAATCCTTTTACACCGACCTTAAAAATGACACCTAATGTATCCAACAGTGTTGAGGTAAATTCCAAAGAGCAGAAATGGGGCCACATCGTTTTGACATCAGTTAAAATGGCGACCGTCTTATTAGCGGTTTTAAAGACATCATCCGGTAACAAGAGAAATATTGAGAATGAGAGGCACACTATCTTCTTTACTACTCACACTTGTGGGTGGATTCCCTGCACAGGAAATGGTCATTTCTATTCATATGTACCCAATAAGTACCCAAAAGTCTAACCATACACACTGTTTAGACAGAGATTAGCCTCGTGTTATATGGAAAGTATTGTTCAGGCAAACTAGTTGTTTTGTTAATGACTAACTATTACATATACTTGATGTGTTGTTTGTTTGATTAGGTCACCTTAGTCTATTGACAGCACAAAAACCACCAGTTAACAATATATGCAATCTAACAATATGTTAAATACAGCTACATTGCTATCATTTTGGGTGAAAAAACCCAATTATATTTAGCTGTCACATCACCAAAACTAATGTATGCCACAGACAACCAACCCTATAGGGAGTAGCTGTGTACACAGGAGTAACATATTCATAGGGTTTGCTCAAGTGCTCAAGATAGAGAGAGAGAGAGAGAGAGAGAGAGAGAGATAGAGAGAGAGAGAGAGAGAGAGCAGGAAAACAAAGGAGTCTGTTGTTGAGGAAACAAATAAATTATTGAAAAAAAATAAAGTCTATCATAGATGATGGGGCAGAGTTGTCAAGAATACTGAAGATATCAATAGCAGAGTAAAGGATGGTCTCAGATCTAGTTTTATGCTCTGCTGTCACCTAATTATCACTTCTAAACATTGAAAAGAGCCTGTAGTATTGAGGCTATGTTAAAATTCAATAAATCTTGAATTTATTGATTAAAGGAAAGGTGGAGTATCCTAAGTACATCTTTGTCCCAAAAGGTTACTTAGTTGTGATTGAGGGTTCAGGCTACCTTGATGGTCCACTGACTATACTCTGCCAACAGGAGTATGAAGACTGAAAGTATGTGCAGGTTTGTGAAAGAGTTCAAGTGACCCACCTCAAAGCCTGAACACTAGACTCTAAGTTAATAAACTTTTGGGACCAAGTTGCACTTACGTTATTCCACTGAAAATATAAGTTTCAGTATTTTTGTGGAATTGCCCTCTTAGAATATTATTAAAATGGAGAAGCTTTGTATATCTTTGGCATTATGCTGAGAAATAATACTATGCCAGAAAACCTGAGCATAATAACATTGACTACTTCATTAAAACAAAATTGCTGAATATGAAACAAATCAAAATCACATTCATCAAGAAGAACATAGTGTTATTTTACTGCACTAAAAACTTGTCTCTATTGTTTTAATATGGTTTAATATTGTTGATTATATGGCAGTATGTGATTTATTTATAATAGTAGAAATCATTTAATGGTTTATAAACGCATGTTTTTAAAAAATCTCACCTGTGGGTATCTGAAAGCCCCCAAAACATGAGCCAAGATAATTGAGTTTGCAGAAACTCTGGCACCAATAACGGCAGCAAAAGATGGTCTAGTATTACACCGGCTGTTGGAGCTGAGTGTGGTGGTCTCAGTTAGGAATTGTAAAGCTCCTTGTAGTTCATAATGGGGTATATTACATGTGTCGTACATCTGGAACCCTAATGTTACATTTGAGAGAATATTGGGATCCCTGTTGATCTCTTCAATTGTGTGTATCAGTGTCTGAAGCTGTAGGTAGAATTCCAAACTGAACCTTTAGGATAGATAAAAGACTATGTAAGACGTTTTACCTTAGTTCCTAAATTTCCATTTATATCACATTAAACTTTTTACAGTATCTGCTAAATTATGATGTCAGTACTCAAATACATTTTAACTGTTGGAGCATAAATTGAGGCCGGTAATGCTATTATACCACCTAATTGCAAATTACATTGTGATGCAGCTTTTAATATTTGTTCAACATCCAACTTTCATATTGAATCTACTGTTACAACATGTAGCAAGGGAAGAAGCAAAGTGTATATAGACACGTCACTCATCAATAACCATTTAAAGAGTCATTTGATAGGTAATTCCCAATCCCTGAGGAAGCCTGCAAAGGTGAAACGCGTTGGTATGAATGGGAAACAATCCTATACTTAATTGATCATCCCCTTCATCGGAGTTTTTTACATTCTGGATGCCGTGCTAAATAACCGGAAATACGGGACATGTAACACGACAGTTACACTAAATGAGAAGTGGCAATACAAGTGGCGTAAATATGTAACTATGGGAAATACCACTGACAGTTGTATATTTTAAATATGAGCTGTTTAAAGTGTTTATATCACTTAGGATTGTAAATACCGGAAGTTTGCAAGTTGGAACGCATATGCGTTCCAGCATACCAGGAAGTAAAAACACTGCAAATATCTTCAGCGTGTCTGTGCCGGAAGATAACTAAACAAAACGAAAGAAACTGTCCGGACGCATGGATATTTGTATGCACCTATAAAGTTTGGAAATCCATCACACTAACTACTACAGGATACGTGAGTACTCACGCTACGGAGTTTTTATATATATATATTTATTTATTTATTTATTTATTTTTATATATTTAAAATTTTTGAACATTGCAATTGACTTTAAATCGACACACATTATTTTTTCAAGATTTTCTTGTCTATCACTTTTAATGAATTCATAGTTATGAATAAATGTTCAAATGGTGGATATACCATTATGAATATATCTCATTTTTAGAATAAACAATAATTGAATACACCTTTATATATTTTTCTTGATTTATGGTCATTTTTTGAATGCATTGTGTGGCGCCAGAGATATATATGTAAGAGACTCTATGAATTATAATCTTAGTAGTTTGGATATTAGCTACTAATCTCTAGCTTCGCAACGTATGACATCTATGGTGAACATGTTGTAATGCAGGCAGCCCCTATTGCACTCATAAGGAAAGCTCTTCTTTTTTCCATTATAATGATATGTAAATGATGGAAGTGAAATAAGAGGAAAAGGCAGTCATTAGTAAAAAGCATTTCAGGGCCTATACGGATGCGGGCAATGTTACGGAGTTGGAAGCGACAGGCTTGGGCAAGGGATTGAATGTGGGGGGCAAAAGAGAGAGAGGAGTCGAGAGTGACACCTAGGCAGCGGAGTTGGGTGACAGAGGAGATAGTGGAGTTGTTAACAACGATAGAGAGGTCATGGTGGGAAGGGAGCCTGGGTGGGGGAAAGACAATGAGTTCGGTTTTGGAGATGTTAATTTTAAGAAAGCGAGAGGACATCCAGGATGAGATGGCTGAGAGGCATACAGTTACACGAGAGAGGAGGGAGGAGGAAAGATCAGGAGAAGAGATGTAGAGTTGAATATCATCAGCATATAGGTGATACTGAAGACAGAAAGAGGAGATGAGAGCCCCAAGGGAGGAAGTATAGAGCGAAAAGAGTAAAGGGCCAAGAACAGAGCCCTGAGGGACTCCAACAGGGAGAGGGGAGGGGCTGGAGGAAGAACCAGACATGGATACGGAGAAGGAGTGATTAGCAAGGTATGAGGTGAACCAGGCATGGGCAGAGCCAGAGAGGCCGAGTGAGAGAAGAGTTTGCAGTAGGAGGGGGTGGTCCACGGTGTCGAAGGCGGCGGAGAGGTCAAGGAGGATGAGTATGGAGAAGTGACCCTTGGATTTGGCTGATAGGAGATCATCAGTAACTTTGGCCAGGGCTGTTTCAGTGGAGTGGAGGGGGCGGTAGCCGGATTGGAGAGGGTCAAGGAGGGAGTTGTCAGAGAGATGTCTGGTGAGGCGGCTGCAGACAATCTGCTCAAGTAATTTGGAGGCATATGGGAGAAGAGAGATAGGGCGGTAGTTAGCAAGAGAGGTGGGGTCGAGATTGGGTTTCTTAAGGATAGGGGAGATAAGAGCATGTTTGAATGAGGATGGGACAACGCCAGAGGAGAGTGATAGGTTGAAGAGGTGTGCGATGTAGGAGCAGGCAGTAGAAGAGAGAGAGCCAAGGAGGTGGGAGGGGATGGGATCAAGAGGACAGGTAGAGAGTGGAGAGGAAAGAATAAGGGAGCAAACTTCTTCACCTGATGTGGGGATGAAGGAGGACCACAGCTGGTTGATGGCGGGAGGTGAAGCAGTGGGGATGGGGGGAGAGTGGTGGGAGGAGGAGATGTTGCGTCTGATGGCTTCAATTTTTGAGGAGAAAAAGTAGGCGAAGTCAGACGCTGAGAGGGAAGGCGGGACAGTGGGAGGGGGGAGAGGAGGGAGTTGAATGTGGCAAAGAGGCGGCGGGGGTTGGAGGACTGAGAAGAGATGAGCGACTTGAAGAAGGATTGTTTAGCGAGGGACAGGGCAGAGCAGAAAGAGGAGAGGATGAATTTGAAGTGAAGGAAGTCAGCCAGGGAACGAGATTTCCTCCAGAGGCGTTCAGCTGTACGAGAGCACTTTTGGAGGGAGCGGGTGAGTTTGGAGTGCCAGGGTTGGGGAGTAAGGCAACGACGGCGGATAGAAGAGACCGGGGGGACGGTGTCCAGGGCAGTTGTGAGGGATTGGTTGTAGAGAGAGGACGCCTGATCAGGGCAGGCCAGAGAGGGAAGGGGTGATAGGAGAGTTTCAAGAGAGGCAGAGACGGAGGTGGGGTCAATAGCGTCAAGGTTGCGCCTGGTGAGGGTGGCTTTAGGCGAGGTGGGAGAAGGGGAGGAGGACAGAGAGAAGGAGAGGAGATGGTGGTCAGAGAGTGGGAAGGGAGAGTTGGAGAAGTCAGAGAGATCACAGAGGTGAGAGAAGACAAGGTTGAGGGAGTGACCAAGACAGTGGGTAGGGGAGGAGGTCCACTGAGTGAGGCCAAGGGAGGAGGCAAGAGTGAGAAGTTTGATGGGGGCAGGGTCAGTACAGTTGTCAACAGGGATGTTAAAGTCACCCAGTATAATGGAGGGCAGGTCAGAGGAAAGATAGTGGGGGAGCCAGGCGGCGAAGTTGTCGAGAAAAAGAGAAGTAGGGCCAGGGGGACGGTAGATGACGGAGACACGGAGGTGGATGGGGGAGAAGAGCCGAATGGTGTGGACTTCAAAGGAGGAGAAGGAGAGGGAAGGTAGAGTAGGTATGACCCGAAAAGTGCAGTTAGGGGATAGGAGGAGGCCCACTCCCCCTCCTGGACGCTCGTCTGGTCTGGTGGAGTGGGTGAAAGAGAGGCCCCCATAGGAGAGAGCGGCAGGGGAGGCAGTATCAGAAGAAGTGAGCCAGGTTTCAGTTATGGCAAGAAGATTAAGAGAGTTAGAGATGAAGAGGTCGTGAATGGAGGACAGTCTGTTACAGACAGACCTGGAGTTCCAGAGGGCACACGAAAAAGGGA
Source organism: Mixophyes australis (assembly GCA_036250195.1). NCBI lineage: Eukaryota > Metazoa > Chordata > Amphibia > Anura > Limnodynastidae > Mixophyes > Mixophyes australis. The sequence continues at coordinate 34,056,246 of JAVHZZ010000004.1, read as the reverse complement.
GGGATGAAGAAGAGGAGATATGGATGAGATTGTCAGGGTTGATGGAGCGAGGAGGGGGTGAGAGATAGGATAGAGAGATATGGGCCCTTGGCGGAGGCTGGGGGAGAGGATGGGTATAGGAAAGGAGCGAGGCAGCATGATGACAGACAGGGGAATAAGAGAACGGCTGGAGGAAGCGGGGAGGTGAGGGGGAGAAGTACAGAGAGGAGGGCAGCAATAGGGAGTCCGAAGTGGAACAGATCAAATTAGAAGCGGAGACAAAGCAGTGAAACCAATGAAAGCAATGTGGACAATGTAAAAGGAGAAGAGCAGTGGCATAGCAATAACAGTGTGAATCAATATTTTTTTTAGAGAAGAAATCTAGTCCAAAGCAATATATCTTGTAATAACCTTCATTGGACAAAGTACAAGGCCTGCCAAGCAATAGCGATGTTTCAGAATCCATATGTGATTAATATAGACCTCTCCAGGTCAAGTAAAAATGAAAGTAGTGTAGAGGTGAGTTTATTGGGCCAATGATGATCCATGTGTGGTGTTGGATATTTCACATTGCAACCTAACATTTTCTGTATGTATGTGTTAGACAGAGATAACATTGATTCAAAAAACTAATGTTTTATAATTCTTCCAACATAATGCCTACAGTGGATATGGAAGGAGATCTCTGATCAGGTCAATGCTGTGGCTGCAATTAGAAGATTGATGACTGAGGTTAAAAAACAAACAGCCTTTCTTTTGTTTTTTTGGCATTATATCAAATATATTTTATTGTGCTCTGCGTACCTAGTACTCCTAGTACAGGTAATCTAAAATTTTACAAAACACGAAAACATTGTCCAAGGTATAGCAGACAACATCTTTAATAACTGTTTTAAGTCTTAAAAAAGGTTTATCACTGGGTAGCTTTATTCTCTTAGTATGTGACCTTTAGTTCCAATACATTTCTAGCTATCTATGTCTGCACAAGTCTTTTAAAATTATTTTGACAGCATACATTGCAACATTCTTAACTTTGTACATTTCACACAGGTGATAAGACTTTAAGCGTCACCTCAAGGACAAACTCTGAGACACCGCAGGTATGCTAGGGGGACAGGCTGTGGTTTCCCAGTTTCATTGGACCTCAGATCCCTGGAGATCACGTCATTGGCATGCACAGAAGACCAATTGGTGTAGGGTGTGGGCTGCATAAACACTTGCAAAAGCAATCTTCCTAACCACACCTCTCTTCACCAGGGGTAAATTTCAGATCACAATACACTTATAAAGAATTCCAATGACTAATATTATGTATAAATAAAGATTGATACCTACCAACAACAATAGAAATAATTTCTTCTTTTAGAAATATACACTTGCATTTTTAATACATGTCAATTTGAATGCAAATAAAACTCCTAAATCATTTGCACTTTACAGAAACCTATATTGAGCAGGGCCTTCAGGATTACTGAGTATTTCAGAGACCGACAGTCACCAGATTTAAGCCCATGTGACTTTTTCCTTTGGGGATACCAGAAGGAAAAGGTTTTCAAACATCATCCTAGATCTCATGAGGATTTAAATGAAAGTATCAAACAGGAAATCGAAGCCATTCCAATCGGATATGACCCGGAAAGTGGTGGACAAATTCCGGGAACATATTCAGCAATGTATTGCCAACGACGGCCCACTCACCCCAGTTAGGAATGGGGGAGTGCCTGAAGTTATCGATATAGGTCCCTGTGTGTCACATGTCCGTCCTCACTCCCTGCACGAGATCCTTCCCACCTACTTCTATTTATGGATCAGCCTGCTCTTGTGTTTTAACCAAATTCTTTCCCATCACTGCAGAGCAGGTACAGTTGGTAGGAAGGCACTGCGATCAGTGGCTGGGTCATATGACGTTATTGCTGATTACCCGCAGGGCACTGCCCCCTTCGAGGAATGTGACTCTTGAGCCTTTATAGGGAGGATCCCTTGGCTTGCTATAAGGCTCTCCATTGTGAGTCAAGACGGGATGTAGGCACCTGATGCCAGATTTAGAGCCGGCCAAGCAGTTAAGGATATGTTCCGTGTTAAGTGGAGTTAGGCCGTTAGCCATCCACGTTTGGTTCAGAGACCAGTTGGTTTAACTGTCCTGCAGTGCACTTTCTTCTCCACAATATAATATTAATAAACTGTGACCTTCTTTGCCACTTATAAAAGTCTCAGGGCTAGATATACTAAGAATCGAGTTTGGCGGTGGTTTTGAAAACCCCAGCTTAGTAAATCCGGCTGCTTGTATGTTCATCATTATTAAACTCGGGATAGCTAGTTGTAAAGTGGTGGTTTTGAAAAATGTCAATTCTGGCCGTTTTAACGGCAGTTTGGGCTTTAGTAAATCCGGCGGTTTCAAAACCGCCGAAAAATATCCAAAAAGCGACGGTTTAAGTAATCTGCCCTTTAGTAAATCTAGCACTCAGTTTCTTTTTTATTAGTTATGATAAGTAAAATGGGGTTCGGCAAGAGAAAGTTATGGTACAAAGTAAGAAAGTATCCAGGTTATGCAGTCTAACGCCTAAATCTTAATGAAGAGGATAGTCTTTCTGCTGTGGATTAAATCTCACATTGTTTTGTGATTCATTATACATTTTGTAATTTTATAATTTTTGGAAAATTGTTTATAAAATTATTCGAACAGCAACGTTTATACATTTATTGTCAGTCATTGTTGTATTTAGTTATTTTGAATATACTTTATTTCACATAGCATGCTTGTATAAGAAATCAAAATTGTATCATCAAACATGCGCTTTGTGATTACTATTATTATTTTGCTGTATAGGTAGAATGACTGGTGGAGTTTTAATTTATTAGAACTAAACTAAACATTTGTATTAATAGTATTTATGTATTTAAAAGACTACATATAATGTCTAAATGAGTTTGCTCGCAACATAAAGACAGTTTTTTGTCACAGTTTAGTCATAAAAAAATTACATTAAACCTACCATATTGCAATATGTGTTTAAATGACAAAAAAATATGTATATGATTTTGCTAAAATATACAGTTGGTATAAGGTATTGCAGTAATTAAAACCACTCATCGTGATATTTGACTGAAATAAAATTGTTTAAATGTCTGCCTGAAATAAAAGACATGTCTGTTGCCATTTCCATAATGGAAATTACAAAAACTATTGCACTCCAATAATCTTTTCAAATACCTATTACCGTATATACTCGAGTATAAGCCGACCCGAATATAATCCGAGGCACCTAATTTTACCACAAAAAAATTAGGAAAACGTATTGACCCGAGTATAGGCCTAGGTTGGGAAATGCAGCAGCTACTGGTAAATTTCTTTAATAAAAAAACTTGTCAGCTGACCCACCGCCACTCTGTTTGCAGGATAGACTGTTATAATAGACCATAATGCTAAATCAATCGCTAACATTAACATCAAATAACACTAACACTTTTTAAGACACTGTGGTACACTATTCAGAAGAGCATACAACTCAAACTTCAGGACAAATCAGGCAGAGTAAACAAATACTTAGAATACCAATTTATAGGAAATAAAACTGTAACCTTCATGATCTCTACTTGTACAGATATGTTCTAGAGCTCCATACAAGGCTGTTTATAAACAAAGGACTTCAGGTCTACTGAACAAAATGCAGATGCTGCATGAAAATTCATACCGACGATTCTGGCTGACATGAAGAAGGCATGTGGGGAAGTGTATGTGCCTTATGTCGCAGGTCCCCATGAAAACACATTGCTATTATAGAGAGAGAGATCTTTCACTTACCTCCGCAGTGGAACGCATGTGTGTTCCATAGACAGGAAGTTCGGCATTTGGAACGCAAGTTTGTGTTCCAAATGCGGAACTTCCTGTCAGTGGAACGCACATGCATTCCACTGCGGAAGTTAAGAGCTGTTGACTCGTGTATAAGCCGAGGGGGGCTTTTTCAGCATTAAAAAATGTGCTGAAAAGTCGGTTTATACACGAGTATATGCGATAAGTTGTTAAGCTACAGAAGTATTTATAGAAGAGATCTATTGCTCTGGACACCATTGATACTTATAATAGACCCCTTATGCTACATCTAATGCCCTCAGACAACCCATACTGTTTTGTTTGTGTAGCAGGGTGCACCCTCAGTAGTATAGACAGAATATAGTAATAAGGAAAAATAACTACGTTTCTGAGGTGCACTCTTGAGGTAGCAAAATTAGGAGGCTCATAATTGGAATAAAAATCAACATGAGAGAAATATATATGTAACAACTAGAGATAAGTGGCTCGGATTCACTGAAATCCGACAGATCCAAATTTTGGTGTACTGAATCTTCTTGCGCCAAATTCACATCAGAAAACAAGGCAAAGCGTACTTTACGGAAAAATGTCGGATCTCTGAAGTTTTTGATCCATATCTTTTATATATAGCCCCCACTTCTTCCCATCTGCCATTTTAGAAGTGATAGTATGTGGGAGGACGTCTGTTGCAAATTTGTGCTCAGAAAATCGCTTATAAAGGGTTAGACAGAGTTATAGAGGAAATTCATATAGCAATAGCTGTGATTTTAATGCAGTCTATTTAGAGATCAGTCTGCTAGAATTGTGTGCTGATCAGTGGGGTGTCAGAGAGTGAAGTGTAATAGCAACTGGCTGTTATAGTAAATATAGTATAGACAACTACTCTTTAGTGGACAAAAAACAGGATGCTGCTGTATGACTCTGAGCAGCACACCTCAAAGAACAAATAGATTGCTTGCTTTTAAAATAAGTATTTCAAGCTGAATGCAATTCTGTGCGGAGCAGTATCAGTGACATTATCAGCATATCCCCAATTATTTTGTATTTATATTTTTTAGACCAATTTGTCTCAATTTGAATTATATTGTAGAGCAGTGTCAGAAGAATTTTAAGGTAACATTCCTTCCTTTCCCTATCTCACTGGGCGTTCACCTGGTTTGGTGGCAACTACAAGTGGCTCAAACCTCAAGTAGCATTACTCCTCTTGTCAACCTTGGATCAGTCTACCGATCAGGAGCATCCCAGTACTGACAGTAGCAGTACTTTTTAAACCTTGGTTAGCAAAAAAAGGTTGTGCTGGAAGGCCGTGTAAGAAAGTGTGCTCAAAATCCAAACACTGTAAGGATGAAGAGAGAAGCTTCTGATGAATGTGATGATTTGTCCATAAAAGGATAATTGTTAACATTCCATACCCCACCTGTAGTGCAAGGAAAAGCTCAGTCCATGCCCATTTTTTGCTAGTAGGGGTCCTGCTACTGCCGGTACAGGTAGTAGAATGGCCAATGCAAAACAGTGTGCCAAGAACGGTCATTCATCTTCCTTAACTTCTCATGCACCACCTTCTGAGCGTGTAGGTCTGTCAATTCCAAAACAGCCAAATAAGTGCATGAAAAGAACATGGAGGCTAAAGAACAGGCAGACACAGAATCCTGAGCAGAAACTAAGGTTATCCATGAATGCTGTATGTGAATCTGGCACTAAATATAGAACAGCCTCCTTCCAAAATTTCGAAACTGTTTGGAAATGTGCGGATGAGTAGTAATTATGATCAGTCACACACAGAAATTGAAGATGCTACAATTTGCAAATATGCAAGAGGATGAGGGGGATAATTTTGGTTCTGAAAATGAATGTGTTAAAATATATAATGAGGAGGATGATGATGATTGGCAGCCACCAGTGGAACCACCTCATGTCCATGATAAGTGCATTTTAATGCCAGTGCACCTCTTGTTTTTGTAAATATTTTAATCCTAACCCAGGGATTTCATCTAGGTTCCTCTTCCCTGTTACATCATTTGCAGTGATATCATTCAGGTGGCTTTTCAAAAGGTAAAAATTGTGCATAATAGCAAGCAGTCCAACATCAACTTGCAACTGAATGGATGGCCACCTTATTCAATCTACACTGTCAACACCTTCATCATCATTATTAGTATATAGTCCAGCATTCAATGTTCCAACTCCAACTAACTCCCCTAGTGCAATCCAAGATTCCCAAGAGACATCCTTGCACGCTACAGCTGCTGCTGGGGATGGTGCATCTATACAGAAGTTGACCAAGAAAAGTAAGCAGAAATTGAGACAAATGTCTGTGAAGCAAGCGTTTGAAAGAGGAACTAAGTAAGACAGTCAGCATCTTGTTGCACAGCAGATCACTAAAGCTTTGACAGTTATGTTAGTACAAGATGTGCATCCAATTACATCATCAATGTAACAGGTTTTAGCCGATTAGTTGAGGTCATGTGTCCACACTACCAAATTCCATCTCGATTCCATTTCTCCCAAACAGCAATTCCTCAGCTGTATCAGGAGGTTGAATAAAAAGTGATTCAGTTCCTAGAATATACTATCGTCCCAACTGTCCACTTAAATACGGATATGTGGACGCGCGGTACTAGTCAAACAAATGTTTACATGACCGTGACAGCCTACTGGGCAGATGTATCGCCATCAGCAGCAGCAGAAGCACCGGTAGCTTGATCATCCTCCTCCTCATCATCATCACCATTTATTTATATAGCGCCACTAATTCTGCAGCGCTGTACAGAGAACTCACTCACATCAGTCCCTGCCCCATTGGAGCCTAGAGTCTAAATTTCCTAATATAGACAGACAGACAGCGAGGTAGAGACTAGGGTCAATTTTTGATATCAGCCAATTAACCTAACAGTATGTTTTTGGAGTGTGGGAGGAAACCGAAGCACCCGGAGGAAACCCATGCAAACACAGGGAGAACATACAAACTCCTCACACATAAGGCCATGGTTCCTCATACTTACAGCATAATAGTACTAGCACACAATGCCAGGTAACTCACAGGTAAGCTACTTTTTGTATCACTGGTTTCATAAAGAAACATACCATATGTTGGAAAAACTCAGTAATGTCATAGCAAAATTGCTCATCCCACTAATCCTCAGGAATCCTCATTATTATTACCGTATATACTCGTGTATAAGCCGAGTTTTTCAGCATACTTTTGTATGCTGAAAAAGGGCACTCGGCTTATACACGGGTGAACTTACCTGGTGTCCGGTCCCTCGGCTGTCAACTTCTGTTCCAACAACAGGAAGTTCGGCATTTGGAACGCAAACTTGCGTTCCAAATGCCAAACTTCCTGTTGTTGGAACGCATATGCGTTCCACTGCGGGGTAAGTGCAAAATCTCTCTCTCTCTCTCTCTCTCTCTCTCTCTCTCTCCAGTGCAATTACATAATCAACAAACAATACAGTCACCATGTTCATACATTTATATCCCTACCCCTTATATACCCCATTTATTTAGGTTAGGTTGTACCCAATGATTTTATAATCATTTATTAATGTTCCTTGTCATCTAGCTAAAAATGATTACATAGATTGAACCTATCATTTTTATTTAGGTTTTTAAATTAGCGCTCTTTTCCACCCTAGGCTTATACTCGAGTCAATAAGTTTTCCCAGTTTTATGTAGTAAAATTAGGTGCCTCGGCTTATATTCGGGTCGACTTATACTCGAGTATATACGGTATTAATATTATTATTATTATCATTTATTTGTTAGGCGCCACAAGGTGTCCGCAGCGCCGTACATAGTACAAACAGTAAACCATACAGGGTTAAACAGTACAGAACAGTAAACACAAAGTACCAATGCTTCAGAAACTTCGGGACAGACAAATGGAGTAAGGACGGAGCAGAAGAACAGGTGTGGAGACACGAGGGAAGAAGTGCCCTGCTCAAACGAGCTTACATCCTAAGGGAGGGTGGACAAAACAGACACAAGAGGGAGCGGTAGGGGAGAGAGAGGGAAGAGCGAGCAGAGTAGGTGAGGGGTTAGGTGGATGACTGGTAGGCTTTAAGGAACAGGTGAGTTTTAAGTGCTCGTTTGAAGGAGCACAGATTGGGAGCGAGACGGATGGAGCGAGGGAGGTCATTCCAGTGTAGGGGGGCAGCTCGGGAGAAGTCTTGGATTCTGGAGTGGGAAGTGGTAATGAGAGTGGAAGAGAGGCGATGGTCAGTAGCAGAGCGCAAGGATCGGGCTGGAGTGTGAATGGTGAGGAGGTCAGAGATGTAGGGGGCTCTATCATTGCCGATAATGGAGCAAACATTGTGTGTGCATTACAACTGGGTGAAATTTAACATGTACCATGCTTTGCACACACAATAAACTTGGTGGTGCAGAATGTATTAAAAAAAATGAGAGGACAGTGCAGAAGATGGTGTTATCGGCCCATAAAATGTCTGGGCATTTTCGACAATCAGTGACCGCATGTAAAACATTGCAGTAGCTGCAAAAAAAATGTATTTGTCACAAACTGAAGCAAGAGGTAGTGACAAGGTGGAATTCTACACTATATATGCTTCAGCGACTGGAGGAACAGCAACAAACCATCAAGAACTACACATCAAACCATGAGATAGGGAGAGGGGGGACATGTTACTTAACTCCAGCACATTGGAGTATCCTTACTGTTTTTTGCAAGCCACTGAAACCATTTTAAATTGTAAGAAATGGAGACAGCTCAAACACTGTCAGCCTGAGTCAAGTCATGCCCCTAATTAAACTAATGAAAAACCAGCTGGAGGCTGTTGATCAAGTTCTTTATTTACTTTGCCAGGACCACTACATTTTTGCAACATGCTTGATTTTAGGATTAAGTCATAGGTAATATTGTTCTTTCCAACTGAAACAAATGTTCACAGATGCAACCAGCTGCTTGGACCAAGCTGTTGGCTTCAGTCGTACATTGAACGTCCCCTGCTTTAGCTTCTCCAGAAAATGCTACTGCCAGGGAAAAACAAATTTTTTCATAGTCACACTAATGATGAATCAACACAGTGCACCTATGTGAAAGGTAATGATGACATCTGGTCAGGCTTAAAATAATTTGTATTAGGAGAAGGTAGAGGATTACTTTAAGGATAATCTAGAAATTAGCATCTCAGACAGTCTCTTTGAATTCTGGGAGGAAAAAGGCAATTTGGAGCCCATTGTACAATCTAGCTTTGCTGTACTAAAGCTGCTCACCCTCCAGTATTTACTCTGTAAGAGTTTTCAGCACAGCCACGAACATTGCGAGTGATCATCGGAGGAGACAACATCCCAAAAATGTAGAAAAACTGCTGTTTATAAAAATGAACTGCACTTAAATATCTGGATGCAGGAGTATTACCAGATGGTACTGACAGGTCAGTGTAGGAGAGCACCTACAGCTTACAGATAGCACTTGCATTTTGGAACATCACAGAACTAACTAACTGAATTTCAGCTTATATACACAGTCAGATATAAATCAGACACTAAAAGAACATAAAGTATATCATATGATTTACTTACAATGTACACAGGGTCTTGGGTGGACTCACATTGAATTTAAGTCTTTGGTAGATTTTGTCAACATGAATTCCTAATAAGACTCCTATCATGATATCTCCAGGTTGTGTCATCCCCTCCAGCACTGACAGAGGTGACAGTCTGCATCTCTGATCCATGGAGCAGACGAATAAATTGAGGAAAAGCATGACATTCAAACACATGGTATATGTACGGACCATATTGTGGTAAATATCCAGTAGATAATCTGTAAACAGGACATATGCATCATTATTTATATTCTACTTCACAGTGTTAATCAAATGGATCATTTGGCATTATCAGGGTACTGTGTGTGTATGTGCAGATATTAGGTATTAGAAATTGTAGGACTGATGTGAAATCAGTGACTTATAGGTCTAGACTGGTCATTCAAGTTACCTGGGCATCCACAGGTATGTTAGATCACTAAATGAGACTAAATAGTTTGCCAAATGCAAACTAAAAATGTTATTTTATTTTATTTTTTTGTCGTTTAGCTTAAACTCTAAAACACTTATGACCTTTGTAAATCTTATGATTCTTGTTTTTTATTGTATCTGCTTTGTATTCTATTATTTAATTATGACTCAGAAGTGGTCTCTCCTATACTTCCTGGTAGACTATGCAGTACCCAGCTTGACCCTGTTGAAATGCACTATATATACAACAATCTTAATGTACTTTACCTATCAAGATAGTGAAATCATTGAATAACCTTAAAACGGGAAGCATGTGATAGAATAAAGCAGAGTGTGAATAATGCTGTGATGTGGTGTTTGGGAGCTTACTAAATGGCTGTGGATTAGTTGCCAATAATAAAGTAAGGTTAAGGGGTTAATGTATCAAGCTGCGATTTTACGGCGGGCTTGAAAAGTAGAGATACTGCCTGTAACAACTAATCAGATTCTAGCTATCATTTTGTCAAATGTACTAAATAAATGATAACTAGAGCCCTGATTCATTAACTTGAGAAACTTCTTATTTCAGTCTCCTGGACAAAACCATGTTACACACAAGCACTTGATAGCTTATTTGTACACTGAAATTTAAAGTTGATATTTGTGTGCTACATGAAAAAAAGTCAGTATTTAACTTATGTGCAAAACAGAATACTAATTTGCACCCCTTGCATTGTAACATGGTTTTGTCCAGGAGACTGAAATAAGAAGTTTCTCGAGTTAAGATCCTTAATGAATCAGGTCCTAGAATCTGATTGGTTGCTATAGGCAACATCTTCACTTTTCAAACCCACCAGAATCTCCCAGCTTGATACATTTAGTCCTGAGTGTTCAAGTAGACAGTCACTAATAGAGAATGCATTAATATAATAAAACAAATAATCTGCATTGTCACTGTCAAAATATATCAGCCTTAGACTTGTCATCATCTTGACAAGTGTATAACTGGCAAAGTGTATGTGTGTGGATGAGTTTTTATAAGGTGTATGACAGTGATATAGTGACAGTGATGTGTACGGATAAGGATGTATGATGGAGGTATAGTAATAATGATGTGTATAGATGTGTGTAGTGCAAGTGATGTGTGTATGGATGAGGGGCAGGCTGGGCTGGGGGGCATCTGCCCCCCCAGGCCAGAACCATTGTGGGCTGCCTTGAGCTGGATCACTGGGCCACCTGCATTTTTTTCCCTTTAAAATGTTCCTAATAGACTGCTGAGTCTAGTTTTGTCCCGTAGCTAAAATTTGTCAGACATCCCCTGATGAGAGTAGATGATGGAGATATAAGGGCAGTAACATTTGTTATGGCGGTATATATAATAACATTCTTATAATAGATGTGTTATACTTACATTGACACAAGTCTCTCTATTTCTTCCTTATTGTTATCACCCAGCTTTATATAGATAGCTATAATTATATGCAATGATCTGATTAATCCATGGATTGCTATTTCCTCAGTCTATTTATAGAAAAATTCCCTTATCGTAATGTGTTAACTTTGAAGCATTCTCAGCGGTCTAGTTGAAAATTAGATCTTTGACCGTTATAGTTCAGGGAAAACAAAATTACATAATTGTGCAGATGGGATTTCCCAGCTGTAGGTAGTGATAAAATGTATCCTGGTAACCAAGGCTCTGTAACTGACAGTCAGAACATGTTATTTTTACAGTCACTGTCATCACCATTTATTTATATAGCGCCACTGATTCCGCAGCGCTGTACAGAGAACTCATTCACATCAGTCCCTGCCCCATTGGAGCTTACAGTCTAAATTCCCTAACATACACACACACAGAGACAGAGAGAGACTAGGGTCAATTTTGATAGCAGCCACTTAACCTACCAGTATGGTTTTTTTTTGGAGTGTGGGAGGAAACCGGAGCACCTGGAGGAAACCCACGCAAACACGGGGAGAACATATAAACTCCACACAGATAACGCCATGATCGGGAATTGAACTCATGACCCCAGTGCTGTGAGGCAGAAGTGCTAACCACTGAACCACCGTGCTGCCCCAAGTATATAAAAGATTTATGACTCAATGATAATGGATTATGTACTTAATCAATAGCAGCAAATATGGGACTAATATTAATATTAACATCAGACACACTGAGGCACAGTGGCACCTATGTCAGTTTGTGGAGCGTATCAAGCGTGAAAGCGCTCAGCGCATGCTCAGAAAGTTGGCGAATGCATAAGGTACTCTGCAGACTTCTCACCTGCCCCTGGAGAGTTGGAATGGGGTATATATGGGGCATTCTAATGTTGGCAGAGTAAGGGCGTATTTACACAAAACGGGTCATGCAGACCTACAGAAAAAGGGCACATACGCCTGTTAGGGGAATATTTTTGCATCTACTATACAGCTATGTTAAGTCTTAAATTTGGCATGCCAAAAATGATCATGTTAACATTGTACCTAATTTTAAACATTTATCTGTACCTGCTGCTGGCAGGTACACTTTATAACAACATTACCAACATACTTGTGAGCTGAGTAGCTGTCATGAAGTTATAATGCAGCACACAAACTGGATGTCATCCCTCTATAGATAACATTAGTAATAAGTACTAATACCCTTGTCAACAATAACAACACACATAGGAGATCGTTTTCAAAAGGGCAATATGTCTACTTTGCACTGCAGAATCAGGTTATCATCTGCTGCACTGCTGATTTGTGAGAGATACCTAGATTTAGTGGCCTAGTGGTTAGCACTTCTGCCACACAACACTGGGGTCATGAGTTTGATTCCTCCCACACTCCAAAAACATACTTTTAAGTTAATTGGCTGCTATCAAAATTGACCCTAGTCTCTCTCTGTCTGTCGGTCGGTCTGTCTGTCTGTGTGTGTGTCTATATTAGGAAATTTAGACTGTAAGCTCCAATAGGGCAGGGACTGATGTGAATGAGTTCTCTGTACAGCGCTGCGGAATTAGTGGCGCTATATAAATAAATGATGATGATGATTATGATTTCCAGGTTTAAAGAGCAAGATGACCACATCTTCACAGGAGCTGCAGTTTGCACAGAGAGGCGAAATAAGGTGGATGGAATGAAGACATTCTTAGTAAGGTATGAACTAGATGCTCTGAGTTGCTCATTGTCCAGAGCAATGCAGAAACTAGGGTTCATTTTGCTTTAACAAGGTTATGAAATGGAGCATTTTCAGGACCTTGCTGTAGAGGGCCACATGAATATTTTCACTTGATAAGAATATCAGCTTTGAACAAGATAAAAGCTGATGGTCACCAGGATCATTCTAGAATTTTAATGAGACCAATTTGTAGCCTATGGTATAAATTTAGCAATGTCTAAACTGATGTGCGCAGAGCTCCATCTTTTGGTTTGGCCAACATTAGTATTTGTATCTTTAAAATTTATTTTACGGTCATTTACAGTCTATTTTCTGATGACCTCACAATTGTCACAACTGTCAATATGTTCACCACTATTGGCCAAAGGCTGCAGTAACCTGGGTGGCTAAAAGTAGTGACAGAGTATTGGCACAAAAATATGGCAGTTTAAAAAAAATATAATACTATACCTATGAAAGATAGTGACACAGTAGTGGCAGGTAGGATGAGAGTTTAATATAGCACAATTTTTAAAAAATACAGGCAGTGCACTGGCTGATTGGATGATTGTTTTAGAAAAGAAGATATCTCAAGGTGGACCCACACCACACGTGAAACGATTTGAGAAAATCGTTTGTGAGCAATAAAAGGTAATTTGGGGGATAGCAGCGGCAGATATCAAAGCTCATTATAGAGAAAGCATTAATAAATTGTAATTTTAGAAAAGAATATAAGCAAGGTGGGCCTCAACCTGGTCGTGATCTGGTGTGGGGAAAAAATGGAGATATTTGCTATTTGCAACGTCAGACAGCATGTGTGACATACTGGAGACAGGTAGAAAAGTGACAGTATTTAAAACTTTAGACAGAGAACAGTGACAGCAATAAATGCTCATTAGACGGAGAGTAGTGGCATTACTAAATTCTCACTTTAGGCAAGAATATACACCAAGGTGGGCCTCAGCCAGATGTGAAATGATTTTGGGGGAAAAATGGATGTATTTGTTACTGTTATAGAAAAGAGGATATACCAAGGTGGGCAAAGTCCATAGTGTAAAATAGTGAAAGATGGAATTGTCCTCGGGCCCTCCATATCACCCTTATGTTGTATATTAAAAAGCACATGTACAGTTTAACAAACCAAGCACTTCAACAAATGCCAATTTTATAGCTGAAGTGCTTGATTTATTAATAACAAAAATTAAACCCAGAGATATTGTGTCCAGGACTTGTCTTTCATACCATTTGGTATTTTTTGGATTGTTTCCTGGGACCCACACATATGGGGCAATACACGCGGCCTGGCACTTTATGAGCTGTTTTTAGAATGCTTTATGGATTTCCAGGATTTGCCTCATTCTTTAAAGGGCAAATGTGTCCATTCAGGACTCTCACAGGCTGTTCCACCGTCTGCTAAGAGACTATAACACCATGGACATTCCTGAGAAAGAAGGAGAGGGCTAGATTCTTCTTCCCTTCCTCCCTCTTTGTGTCTGTTCCTCAATAAAGCTCTAGGCCTAGGACAACCCCTTCCTTACCCCTTGAGTCAATTCCTCAATCACACTGTTTGAACTTTTATTGACAGTCTTGCCTTTATTTATTCACGCTCCCCTTATATGTGTCTGTCTATCAATAAAGCTTCGGGCCTGTGATTTCCCCCAACCCCTTACCTCCATCACCTACCTCCCATCTCACAGCCAATAAATGTTGAAACTGTTGTCTTGTCAAAGTGATGCATGGTTAGTGCAGCACTTGATGTAGAGTGTAGGATGTCATAGCTTGTGCCATATGTCTTGTACTATAAACTATGTCTGTTTATATTTCATGTTGTATTGTGTTTTCAGCTGCATTTTGTACACTTGTTGTAATGTCTTATGTCTGTTTTTTTTGTATCTTTATGCAAAATAAAGTTGAGATTTTGGTCTCTATCCAGTTGACAGGGAAGGGACAATTGGTCCCTCGAATACTGCCTTTGTCCCGATCTCTCCTCAGGACTTGGGGTGCTGTGTGTCCACCAAAAGTGGAGTTATAGTGCTTTGCTAGTAGCCTCAAAGATGATAGCGTCTGCATCTCAGGAGAAGCTTGGACAGAGAGCACCCCTTGAAATTGGCTAGGATACAGGGGAAGTGTTTTCATTATACCCTGTATGTTCTATGTGCTAGACTGTAGAGTGATTTGTTGCGGGTTATTATTTTAATATTTTTATATTGCTGTTTTATGCAACCATTTTGTTAAATACACCTATTATTTTTATTTGGGATATTTGCCTGGGTAGTTTTGAACCTTGGATGGGTGTTGGTTATGACAGCTGTGCGATACAGAGCAAAACATATCATCACAGTTATGTGCTTGATTAGTAAAATGTGTAGAATGTTGTTGCTGATTATATATGCACTGTAGAGCAGTGGTGGAAGGGATAATTTCCTGCTTGTGTCGAACAAGCTTTGAGCCATAATCGTAGCAGGAACATCTGCAACGTGCAAGACCCCGCCCCCCTTCAAATAACAACTAGCTGGATAAAGCCATCTGCCATTGCCACACAGCCAGGACACTGGCTTGAATGGTGGAGGACATCACAAACTCATGAACACTCTTAGTCGAAGTGTTCTTCCTATGAATCTTTGAAGGGCATATACCTTGGTGGGCACTCACTTTGTAATGGGCATTCTAGTATATGGATCAGTCTGAAAAGTATTAGAAAAATGTGGCTATGATCTAAGCCTTTTTTGCCACTAACTACTTATTTTCAAAATGCATCGCAATCATTATTGTCATCAACATGTTTTCCTACATTTCTTGACAGACAGCAGCGCAGCGTGCAATATGCAGCTGGTGCTGCAGCATTAACATTGTCTCAGTTTTGTTTTATGTTAAAAAAATATGATTAAGCAAATCAAATTACCAAGGCTTTGCTGCCAGATAGAGGACACACGGTATATGAGCAATGCTAAGTTGCTTTTTCAAGCTATCAAACTATTGTATCATTCAAATGCAAATATTGTACAGATACTAAAAATTATTCTTATTTTTATTAATTTAATTATAATGTTAGA
Organism: Mixophyes australis; assembly: GCA_036250195.1. NCBI lineage: Eukaryota > Metazoa > Chordata > Amphibia > Anura > Limnodynastidae > Mixophyes > Mixophyes australis. Next base: position 34,040,304 of record JAVHZZ010000004.1, on the reverse strand, counting down.
AATACATTAAAATCTATCAAGCAGATAGCTTGGTGAGTGTATAAAACATAGTCTGTTGTAATTTTGTATCATATTCTTTCACCATAAATTATCATCATCATCATCACCGTTTATTTATATAGCGCCACTGATTCCGCAGCGCTGTACAGAGAACTCACTCACATCAGTCCCTGCCCCATTGGAGCTTACAGTCTAAATTCCCTAACATACACACAAACATACACACACACACACACGCACACAGAGAGACAGACTAGGGTCAATTTTGATAGCAGCCACCTAACCTACCAGTATGTTTTTGGAGTGTGGGAGGAAACCGGAGCACCCGGAGGAAACCCACGCAAATACGGGGAGAACATACAAACTCCACACAGATAAGGCCATGGTTGGGAATTGAACTCATGACCCCAGTGCTGTAAGGCAGAAGTGCTAATCACTTAGCCACTGTGCCTTGTACATTACATTCATTACATTCATAAATACATATAAAAGACATAAATATTAAACATTACTGAGAAACTAAAAGTCCCACTTGAGAACAGTGTAATAACTAGAACTCAGAATGTGAACTAGTCTATGGAACTGTAATAGTCCCTCTGGTAAAACCACAGATGTCAGAAATCAATTATCTGGCATAGCTCTCACCACCACAACATCTTTACCTTCTTCTTTCACTCTTGCAACATCACAAAATTATTGGGTACAAACGTGGGAGTATACTGGGAACTAAATCTATGGTAGGAAACTTTTCCCATAAAACCGCAAACACTTTATGAGCAAAAAAAATGGAAGAACAATATTTAGTAAGATAAAATGTTTCAAATAAGCTAATGCAAAGACGATAACACTCAAAAATAAAACTGTGCGCATTTAACTTTAATTTTTTAGCATTTATTTATATGGCACCCCACATTGCACAGTGTTTTAAAGAGAATACTTATTAATTTGCAACAGTCCCTGCCTCATTGGAGCTTACAGTCATTTACACTTTTGGACAGTGCATATTTTTTAAATTTTTTGCACAATGCTGCATCCATGCCGTGGCCATACTTACATACTATACTAGCTGAAGTACCCGGCGTTGCCCGGGTTTAAATCTTCAAGTTATTAAGTTATCAATAAGTTGGATGTAACTGTTAAAATTTGAGCAACAATTATTAGCTTAGCAGCTCATTCAATACACTCGAAGGCGGCTGCCCAGTGTCAATTTTGCTTTTATATTAATTGTCATCAAAATCTATTCAGTGGAAGGTTCAGAACAGGCTCCCCGGGTCAAAGTTTTGCCCAGTGTACTCCAACAGGAGGTCCGACTGGGACTTTAAACCTCTTGAATCATAGATAGGATCCAAATGGACCACCTCCAAATGGACCACCTTGCATTGGTTTCATCCCAATCGGTGCAGGAGTGTCGAAGATATTAATCTAAAAACAAATAAACTTCTTCTTTTTTATATATATATATATATATATATATATATATATGTATAGAAGATGTCCGACTGTAAAGTCAACCCCCAAGAATGTCTTCTAGGTTCCAATGCTACCAGTTTATGAAGTTTTTGTCCAAATCCATCCAGTAGAAGGCTTAGAACAGGTTCCCTGGGTCAAATTTCTGGTCAGCGTACACGAACGTAAGGTCCGAGTGGGACACTAGCCCCTCCTAAAACCTGGCCAATCCAGCTGGACCACCTCACGTTGGTTTCATGGGTGTACAAAGGCATAACCGGACAAACAAACAAACCAACTCCATCCAGTGGAAGACCTAGAACAGGCTCTGTGGGTCAAAGTCCTGGCCAGAGCAAACCAACGGGAGGTCCGACCGGGACCTCAAACGCCTAGTATGTCTTCTGCAATCCAATGTTACCAGTCTTTCATCAAAATCCATCCAGTGGATGTCTCAGAACAGGCTCCCCAGGGTCAAGGTTCTGCCCAGTGTACACCAACAAGAAGTCCGACAGGGACCCTAACCCCTCTAAATTGTGGCCATGATCCAACTGGACCACCTTGCATTGGTTTCAACCCAATTGGTGCAGGGGTGTCCGAATGCAAAACCAGACAGACAGATAAACCAAGTCCATCCAATAAAAGGCCCAGAACATGCTCCTTAGGTCAAAGTTCTGACCAGCGTACACCAATGGTACCTTAACCCCTTACTATGTCTTCTGGGATCCAATGCTATCAGTCTGTGAAATTTTCGTCCAAATCCATCCAGTGGATGGCTCAGAACAGGCTCCCCGGTTCAAAGTTCTTCCTAGCGTACTAGAAAATGGTATAATAGGTTCTAGGGCGCATGAAGATGTATAATGGCAGGTATGTTACAGATAAATAAACTTTAGTGTGATAGGTATCACTGTGACATCATAAATAAAAATTATGGCCAGAATAACAAACAGAATTATGACATACATAAGCAGCAATGTATAAGTGGTTAGCACTTCTGGCTCACAGTCTGGGGTGATGACCATGGTCTTATCTGTGTAGAGTTTGGTCTTATCTGTGTTCTCCCTGTGTTTGCGTGGGTTTCCTCCGGGTGCTCCGGTTTCCTCCCACACTCCAAAAAAAAATACTAGTAGGTTAATTGGCTGCTATTAAAAATTGACCCTAGTCTCTCTCTCTCTCTCTCTCTCTCTCTCTCTCTCTGTGTGTATATTAAGGAATTTAACTGTAAGCTCCAATGGGGCAGGGACTGATGTGAATGGGTTCTCTATACAGTGCTGTGGAATCAGTGGCGCTATATAAATAAATGGTGATGATGATGATGATGATGATAGAGATGCTGGTAATACCGAAGGATGTGGGCTGTGAGTAGTAAATTAAAGCAGTTCAAGAAAAAATAATCACATAAAAAGGAAGTGTAGATATGCAATTTTTACCTATGCAAAAGTAGGTCCGCCCAGTAGATTATACAAAGTATATGAAGATAATTGAGAATGGTTCAATAATATATAGTTCCATACATAGACTGTTAAAGTCAAACTTGTCCAGATGTTGTTGTGAGAAATATTACCAATAACTCACGTTTGTGAAAAGATGTTGCTTGTAGAGTAGTGATGTTGCTCTCCTATAGTCCGGGCACTCCTTGCCTCCCCGAATGCGGGTGTTGCTGCTCGCTCGTGTGTCCTGTTGGAGATGTCTAGCTTCCAAGGCTGCGTATGCGCATTCTGACCTCGGTGTTTGCTGGCTGGTGATGAAGCCATGTTGTGGTGACAGCGTGCATGTCTGCTGCCGATGTTTTAATGATTGTAGCAACTTCTGGTGTTGAGTATGAATCACTGCCAAAGTTGGTGTTAAAAGTGGAAAAATTTAACGGTAATCCAACCAGTTTTGCCCCACAAAAGAGTATGGGTTTCCTCAGGGCTATGTGCAAACAAACTGACTGCTTGTCCTTGCCAGTGTTTATGCAGGCTAGTCACTGGTTTTAGGTGTAAGTAGTCCATTGCTGTTCAGTGACCTGTAGAGTCTGTTTGGTCCTAAGAAGACTCAGTTTCCACAGCTAATTTCCAATCTTATAGTATTTGAACAAGGTTGTTAGTTGAACAAAATACTTGTTTGTTCACTTATTAAAACAGCAAAATGGAGCTGCCACAATCTACTGAAAATTAAATTTTCAGTAGAGTCATCCATCTGAAGAATACTCCAATGTCATGACACAGCAGATTAATGAACTCTCAGTATACATCAATTAAGAACCCTTGAAACTAACTGCATTGTATACGAATTGAAAGCTTTTAATAATTACGTCAATGAATATAACCATTGGTTGTCTCAATAGCTAAAGACTCTGGAGGGAGGTATGTCCTAATGAAAGCTATTATCATTTAGGTTCCAGTACTTCTTCTTGTGGTATATATACCCCCACCGTACAATAGTGAGGTACTAAAGAAATGTGGTGAATTTTTAGCAATGTTCCCCAAGGTGCCTAACATATGTATAGGGGATTTTAATAATGTGATGAATAAAGCTGTTGATAGATGGTGGGAGCAAAATACTGTAGTTAATCAATCAGCCTCAGCCTTCTCCGCCTTGAAAGAAGAGTTGGGTCTGGTAGATGTCTGGCACCTGCGGCATCCTGAAACTGTCCAATTCTCTTATTTCTCCACATCATATAATGTATGTTCAAGAACTGATTTGGCTTTATTGTCTCACTCTCTAGTGCCTGTGTTACCGGTAATAGAATATAAGGCCATAGGGATCTCTGACCACTCGCCTGTCCTCTTATCTATTGACTTTGCTATTACTAGGGGTCAGTCCTTCTGAAAACTGAATCCTTTTTGGCTCTCCCTGATGGGCACGGGAGTAACACTGGTAATGGGATTCCTTGCAGATAACTCTGATACTGCAAGGCCACTGATTGTATGGGATGCCTTTAAGGCCTTCTTGAGAGGGACACTGATTACCAGTGTGGCAGAAATCAAAAAGTCATCTAGGCATAAAGAAAAGGAATTGGAAAATTTTTTTGTAAATTACTAGAAGTGCAATATATAAATGCTAGAACCAAATCTACAAGGTGAGCATGGCACTTAGCACAGAAGGACTCTGTTTGTGACAAATACAAATGTAAGCTTCTATTTTCAAATCAAGTGCAATATGCCCAGGGTGATAGAAACAGGAGTTTTTTGGCCTACCTGGCGAGAGTGCGTACGTGTCTTACCGACGAAAAAACAGTTTAATCTGACCCATAAACAAAGTGCTTTTGAGTATTAATCTCATACCATTCATAATTAGTGATCTCTAGGTGCAATCGCTACTGTATCGACACCGAATTTCTGCTGATAAAATATGGATTAATATGAGACCAAACTCCACACTTTTTTGAGGACCTGAACCATAATTACCTTTACTGTAGTATTATCTATGTATAAATAATCTCTAATATATTTACTAATAAATTAATGTGCATTAAAACTTTAATAAATGTGTACTATTTACAAATGTAAGTGTAAATGTAAGGGTGTGTTATTTACCCATAAGATTGTGTCATTAAATGTAGAATACTAATCACAATCGCACGGTAAACCAATATAAAATAATTTAGCTCATTTCATCCAACTATTAGACTCCCACACCCTACACCCTGTAATCAAAGAGCTTCTGTAACCCATTGTATTGCCAGGAATTTGTTTTTTATTGTAGCATACTTCTGTTTCCTATGAAGTAGATTACTGCTCAGGTACATAACTATATTTTCTGCTCCATAACTGACTTGTGACAACACAGCCCTCAACCCTACACTAGAGGTGCCTGTCTGAAGGAAAAACCTTGGACTAAAGTTTGATGTTTGTAAGCCTGGAGATACTAGAGTATGGATAGAAAATCTAAAAATGTGGTTTCAGTGCCATCAGTCCAAACTATTTGATCTATACAGCACGTTTTGTACATCTCTGTCAATGGGGCAGTTCTAGTGCCAAAGTGGCTTACAAATCTTTCAAAATAGTCAACTAGTCCCAGAAAAGTATGGAGTTGGGTTTCTGTTCATGTCTTGGGCATTTTCTTTGTTTCCTCTGCTTTATCTTTGTGAGGCTTGACATAATCTTGTTCAATAATATTTGATGTCTGTCATAGCCAGTACATGTTTGGCTGGTATTGATATTTTGATCCTTAAAGTTTTCAAGATGGTCTCTACTTTGGCCAGGTGCAGTGGCATAAGTACTATGATGTTTGAACAACATATTAGTTGCCATCTGAAAGGTTGCATGAGATCTGTTTAGCTGAAAAGAGAGCACCTTGTATTGGCAGAGTCCAAATAGAATGGCAAAGGCAGTCTTCTGATTTACAGCTTGAGAGAGTAGATTCTGCCAATACCTCTTTGTCACATGTATGGTAGTTAAATACCTTCTACTTGCTAGGTTTTCCATTATTTAAGCATCTAAAGTTATTACAGAACCGAATGGTTCCATCCAGTTTTGGAAAAATTACATTTTTACTAAACCACTTGTTTGTAGACTCCTCTGCTCTGTCACATACAACGAAAACATTTTATCAGTTTCTTCTCTAATGGCTGTCTGCCTACCCTTCTTCATCCATTATGACTTATGACTTATGATCACACCAGGAGGAGTAAAAATATCAAGCTATATTAGATCAATGTATCCTGGAACAAAAGAGAGGATATCTCTCTTCCTGCATACCATCTTTTCTGGTTGATGTGTATTATTTTTTTTAATATTCTTTTTCATTAAGCAATATAAATTCATGTTGTGATGCCAAATGATGCTCTACAAGTCAAATACTTCAGAATAAATTCATCATCTTTTAGATCATTGTTTTTTTAACATAAGTATAAGCATAAGTTAAATTGTAACAAAAAAACAAAACAAAATCAAAATATGTAGGATAAGTAGAATTTAGATAGAAGCAAAAACAAAGCATAACAACTAAAGGTGAGGATAAATGTAGAAGGTTAAAAAAATCAGAAAACCATAAGTCATAGTTGTTAAAAAGTGATGGCTGTTCCAGATGCACTGGCAAGTTTAATTTTGACTATGGTCTTTGATCTTATTTAAAAAAAATGAATGAAATATATTAAAAAAAAAGTGGTTCCAGTGTAAAAGTGTATGTAAAATAAAAATAAAACAATAACAATTTTCTAATGTCATTCATAATAACCAGTTTTCTCTGAGTATCAACTCAATTATCATTTTACAACATAAGCATTTCACAAAGCACCCTTAACAGACTATAGACTATATTTGTCTATCCAGACACTAATCCATTAATAAATAAAATTATTTTGTTGTATGTATAACATATTTATTGAGCTTTATTCAGTTTAAAGATGTTGGTTTTTGATTACGAGATGTTGACAGTTCTTATCTGGTCTGAACAATATGAAGAAACATTTAGGAAGAAACATGCAGATCACCAGAGCCCAACTGGACACCAAAATAGCAAATATTTCCATTGCCACAGTGTATTGTCCCTGAGCACTGAGGGAGGCTGGGATAAAAGACACCCAGATACTGAGGAAGGCCAACATGCTGAAAGAGATAAACTGGGCCTCATTAAACCTGTCAGGAGAATTTTGAGGCAAGAAAACTACAAAAAAACTAATGGTGGCCAGAAGAAACAGATAACCTAGCATGGTCCAGAATGCAATAGGTGATCCCTCATTACACGAGTTTAGGTTTAGTATTAGTGTTATATTGTGGGAATGGAGAAGCTACAGACAACCAAGGGATGCACAAGATGAATTGTAGGACACTTGGGGGCTGGTCAATTTCCTCAGATTGCTACTTGGTCTAGTGGCCATAAAAGCAAACACCACCATTATTATTATTATCTTTAATTTATAAGGCGCCCCAAAGGGTCCGCAGCGCCGTACATGACATACAGAAAACAGTGAGCCATGACACAACATGATATAGAAAGAACAAAAAATCAACAAAATTATATACACAGATGTAGGTAACATGGTAAGACAAATCAAATTATTACTGTAACAATGAGTGAAAGTGAAGGTACAAATCAGCGAGAAGTAGGCCCAAGTTTAAGAAAATCGGGCTAGGGAAACAGGCCAAAAGGTACAGAGGGTGATGGAATAGTAGAAGGAGCACACAAGGAAAGAGGGCCCTGCTCCTGAGAGCTTATATCCTAAAGGAAAGGGGGAGACACAAATAGAGTGATACTAACTGGGGATGAGAGCCGGGACAAGGGAGTTAGGAGGAGGACTGATAGACTTGAATGAAGAAATGAGTGTTAAGGGCACGCTTGAAGCCTTTGAGAGTAGATGCTAACCTGATAAAACATGGAAGATTGTTCCACACCTGGGGAGCAGCCCGGGCAAAGTCTTGAAGATGAGAGTGAGAGGAGGTGATCAGTGAGACGGTGGTCACAGGCAGAGCGGAGGGGGCGGCTATGAGTGTAGGTAGAGATGAGATTGGAGATGTAGGGGGGAAGGATTGATTAGGAGCTTTAAAGGTTAGGGTGATGAGTTTAAATTTAATTCTGTAGTCCATGGGGAGCCAATGTAGTGACTGTTGGAGGGAGACAGCAGAGATAGGGCGGCGGGAGAGAAAAATGGGGCGGGCAGCAGCATTGAGGATAGACTTAGGAGGGTCAAGTTGAGAATCAGGTAGGTCACAGAGAAGGAGGTTACAGTAGTCACCATGATAGTCTTAGCCAAAATGTTTGAGACACACAAAGTGAAGGCCAGGCCAAATATTACCTGACGTAGGAGACATTTATGCTGGTGAGGGTAACTTATAAATACTAAGGAGCACAAGAAGCAGAGACACAGTGACATCAATAGAAGACAACTTAGAGAGTAATTATTGGCTTTTGCTATAGGTGTTTGTCTATACAAGATGAAAACCCTCAATGTAAAAGCAGAAAAGAATGAGGATATTATGCTGGTTGTAGCTAAAGTTCCTCCCAGTACATCATCATAAGAGAGAAACTCCATCGATTTTGGGAGACATCTAGATTTCTCTGTATTTGGCCACTGATCCCAAGGACACCTTATGCAGAAAATTGAATCTGCCAGATAGAAAACATATGGTATCGTTACACTACTGCATGACATTAAACTTTTGAGTGGTGTTGAAAGAAAACATCATGACTGAGTTAATAAAATGTACTTCCTACACCTATGTAAACCGTAAGGTATAAAGGTCCACCTCAATAATATTGACAACAGAGCAGTTTTAGACAAGGGAATTATAGAAAAGAAAATTAAAGTAATAGTATTTAAAAAATCTTTCACAGATTTTATTGCTTTTGAGGATTTGAGCTTAAACTTGTGTATAAATATGCCCCACCTTTCAATGAACCCAATTAAACCCATATAAGGCCAGAAAATGGCAATTTTTTGTGTCAAAAAGGGATCTTGCATGACTCCAAACTGAATGACCCGACTTGTCCTGGATAATTCCATAATAAGGTTTTCCAATCAGCTGACGTTAATAAGGCCTTGCCGGAAATTGCACATCACAATCTCTAAAGCAAATTGACAATTTTATCATACACTAGGGTTTTTTTCATAATAGATTCTTGCCGGTAAATCATGTAGCCTTGTTAAAATGTATTTATCGATAGGAAATACAGACTTCATGAAAAAGTGACATACACGAATTCTGACAAAGGAACATACCGGCACTAAGATTTACGTCACTTCAAATGGTGATTTGAGGACCCGACGGCTGTATAATTTTTTTACGAGGAGTTGGATATTATAGACCTGGCGTGTCCTTGCATTTCCCCCTTAATAGCAGCAATATAACTGTTGCCATTTGAAGTGACGGAAATCTCGGTGCCGGTATGTTTCTTTGGCGAAATTCCTGTATGTTACTTTTTCATGACGTCTGTATTTTCTCCATGTAGGAAATTAGTGCAGTCACCAGTTTCATGTATTTGTAACTGTTGTCAGAATTTAGTTGTTCGCAGTAATGACTACCACCGGTTTTAAGAGATGTGTCATCAGAGTCCTGTACACATAGTTTCACTAGAATTATGACACTAGAATTGTGGTGTCAACTGAAATCATTTATCATGCAACTTTTTTGCAGCACTGCTTAAGTCGGCTTTCCACTATTGGTGCATTCAACTCCAAGTTATAATTAGGCATAAACAAGAACAAAGACAGAATCATTACACTTAGGAAACGAAAATAGCAATCCCAAAAGCTGTGATCTGTCACAATAGATGCTCCTATTTCTGCTTTGTGTCAGCAATAAACTGCTTTAGATTTGATTATTGTAGACATTGGACGTCCACTTACATCTCTTATGCATATAATACCCAATGTATATATGTACATCATTCAGTTAACTTAACATCGGACAAAACTCTAATATTTTCTGAGACGAAAGTAGCAAATGATATCTAACCTTCATTAAAATATAAACAAGATCTATTTATAATCTACTATTAGAAGGATCCTCACAATAATTTAAGGATGAAGCATATATCACCTGACACACTGACAGTTACATCAGCAATCTATAAATGGGCAGATTATAAATCAATATTCAATGGAATGGTAATGTATTTGGTGGTATCAGATAACACCTATATTGTTATTTAGAGTGATTCATTAGTTTTCATATGCCACATTATTTATTCATTATTATGGTACTCTTCCAATTTGTCACTATTCATAATATGTATCCATGCTTCTCACTTGACACAATATCTTCCCAAATTAGTCTACTATATATTAATTATATGGCCTCTCTTAGATGAGACATCAAGGGGTAAATGTATCAAAGTCCGTTTTTTTCATCTCGCGGGAGATCAGCGATTTTTCAGCTAAAATTTAAAGTGGCGATGGCTTGTAAAGGCAAGTTTGTCTTTACAAGCCATTGCCCCATTAAATTTTAGCTGAAAAATCGCCGATCTACCGCGAGATGAAAAAAATGGACTTTGAACACATTTACCCCCAAGTCTGATCTCCTAAGACTTCTATTATCTCTCTCTGGTTATCTCTCACATATGTCCTCTCCTATATTCCCTATAATAGACATGGGGCTAGATTTACTAAGCTGCGGGTTTGAAAAAGTGGGGATGTTGCCTATAGCAACCAATCAGATTCTAGCTGTCATTTTGTAGAATGTACTAAATAAATGAAAGCTAGAATCTGATTGGTTGCTATAGGCAACATCCCCACTTTTTCAAACTCGCAGCTTAGTAAATCTAGTCCATGGTCTTAAGCTGCCCCTCTCCCTGCTCCAAAAAAAGATCATGAGTGGATATCCCAAAAGTATACCGGTATACCGGCAATAGTTAGTAGCTTGTCTCTGTGAAGTTTTTCTTACTTATAGCAATAAAAGGAAATGTATTGCTTTTGGGCTTTCACGTGGTTTACGGAAGATATTTGAGAGCACACTGTTAAATTGTTGGCTTGTACAGTTTATTGACCGTTGATAAAGAATACATTGATTCGGAATACACAAGGAATGATACACTGTGGCTCTGCCTTCAAGCCCAGCTATAGTGGCACCAACTACCTCCCCTCATTGAAAATCAGCGTGAGATGGAGGGATAAAAAGAAGGATGCTGGAGCAATGGGGCATGTTATCTTGAACAGGAGCTACCGCTTCATCAGGCTGGAGCAGGACCTTCGACTAATCATCCATGTGAGCTTGCATCCTAAGCATGGAGACACAGAACTATTCCCTGCAAAATGTATCTCCAATGAAGGGATCATACACTAACATCTGCGGTTGTTATTAACAGCTGTGCACCTGAATCTGGACGAAAATTGGTGGAGGTTGTAGTTTAAGTTTTGTGCAATCATATTGCTGTACCATTGATGCGATCGTATGCAATACTGTAACCTGCATTAAACACCACTTGATTGCACCACTCTTCAATTGCCAGAGTGTAATAAATAATCCACAACAAGATACTAAACTCTGTATCTTCACACTGACTATGCTCATGGAAACATTGGTATTGTTCAATATAACTCCTAAAGAAGTCTTGTTTTAAAGATGAAACGCGTTGAGAACTCTGTGCGGAGTGTTTACCATCTGTATCCAGGACAGATTGTAGGACCCTTTTTATTATGATATCGCTGTTTGAAAGGAATGCCTTTGGTGTATCACCTTACATACAGATAAGCTTATTTTATGTGCTATAATGTGAGTGCAATCTTATTGTGTTATTAAAGTGTACTTTTTAAGAATATTCTACACCATATATTGCCTCTTTTGCTCTGTTTGCAAGTGCCAGGGGGACACCAATGATGATCCAGCAAGCTTGAATGCTACAGATAAGCCTGTTTTATTATATTTTTGGTGCGCATAAACACAAGTGGAGTGTGCAGTGTGGTGGTTTGATCCACATTGGTTATTCTATACTACACTATTGTGAGTTTTTCTTAGTTTTTCCATGAGATGACAACATATATACAGGAATGCGTCAGACTGAACCTGCAAGATATGTCTGCTGATATGTGCTTACACCTGTATCCATCTGGTCCGCATATATAACTTTATCTTGGCGGAACAGATGTGTTTTTAATCATACTACACTATCGGGCGCATATCCCTTCTTCCTCTGTTCTATATATGAAATTAGAATTGTTGTGTGTATCATGCTCCTAAATTAAACTAAATGCATTCAGCCAACATGATATAATTATCTCTATCTTTCCACGCTATGATTAAGCTGGACTTAAAAAAGAGACAGTATACCATCAATATGGACATAATGTTTGGATAAAGTAAATGGCAGAAACCACAATATTTGATAATCTCATTCTCTCAAATCAATGCTTAGACACTAAGAAATGTATTCCATGCATTAGCAAAACAGTAAGTGCTGACTTACAGTGCATTGTTTACTATCTAACCTTATGTCACAAACTATACATCTGGGAGATCACATCTGCACAATCATAAGTGAAACCTTCATAAAGTCCATTGAGATTCCTTCCTTTCTGACATTAAAAATAAATGCTGCAATTATAAATAACACAAATACAAAATATCCCTATAAAAGAAGAGGAATAACTAGATGTAAATCACAAGACTGACTTCTGCAAGGTAAGTAGGACACACATCACTGTTGCTAGATTTCCATCATACACCATCATCCATACACACATCACTGTCACTACACCTCCATCATACACCCTCATCCATACACACATCACTGTCAGTACATCTTCATTATACACCCTCATCCAGAAACATATAACTGTCACTACACCTCCATCATACACACTCACACATACACACATCACTGTCACTACACCTCTTTAATACACCCTCATCCATACACACATCACTGTCACTACACCTCTTTAATACACCTTCATCTATACACACATCACTGTCAGTACATCTTCATCATACACCCTCATCCATACACATCACTGTCACTACACCTCCATCATACACCCTCATCCATACACACATCACTGTCAGTACATCTTCATTATACACCCTCATCCAGAAACATATAACTGTCACTACACCTCCTTCATACACACTCACACATACACACATCACTGTCACTACACCTCTTTAATACACCCTCATCCACACACACCACTGTCACTACACCTCTTTAATACACCTTCATCCATACACACATCACTGTCAGTACATCTTCATCATACACCCTCATCCATACACATCACTGTCACTACACCTCCATCATACACCCTCATCCATACACACATCACTGTCAGTACATCTTCATCATACACCCTCATCCATACACACATCACTGTCAGTACATCTTCATCATACACCCTCATCCATACACACATCACTGTCACTACACCTCCATCATACACCCTCATACATACACACATCACTATCAGTACATTTCCATCATACACCCTCATTCATACACACATCACTGTCACTACACCTCTATCATACACACTCATACATAAACACATCACCCTCCTTTACATACATCTTTCAATACTCCTACATTGTAAATTATCATCTATACACACATAAGTTTCAGAAAACCACTCTCATACAATCCAACCCATGTACACATAACTGTCATTACACCTTCAACATATACCCCCATTCTACAAATATCACTGTCACTATACACTCTTATCTATACAAACAATGCTATCACAATGCCTACCTTATACTCTCGCAAATATCCATACATCCCTGTCACTACACTTACATTATTTACTCACATATAAACAAATATAACTTTCACTATGCCTCCATCATACACCATGATCTATTTATATATAATTGTCAGTCTATCCACATCTATCCCTCCTGTAATATATTTTAATTAGGAACAATCAGTTTGGATTTGGAAAAATCAGACAGATCCGAGTGTTGTGTTACCGAGTCGAGTCAAAACACGACTCGGTTACTCGCATCAAGATCGGTTCTGAAAATAAGGGAAAATGTTAATTCCGTGAAAATGTTGGATCTTGCGAATTTTTGATCAATATCTTTTATATATAGTACTCCCTCCTGTTCTCATCTGTCATTTTAGAACAGACAGTGTGCGGGAGGTAGGTAGATTGCAGGCTGTACTCTGAAAATTGCGTGTAGAGAGCGTTAGACAGGGTGAAAGAAGGAATTTACCTAGCAAACAATAGTGGTGATTATTTGAATGCAATTTGTTTATATAGAGATCAGTCTGCCAGAATAGTTTGCTGATTAATTGGGTGCCAGTCCGTCAAAGAGTATAGAGTACTGGCTACTGTGTATGTATGTAGTATATATTATACATTACTATACACAACATTCTGGACCAATAGATTTCTTTCTTTTAAAATAGAAAGTGTTTCTAGTTAAAGTAACAATCCTGGGAGGGTCAGTCTCAGTCACAAAAAAACAGGGTGTTTTTTGACTGGGAGTAGCACTCCCAAAAAACAATATAATTATTTATTTTAACTCTTTTCTTATTTCTAATTAAAGTAAATTTAAATTTTGTGAAGGGCAATCTCAGTGACATCTTTACTAAGGGGGCAAAAAACAAGGTGTTGTGTTTGAGTATGAGCACCAGAGCAGCAGCACCCCCCAAAAGAGAATGTATGTCTTTCCTTTAAAATTTAAAGTGTTTTTCTACTAGTCAAAGCATTGTTTGTGAGTGACAGTCAGTGACACTTTTATTAAGTGGACACAAAACAAGGTGTTTGAGTGTGAGCAGCATTGCAGCAGCAACCTGCAAATATATATATATATGTCTTTCTTTTAATAGCTAAAGTGTTTTTCTACTAGTAAAAGCAATTTTCCTGAGGAGCAGTCAGTGATATCTTTAATAAGCAAGCAAAAAACTGGGTGTTGTGTTTGAGTGTGAGCTGCAGTGGAGTAGCAACTGGCAAAAAAAACTATGTATGTCTTTCATTTAATATCTACAAAGTTTACTCTTTTCTAGTGAAAGCATTTTTTTTTTAGGTGCAGTCAGTGACATTTTACTTAAGCAAGCAAAAAACAGTGTGATTTGTTACAGTGTGAGTAGCAATACCACCAAAAATACAATAGATGTTTTTTCTTTTAAATTATAAAGTGTTTTTCTACTAGTAACCCTCAGGATTCCTTATTGCTGATAACGGAGCAAACACTGAGTGCATTTCAACTAGAGATGAACGGGCTCGGATTCCGCTAATCCGAGCCCCCCCGAACAGTGCGGATCCGAACGGGATCCGAGCACTGTTCGGATATTTCCGGCGGGCAAAAAATTGAAAACGAGGCTCCGTCGTCCAAGTCTCGCGTCGAATCTCGCGAGGGGTGGGAGGGAGGGCCCAGAACAATTCCATCTTGTACCTCTTTTTTTGGCATTATGTGCTCAAGCTACCTCGGTGCAATCTTTTGGCCTAAAAACAATATTGTTAGGTGTTCAGAATAGACTGGAAATTAGTGGAAATGATTGTTATTGAATGTTATTGAGGTTAATAATAGCGTAGGAGTGAAAAAAAAAACACAAAACTGGTTTTTAGCACTTTTTATGCTTCTTTAAAAATAAATCAGAACCAAAACCTTTCGTCGGATGTTGTGGCAAAACAAATCAGAACCCAAAACCTCAAGCTAATCAGAACCCAAAACCCAAAACCCAAAACCCTAAAAGTGGCCGGTGCACACCCTTAATTTTAACATGTACCATGCTTTGCACACAAAATAAAATTTGTTTTGCAGAATTTCTTAAAAACTGAGAGGGTGGCTCAGGACATGCTGTTGGAGGCCCTTTAAAAATCACGTGTACTGTTTCTTTTCAAATGACACAAATCTTCACAGATGCAAACAGCTCCTTGTGAACTCAAGTCGGACATGACATGTCTCCTTCTTCAGCTTCTCCTTAAAATAGTAGTGCCGGATACAATAAGATAGAAAGTGGTTTTGTTTTATATTCAATGGATGTTTTGCAATCTGCATCTCTGAACCATGAACTGTTCTTTGACAATTTTTATTTAGGTCTGCTTTGACTCCCATGTATGGATGCATTTCTGCAACTAAATTGCTGAAACTATTGTCTACACACATAATTTGAGTTTATAACAGCAATTTCCATATCAGTTAAGGTTCTCATGCCACTGGGCTCTTTCTCTCATCTTAATGATGGATTTTGTAAATCTGCCATCATTGCATTTTCGTTCTCCAATTCATTTCCAAAAATTCTTAACCAGTCTTTATGGTTCTCTAACTTCATCACATAGCATAAATAGTCAGACATCATATCTCCATCTATACATGTATTCTTTGCCAGTGCCAAATTCTGTCCTCTTAATTTCTCAGAATGTTGCATTATCAAGACAGTTATTTTTGACAACCAAATCTGCATCAATTCCAACTCGATTCTTCTAAACTAATTCCTCAGCTGTATTGAGAGGTTAAACAAAAAGTAATTTAGTTCCTAGAAAATGCATTTGTACCGGCTGTCCGCTTAACTACGGATATGTCGTCAAGCGGTACTGGTCAAACAATAGACTACATTGTGTATCTTCTTTTGAAAAATGAAAATTTTATTAATCTAGACATATGTGATGAGGGTTATAACATTGTCACCACTGAGGAAAAATGACCACTGTTAGCCAAATGCCCATGAGTAATTTGTTAACATCCCTATCTATTCTCTAGTTCATCAACCAACAACCAAAATGTTTGCTTTTGTTAGGGCCAAAGCCAGTTAAGCACTTCAGCCTCAAAAGTGGCAAGCCACTCAGTCAGGTTCCGGCACACTTACCTGTCTGGTCTGCTCTCCCCCTCCTCGCCGCTAAGTGTTGCAGCCATCTATGGTGGCCATAATCTTCAGTTAATAGAAGACTCCTCTTTTATTATCTCAGACTGCCAGCCATTGAGTATTCACTTATGGCTACCAAACTACTTAAGACAACTCTGCCCAGTCTATGGTGCCAGATCTTCAAGTCCCTCTGCTTGATCAGAAGTGGTTTCTTGTGGCTCCCTATGTCCCGTGCTCCCTGTACCTGCAGACTATCTCTACAACCTGAGAACCAGCTCACAAGCTTCTCAGCTTTACCTGGAATTCTGGATAACCCGCCCCTGCAGATTATTATCACCTGATATCCAGCTCACAAGCTTCTCAGCTTTACCTGGACATCTGGACAACCTATGCCTGCAGATTATCACTACCCTCTGGTTTCTACCTTACAGCTTTCCAGATACTTGGACACTCTGATTGCCCAAACCAGCAACCCATCTCTTCTGTCTGCTACCCAGCCTCTCTGCTCCTTCCACTACCATTAGCAGATCCTCACCAGCTGTACCTGCTTGCTTCTAGATTCCTTCGTTATCTCCACTAATCTTGCTTGGTACTCTGAGAACCGCAACCTGCGGGCAGAAGCAGCTATGACCATACCACCATGCAAGGGTCCCTTTTGAATACCTTCGCCTCGTTAGACTCCGCGCCTCCCAGTAGGTTAGTGTTAAACCAAGCAGATTGCAGGATCTGTTAGACTCCTTGATTTGTGACAGGTTTATCATCATCTGGTTTAAATATCTGACGTACTGATGCCTCTGTCCGTCATATGACCTCTTCTTCTTAATGCTTCTTCACTTTCCATGAGGCATGCTGTTTAATGTTCTAAATTTAGTGTGGGTGTTTTTTTACCATTTTTTTATGGGTTCATCCCACCTTCGTCTATCTACTTGTCTAAATGTCTACCGACACAGCTGTCTGTCTAATGACCTCTTTGTCTTATTGTAGCTTGACTGTCAATGATTGATGCCTTCTTAGTTTCAAACATAGTGTAAATGGTCTTTCAACATTTTTATTCAGGGTTCAACCCACCTTTGTCTATCTACTTGTCTAACTGTCTACTCATGCCGCTGTCCGTCTAATGACCTCTTACTCCTACTAATAGTGTCAATCTGTTAAAAAACCTCAGGAATATAATTTTCAGCATTCAGCATAATTTATGCACACTATTCTGCCATTATGTTTCATAGGGATTGTATCATCTATTAAGCTGTCATGTACTTGTGCCACTGCTCTGTCACTAATTTTAGCCAGCCAGCTTGCTTTAGCCTTTGGCCAAAATTTGTGAAAATTTGGACTGTTGCGAAGAGATGATTAGAAAATAAACTGTAAATGACAAAATTAATGTTAATGCTATAAATAGTAATGTGCGTGAAAAAACACCTCAAAATCACATTGTAACAATTTGAGGATTTTTGGGCAAAAACAGAACCAAAACCAAAACACAAATTAGATTTAGAACCAACACCAAAGCACAGGGGTCTGTGCACATCTCTAATTTTAATGATGTCATGCAGACATCAGTGCATTCCTACTAATACCCTATGTATGTATCTAAATGTCCCTCACTGCATTGGCATTAAAGAGTAAAAATTACATGTCATCATTGTCAACAGATATAATTGTCAACAAATTTGTGTAAAATGTCCAGTTTCTCTCCAATAACTTGGACCATGACAATAATTATCATTCTTCATTTGATTCAATCTATGGATTTGAGATGCAGACTGGATCTCCCTGCTCTTGAGGGATTAACTCAACCTGGAGATATCATGATAGGAGTTTTGATGCCTGTTTTTATGGATAAAGTTTACCAAAATATTTTATTCACAGAGATACCCCCCAGAATCATCTGTACACGGTAAGCATGAATTAAAGTCTGGGTAAAGAGACTAATTTATAGCAATAAGTCAGAATGTCTTAAAACCATTGGAACATTTCTCTGTTATTCTTATGCACATTTTCACTTACACAATGACTATAGGCTTCTATATTGCTGTCGTCACTAAATCTAGATCAGATAAATGTGCAAAAGCTTTCTTTAATTTGGAGAGAGAGCAACAGGGAGATCTAAAGAAGCATATGGTTAAATGAGAACTGGAAAATAGTTTGACAACTGTCTCAGCTTTTAAAGGGGAGGAGAGGGAAAACAGAGACTGTGTAAAGTGAGGTCGGGGCTTGAGAGCTGTTAAGATGAAATTTCTCTTCTTAATGTTTAACACAAGGGAGTTTTCCGCATGATCATTTGCACCTGACTGCACATCTCTCACAAGCTCTTGCGAGATTAAAGTCCAGTAATAACTCTCTAATTATTAGATAACCTGTTATACTGGTTCTCAAAAGTTTCACTGCAACTTTGTTTTCTTCAGCTTAAATCAGTTTCAATAAAGCAAAATAACATAAATATTAATACCCTCTTTCTGAACTAAATCAGAAAGACTGCTCACTGCCGCTTATAAATGGCGCCACCAAGGAAAAACAGTGATCACTAAGTGTTGTCATTGGGAGACCAGTAAGTTTAAAAAAGTTTAATAATGAGGTCATGTATTTCAGAATGGGTCACAAAGGGAGGACGTTTTAAAAGGTTCTGGGTGCTGGTAGATATAACATGTGTGGCAAAATAGGTGGTTGATGTTATTTATTACAACATAGTGTACACAAAATAATTTCCGGCCAGAAACAGAATAAACTGACATATGCACTGAATAGACAGTATATAAAACAAACAAACGACGGCTAAAAACCAATGGTGAAAGTGGACCATATTAGTCCATACACATCAATTGTCCACTGGGTTATGTAACCCGTGTTGTGGATTGTCTGATATGGCAATATAAACAACTGCCCTTTCAACTATGTTGGTTGGTAGCAAAACAAATCAAGTCAAATCAAATGTCCCATATGAGTACTGACACTTCAGTAGGTTCGCTGAGTGGACCTAAAGGCTATGTACGATGTGGCGATGATAAAGTATTGTTCGATGAACCAATGTAGAAAAAATGTCCCAAATAGTCTGTAAAAAAATCTGAAGTAACTTACTTGGCGGCACTCGATAGTGGATGTCCGCAGAACGGGGATCCCCCATATAGTGCGGCAGCGTCTCTTGCCCCTTGTTTGTGTGATGGTACAGGACGCAGACACACAGGCTGTTATATCTACCAGCGCCCAGAACCTGATATACTACATTACTGTTTCTTATATATAATGCAGCTTTGCTCTAACTCTGCCACATTTAGAGGAGTTTGACTCATGGAACTGTGGAGGTAGAGCTCAGCACAATGTGTGCTCTGCTTAGAATCCCCAGGCGAGACCTTTGTACAAGCGCAGGGTTGTAGCATATATGGAGGGAAATGTGTCACTCTTTCCTCCACAAATGTCTTTATACATACACCACATAGTATCAAGCCAGAGAAAATGCCAAAAGTTATTCTTTTGATACTTTGTTTCTTTATTATGTGTTTTATTTACACTGTGTTTTATTTATTTATGAAGATTTAGTTTGGATGCCTACCAACAACTTCTAGCCATGAAGTTTGCTGTAGAAGAGATTAATATGAATCCCAATGTTCTTGGCAACGTTACATTAGGGTTACAGGTGTTTAAAACATGTAATGTGCCTCACTATGAAGTACAAGGGGCTTTACATTTCTTAACTGAATCCAACACAGTCATCCCCAACTACAGGTGTCATGGACAACCAACCTTCAGTGCTGTTATAGGATCTTCATTTTCCTCAAACTCAATTATCTTGGGAAATATTTTGGGAGTCTTCAGATACCCTCAGGTAAGAAGATTTTAATTATATATAATGTAAATGTACATTGCCTTGTCTTTATTTTAACTTTAATAACAAAGGACTAGATATTGTCATGTTCAGGACAGTAGAATATCAGAATTAATCTATTATTTATGCTGAGTTTACCAAATGTGTGCAAAAAAGGCATTTAATTATTGCTCAGTGTCTATCAACCATAGCAATGTCTTGGTTACACAATGTAGTGTTATGCACATTTAATTGCTATCCAATAACGATTGTCGATGGTCAATGTGTGGTTCCAAAGCACAAAGGGATTTAATAGCCAAAAGTAGCAGAATAACAAATCCGAATATAATAAGTACAGCCGTTACTTATTGCAGGCGCCCTGGATCCAGTGTACAGTCATTCAGGTCTGAAGGCTGTGGTCAAGAAGACTGATCACTAGGTCCAGAGCCCCTGCTAATATACAGTCAGTGAATACAGTAAAACAATGCAGATGATGTGGCTTGCTTTATTGGTCCAGGCTTCAGAAAGGTCCAGTGTACTGTAGTTCATAGGCCAGTTCAAACCAAAATATCCAAAGGTGGGGGTCAGCTCTCCAGGGGATGCACTCCGATTTTCCCACCAAGAATCCAGTTTAAACTAGTCTATTTACATTATACAGGTAGTATCATTTTAAACATTTATTCCCTAACATCGCTAACTAGAGTATGCAATGTGCGATCCCTTCAGCGAATGAACCAGACAACTGCGGATGGAAAGGGGATTAAAATGATACTAAACATGACATATTTCCTGCAACCTGAACCTTTGATTTCACTAACATGTATATAACTTATAATATTAAACATAAATACTGCTACATTTAGACATGAATAACTATGTCTTGCAACTACAATTAATGTGTACTAATTACAAATGTGTATGTTCGTGTGAATGTGAGTAAAAGTGTAAAACCTGTCATTGCCTCGTGTTGCGGCTGGATATGCTTCTCCGCGCCGTAGCGTGCTCTACGCATCATTTCAGACAAAGACAACCATGCTAGATATTAATTGAAATGACTTTATCCAATTTGCTGACTTCGACAGTAGTCACATACCTGAATCTATCCAAGTCTTTATTTACAATTTACAGTACAATTGAATTGTTTGTTTATAAATACAATAATTCTGTTTTTTGAAAAATGTTGAAAAGTTACATTTTAAGGCATCAAAAAATGCATAATTTTTAGACTGAAATTGGATGAGCATGTGCACCTGGAGCAAGTTCACTTTTTAGACAAAGGCGCTACTTGTCACTAGCTGCCCAGAGCATATAGTGTTCTGAGTCCGTTAAAGTCCATCAGACTCATGCACACAGTTTATGTAAGTGATCAGAGCATTGAGATTTTAAATGTTTTAAATACTTTAGTTATGAAGAACAAATAAGTGAATGATGACTTTACTGTACATATGTGCAATTTTCTTTTTTCTTTCAGATCAGTGCATTATCAAGTATGTCTCTTCTAAGCAATAAAATAATGTTTCCCTCCTTTGTCAGGACTGTTCCCAGTGACAAGGAACAGTCTAAAGGACTGGCTAAGCTTATATTGCACTTTGGTTGGACCTGGGTTGGTCTGTTGGCTACAGAATCTGATTATGGCTTACAGGGTATTCAGCCAATCAGGGAAGAGATAATAAAGGCTGGAGCATGTGTGGCCTTCACTGAATATATCCGTTTATATCAACCAGACCGCAACGCTCCCCACATAGTTAAGGTCATTAAAGAGTCATCGGTTATGGTTATTGTAATATTCGCATCTGATGTTGATTTGGTTCCTATCATGAGTGAGATGTTGAAACAGAAAATCAAAGAGAAGATTTTTGTCTCATGTTCTGGTTGGTCAATGTCTAATTTTTTCTCAGCTGGAAGCTTTTTTCAGATTTTATCTGGGTCCATTGGTTTGTTTATCAACAATAGAGGGATTCCAGGATTCAGTGATTACCTCAGGAAGGTCCAACCAGATTTGGAAGAGTCCTGGGAGAACTTATATTGGGAGAAACTTTTCAATTGTAAGTTTCTGTATCAGAAAAACATTACTGGTGCTTTGGATCCCACAGTGAAAGAGTGCACAGGAGCAGAGAGTATAGACAGCATCAAGAACAGCTACATCTACACCAACAGCTTGAAATTTACTCATGGTTACTATGCTGCAGTCCATGTTGTGACCAAAGCTTTTGAAGACCTGAAAAACTGCAAATCAAGAGAAGGACCATTTTCATATATGAGTTGTATAGACATTTTGCATATTAAGCCTTGGCAGGTAAAGTTATGTCTGAGCATTATTTAAGTAAACCATTGACAGATTTCAAGGTTACTGTGCCAAAAACTGGAAATATAGGTGGAATCACAACTGTGAAGCAGTGTATGTAAAGCAGTCAAAACTCCTAGAACACACTCTCACAGCTGCTCTGGTGTCTGTCTTATATAGTATTTTGTTCCCCCCTCCTCCAGGGTGATGTCCATTCACTCATAGTAGATGATACTAGCTCAAAGCATTGTCCCAGGACCTCAAAGCTAATTACCGATAATGGCATTAGCCAGATTATTAGATTTGAATGTGATTATCTTGCAGAACATTCAAGACCAACACATACAATAGGTCCCCGATTATAGAAAATGCAAAGCCCTAGTAAACATGACAGGTTACTTTGTCTGAGCCTCATTCATGGCTATGCATAAATCATATATTTTGTTTACTACAGACACTTGTATATGCAAATAAGCATTGTCTTTCTAATTATATCAAATAACAGTGCATTCTTCACTCTGTAGGAGCGCTAATGGTTAGTATGAACATTGATCTTATCTATACAACCAGTCTGTCAGAAAACAGAGATATAGAAAATAGATGACTTTACTAGTTATAAACAAAGTGGGATATTAAAGGCTGAAAAGTCTATGTATTTACAATCAATATTAATGTGTAGAAAACAAGGTACAGCAATGATAGTTTAAAAACGAACCCCTCATTTCCTCACAGCAAATATCCTTGAATAAAAGGTCAAGGATTAAGTTATTCACAATCGTCATCTAGATCACTGGCATTGGCATCATCATCATCACCATTGACTTTAATGTTTTCTTAATTATCGAGCAGTTGCATGTAGGGGTTATCCATTCTTTTTTGTTTATAATTCCTCTTATTAATAGCATCAAACATGAACAAATAGAACTGTGGAAGTTGAATAACAATCTGGATACAAAATAAAGTTTAGCAGCCATAATAGATCTGTCTTTTTTATGAACTTGGTTTTGTAAGAGATGAATATGTTTATGCAACATGTTCTTCTTGCTTCTAGGAATGTGGTTATGACTAGCAGCAGCATTTTTTCTAAAAACATAATTGTCTGATTCATCTTCATACGCAATGTGAACGCAACTTGCGTTTAAAAAACCCTGTATTCAAATACAAGTGGATCTCAAGAAAAGTTTCCATTTGAATCTGGGCATAAGTATTGGGACAGAGTCACTGGATTGATACTGAATGCCAGGTATCCATGTCCCAGGCTGTCTATCTTATATGCTTTTAAAGGGAGATTGCTTTGTATGGGATGGAGCTTCCAAAAGAGTGCATTCAGCTTCAGGAAAAACTGGTAAGGGTCCATGTATGTATGGAGAGAGACTGGTGGCATACAAACATAAGGCCCAGTCCGGGTCTTCTGGCTTGCCATAGCCACAGCAGACTAATCAGGAGTTGCACCAGCTCAGTCTCTCTCTCATACTTGGGGAGGAGGCTGGACGCCTCCTCAAAGACTCTGCAACTGGTGAGCAATTATCCTTATAAATTTGTTATGTGTCTGGGAAACAAGATCCCACACTTGAGAGAGAGTTTTGCTGAAATGTTTCGTTAGTGCCGGACAGGAAAGACCTTTTATTTATGTTTTGTTTATTTTGAATATGCTTAATAAAACTGTCCGAGGTCAGTTGTACCAAAAAATCCTGGGCTTGTGTTACTTCATTGCTGCTGTTGACTGCCATCTACCCCAGGAAATAGCATCTGTTCCCCTCATGCGATCACCGTATTCTCTGGCTATACTTAACTTGCCGTACGCAGACAGTCAGAACACAGTTCAGGATAGGCACATGCATATGTGCAAAATAAAGAGCCATCAGAGCGCATGCAGAAAAAAATATTTTGCTAAATTATTTAACAACTCTTAATACTATAATCATTGATAAATATATATGACTAAAATTAAAATATTTTTTGTACATTTTTTTTCATGTTCTTAATGTGTACTGTATATAATTTTTTTTATAGTTTCTTTTACTTGCAGCACATGTTCTGGCATCCATACGTGTAGTCAACACTATCAATCAGCACTAACACCTGCTCTATAGCTGGTGTAAGTGATATGGCTATAATACACGTACCTAAAAGATGCCCTGAATTTGAATCCTCCAAATGTGTGTGCACTCGACCTCAGCACGCCCTTACTGTACATTGCCTATGTGCACCCGCCCCTTCCCACCCCTATTCAATGCTTCAAGTTGAAGGCAGTTGCATTTGGACATGATTTGCATGCAATTGTGTTCACTGGTGTATGACCTGTTCTGGCACATGCACAGAGCAATTTCATGCAAGATATGGCATGCAAAGGGTTTACATTCAAAGATGATTCTGGCCCAGAATGTCTCCATACACCATAGATAGGGCCTCTTCAGAGAGTTAGAGAGGCTAATTCTTTTGCTGAATGTGCAAATAATTCATATTTATCCAGTCAGTGTAAATTCCAAGTTCAAAAACCCCTTTGTGAAGGGTGCCAAGATTACTTCCTTGACAAGATGACTATGCCAGAACATAGGGAAAAGAGAAAAACAACAACAAATTGTCCTTCGTAGAATACGTCAATAACAAAAGTTCAGTGCATTACATTTGAGAATAATAAATAACTATAGGTGCACATTAACCACAGTTAAAATAAAAGAAAAATGTTGACTTTATTTTGATTAAGGGGAAGGGAAGGAGAAAGAAGGGAAAGAGTTGGAGGGAGATGCATGTGGAGGTAAAGAGAAAATATTATTAAGTTGGGTCTGTGAAGAACAGGTTTTAAGGAAAGAAGCAGATTCATTTCCATATTCATATTCTTTTCCAAATGGCCACCATGGTGGCTGGATCTTCGATCTTCCAAGAGCTGGCTATCAGGCTATCAGGCAAGTGGCTGCAATTAAAATGTATCTGGTAAGCTTATTAAAGTTTTTTTGGAGATCTGAAAAAGAAAAGGGAGTAATGTGCATTGTGATTAATTAATGTTTATGTCAGCAATTAACATTACCTCTGAATAGGTTTAACAATCAGAATAATTTCCCATAGGGTACAATGCTCTTTGACCTCCTGTTATTTGGTAAATAACCCTTACTTCTGTATTCTCCACCCCTTGAAGCTCTAAATAAATTGTTTTGCAACATAAAATCTCATTTTGCTGTGTGAGTGCAATAGGAAATACTCTGCACCCAACCTAAATTCAGAAAGTAATTCTCTGATCTACTCCAGTTCTTCCATTAGAGGATTCAATTCTGCAACCACACAGTTGTCATATTAATGCGCTTGGCCATGTGCAATTCTTTACCTAAAGATAGATATTGATATGAAACTAGAGTTTACTTTTGGTAGAATTGTCGAATAAAGAGTTTTTATGGGGATTATATATGGAAAATTGGAAAACAATGTCCTTTTTTTTTATTTATCCCCTATTTAATTTTAGGCACTTCCTGTCTCTTTGTTTTCTCTGTCTGAATGACTGACAACTGACACTATCTGGTTTACTGATTGCTTATCAGCCTGACCAACTCACAGACTTTTTGACAGACTAATAATTAACGTACTAGCTGTCAGAAGTAATGTACAGCTACTGTCTTTATTTCCTTTAAAATTATCTCATCCTCTCTTTTATGTAAGCCTCTCTTCCTGATTTTTATCCTTTTCTCTCTATTATTCTATCTATATGTGACTGTTTTTAAATGACTATTTCCTTCTCTGAACAGTTCTCTCTTATCTCATACCCTTCTTACATACTCTCTCTAATGTTTCCCACTTATCTTTTAATACTCTTTATTATTTACTCCCTCCTACTCACTTTCTCTGTTCCTCCCCTCTCATTCTCTCACAAACTCCATACTTGCCAACTTTTGTAAACTTAATTCCAGGAGATCCCGGACAGGTGGGGGCTTAGTTGGAGGGCATGAGTAGCGGGGCGGTGTGCAGCAAAATGCGTAATTTTGGCCCTGATTCTCAGCGAATCGCGTAATTTTGAGGAGCAAGTTGCCCTATGAGGGATACTTGCCTGCTCTCCCGGGAGTCCGAGAGACCTACCCAAATTTCGGGAGTCTCCTGGACATTCCGGGACAGTTGGCTTGTATGATATACTCTAAGCATATTTTTAGCCCCTTCCGTCTAATCGTCTTCCTATTCTGTCCCTTTCCTATTTTTTTCAGCTTTAAACATACAATCTCTTCCTTTTGCTGGCTGCATCTTAGCTGCTGCAGTTCCAGGGGAGGAATACTACATTGCTAGGGCCCATTGATAAATTTGGTGGGATCTGGCAATATGGTCCATTCTCCTGCAGCCCCTGCTCTTCTATACATGCACAGTGGAGGTGAATGTTTGGTTAAGTCTTGTTTGGGCTTCACTGTGCATGATCTGTGCCCATATTGGGTGCAGGCAGTGAACTTGGCCAATTGCAGGGTGTGATGTGGCTACGAGCCTACTTTCACCTCTGGGACTGCAGCCGCTGCATCTACAAATCTATTACATTACTGATAACTGATGTTGCACATCAGCCTCTATTATAAAACATACTTGCCAACTCTCCCGGAATGTCCAGGAAACTCCCGGAATTCAGGGCGGTCTCACGGACTCCTGGGAGAGCAGGCAAGTCTCCTGCATCCCGCAACTGCCTAGCCTAAATGACGCGATTTGCTGTGAATCTCGTCATTTTGGCCCCACCCCCGCGACAAAACTGCATTTTCGTCGCATTTGGCCGAAAGTAGGCAAGTATGTTATATAATTTATCACACAGCATCAGGATAACATTTAATAAATAATACTTTTAAATAATACTTTTAAGATATGTACTATTGACCCATTTCTATGCTCTTAGAATTAATGGATTTGATTTATTGCTATTAATATAATCATAAGAGATCTATGCAATGTGTGCTTCTTCCTTGTATACCTGAGCACTAAACTTAAAATAAATTATTTGTTAAACTTGTATGGAAATAGAACTAATGGAACTTTGACATGTTTATGAATTAGCATTACACACACACACACACACACACAACACAAACACACCGGCACACACATACACAGACACACGTTGAGATACACAGTTTTTGTTAATTATGGTTTCAAATTACAAAACCTAATTCAATTTCTACCTTACAGCTCCTGCACTATATAAGGAAAGTGAGAGTCACACTCAGTGGTGTAAGTGACCTTTATTTTGATGAAAATGGAGACATCCCTGCAATGATATTTGATATTGTGAACTGGCAGCTGACACAAGAAGGGACTATGGGACAGGTCAAGGTCGGCAGTTATGATACCGTAGCATCTTCTGGCCAATTCTTCAGCATCAATTCAAGTCTGGTGTTGTGGGCTATGGGCAAAAAAGAGGTGGGACCTTGTAAAGATAGTCAGTATTCATTATAAGGTGTAATATTGAGGAGAAGATTCATGAAGTTTTAAGATAAATTATTGTGCTATATACATTAATATCAAGGGTTTGGTAAAATAATTTGTAGCGCAAAGAGATTGTTGCTATCTTGCAGTATAGTAGTTAAAACTAAGCTTTACCTCAAGTTGTATATAAGAATGCATAATATGATGCTGGCATCTGAGCTATTAAAGATGCAACTTCCTAGTTATTCCTAGGATCCTAGTTATCTCTACCATCTCCCACACTATACTACATAAAACACTGAGATAACATGATCTGAAGTAATAAAGAAAGATGAGTATATAAACCTTATATCGATTTATTTGGCTGTTTGCAAAGACAATGCAAATGGGTTAAAAAATCAAAACCTATCATTATCACCATTTATTTATATAGAGCCACAAATTCTGCAGCACTGTACAGAGATCTCACTCACATCATTTCCTGCCCCATTGGAACTCCACACAGATAAGGCCATGGTCGGGAATTTAACTCATGACCCCAATGCTGTGAGGCAGAAGTGCTAACCACTTAGCCAACCATGTTGACTATAGGGAGAAACAGCATAAACATAAATTTAGAATTTATTATATGCTCCCCCGTATACGGAACAATTATATAAATACACTTTCAGGGTTAGAGCGCCCTTGACAATGCAACTCCCAATTTTTTTTCTATTATCTCCTTCAGTTCTAAGGACGAGTGGGACTCATCCTCAGCATATACATCAAAAGTTTCTTTAGCACTGAAGGAGTTCAAAAGGGGAAAACCATAGTTACCTGTCCCCCACCTATAGTTACTGTTATTGGGGCCCAGGAAGGAGATGGAACTTGATGAGGTCATCACACAAATACGCCTACTCCCAGCCAGCACACATAGAAGAATCTGAAAAGTCAAGGGATTGGGGGAGGGCACTAAAAGTACCCTGTCTCCCCAACCCTGAAAAATGAGACCATATTTTAACACAGAATAGTCTTTCTTTAGAAATATGTTCCCATTTGTAGTTATTGTTTATTCATCGGTGTGATCACCATACAATAACCTCCTACACTACAGAAAACATTAAGAGTCCAGGGATGGAGGGGATTTTCACTAATATGGCTTTAGTAAACTCAAGGGCACCTTCAAGGAAAGATAAGTCCTCTCTTTCAAATGATATGAATCCTTAGTAGTTAAGTTTTGGTGATCACATGTGATTACCAGACAATAATACCCTTCACTATAGAAATACTAAAAAGTGTCCAATCTCCCCATCATGGCACCTACACACTCGAGGCATCCTCTTTTAAGCTATATGTAGGAGTATTCAAATTTAGACAGATTGTGCATTCTCTCTTAGGAGGTTCTTGCTTTTCTCTCTTGCCCGTTCTTGCAGCTTTGTTGTCTTGTAGTTGGCTTCTGGAAAGTTGGGGCCCTGTTTTGAAAATTTGCAGAAATTGTATTATAATGCAAAATGTTAACAAATCCTGAATGATTAGGCTTTTTAACCCTAAACAAAACACTGCAATATGGCCTGATATAACTACCCCATTCACAGGCAAATGTAAGCAATAAAATATATGAAAATTGTTATCAAAAGCTACAATTAAATACAAACCTCTACCAGCCCCACATGACTAATATTTAGGATTCTAGTGACCCTAGAGCCCACAGAGAGCATCCTCATAGCCACCACACGACACAGAGATCATGCCTCCCAAAGATGTTATATTTTTTAAATACCCCCCTCAGCAATTTCATCACTCCCTCAGCCAGTCCATCAGCTCCCTTCAGCCATTTCATCAGCTCCCTTCAATCATTTCAGTTGCTCCCTTCAGCCATTTCATCTGCCCCCTTTTGCCACTCAATCATCTCCCTTCATGATACTTAATAAGACCCTCAATCAGCCGCCTTTATGTCCCTTAATTACCTCCTTTGTGTCACTTAATTAGCCCCTTATTCAGCCCCCTTCATGTCACTTAATCATCCCCTTAATCACCCCCTTCATGTCACTTAATCATCCCCTTCATGTCACTTAATCAGCCCCCATTCATGTCACTTAAAAAGCCCCTTAATCACCCCCTTCATGTCACTTAATCAGCCCCTAATCACCCCCTTCATGTCATTATTTACCCCTTAATCACCCCCTTTGTGTCACTTAATCAGCTCCATCTATGTCACTTACCTTCATCTTGCTGATCATGCCCAACTCCGCTCTCTTCTTCTCCAGGCTCCAGCACCGCAGCTTCATTGGGGACAGGCAGCCTGGTAGCAAATCCAATTGCTCCTAGCTGCCTGTGAGCGCGGCTGTGGATGGTCCACGTGAGATTTTGTTATGCTTATCTCGCGAGGTCAGACTAAACATCACAGGCACACTGACAGGCAACTAAGAGAAATCAGATTTACAGCCTTTCTGCAATCGTGATAGTCAGACTGCCCACTGAAGACCAACAACGGCCCCAATGATGCATGCCAGCCCAACCACCAAAATTCTAAAAAAAAAAAAACATTTGGGGGAGACAAAAAATTCCGTTAGCGCTGCGACCCCCAGGATCCAGCACCCTAGGCTGCAGCCTAATCAGCCTATTGATTGATCAGGCCCTGTTCACTGTACTCAACTTGCATTTGTTTGCCCGCTTTCCATCCCCCTTTTCTGGTGTATGGGCCTTCAAGTCTAATAAAAACTAAATGCCATTGCATTTTCGTGGAATGTTCAGTACTGATATGCATATATTTACATAATAAAAATTTACTTATGCCAAACTCTAAATAACACCTCTCATGTTGATGATTTACTCAACATGATGCATCCATCTCACCAATCATATGTAACTGCGCAACACTTCCTGTGAAGTATAACAGAATTAGCATGGTTAACATTGCACAGTCTAACAAGTTCTCCTTCCTTCATGGGCTGCCATGTAATGCCAAATGTCTCAGAGAAATGTAATTCACCTGTAAACTGCAGTTGTAGTTACATGTCGGCAGAATTGTTTTTGTTAAAGATTAATCGAACCACACACAAAAAAAATCTTATATAGTATTTGGTTAAAAATTACATTTCAAAAACCTTGAAATAAAATCTGCAATTAGCCTTTATTTCTAGATATAATTTAAAATGGAAAGTGAGGGTATCAGTTTATTTCCACAGCCCACTGTTTGCTTTCATAGAAACTGTGATTAAACAAGTTTGATAACACCTTAACCAGCCTGTCCCTCGTTTCTCACAAAATGTGGATTATATCATGTACTTTTCAAAGCCCTTGCTTTTGATTCCCAGATCAACAGAATACAACTGCAGGTTCTAACTACATGA
This sequence comes from Mixophyes australis, assembly GCA_036250195.1. Classification (NCBI taxonomy): domain Eukaryota; kingdom Metazoa; phylum Chordata; class Amphibia; order Anura; family Limnodynastidae; genus Mixophyes; species Mixophyes australis. The sequence goes on along the minus strand of JAVHZZ010000004.1, from coordinate 34,008,896 downwards.
GGATAAGTGGACATTGTAGCCATGCCTAGATAAGAGACATCTTCATTCCATGTTACCCATTGTAAAAACATGTTGGTTGTTAATTCAGTGATGCTCTTATGCATTGTTCTCAAGTTGAAGCCAGGTGGGTTATGGGTAAGGATCAGGTGGTGTCCAGGATACAGGTGAGGGGGCTGGAGCTGCATTTGTTTTCCCCCCTCCTTGCTCTACAGGAAGCATGAAACAGCTGTGGAACCTGTGGCATCACAAAGTAGTGTAAGGGGTTAATTTCAGGAGGGGTTAGCTATTATCTGATATTTGGAGGTGGGGAAGGCCAATTAGTACCACAGGACTGTCTTAGACATTCTGTCTGGGAAACCGCAGGTGAGACACTGTGGAATAACAGCTCATCTCCACTCCCATTCCAACCCCCTGATCCAGCACCCACCAATGTTTAAAGAGTAAGAGAGTCAGAGGTTTGCCCAGGGAGGGGAAAACACTTTGAAAGTTTGACCCTTGATATAAGGAGCCACTCCAGGGGGGGGGGGGGGGGGGATGATGTTCATTCCGTGATTTGATTCCTGGAAGGTGCAAGATCTGGTGTTGAGTTGCAGTTCTCTACCAGTGAAATACATTAGCAGATCCATGGGTTGTCAAGTCAGGACAGCCAAGTAACTCCTTAAGCTAGTGGTGTAAGGGACTGATAATGTGGTGAACCTATCTGGCATTTATTTACTGTGCATACATAATATTCTAGTGATTGTTTTTATTACAATAAATGTATTGTTTTATTTTCTAACTGCATTTGCCTGAGTGACTATGCAAATCTTAGAAGGTACTGGGGTAGGCTTCCCTGGCATAGTAAGGCACTCCTGGGTGGCCAGCCAGCATGAAGTGGGTAGAATTGGGCCAGAAAACCAAGTATCTTCACAGAAACCCAGAAAAGGAATATCCAACAGGCAAGGTTGCAGTATCCACAATGAAGGTTGGATGCTAATTGGACAAATATCACACATTTTTATTCCTTGATGTATCAGGAACAAAATGTTCAGCATTTCCGACAATGATTAAATGAAAATGTCAAAAAGTCCAGTGCAGTTATCTGTGGATCGCACTAGTACGCCTCATTGTGGTCCATGGGCTTGATCCACAAAGGCACGCATTCTGAGCGCAACATGCATTTGTTTAAAACTGCACATAATTTGGCTCTGTGTACTCCCTAATTCAACAATGAATGGATCTAAAGCCATGTGTGCTGATTAATTCGGGTGTAGGTCTGCTCTGCTTTACTAAACAAGACATTGCAGGATCCATCCAATGCCTATGTGGAATACACATTTGCAAAAGAACACACAGGAAAAAAAACTGTTGGATTAATGTTACCTATTAATATATTTGTTTTTTAATCCCCCCCCCATTAAATACATTTATTAGGATGATCTAATATCTACTGCACATAAAGTACAATTTTACAGTTGCTGCTGATTGCAAACACATGTTATAGCATGCATACGAGACTGTCATCACTAGTACTCAGGACTTATACTAGCCCTGTAGCAGGAGCAGGTAATACGGCAGAAAAACAAGAAACTTTGAGATGCCCAAAGCTTGATGTGGACGTGGCTGCATGTGCTTGATTTTAGCACGCCCTTACTGTACATTGACTACTGAAGAACGTTCAATCATGCTGTTTTTCAACGGAGATGTTACATTTCCATCACTGATACTTCCTGAAAACAACAGGGCTAAAAAGTGCAGTCCGGGTATGGATTAGAATAGAGAGTTGTAACTCTGGTTCCATTCACGATGCCCGTTTCTTTACAATATGCTTTAATGAAGTTAATGTTCCTCACAGGTCTGAAAAGCAATATGGCATACTTAAGAGATAGAGTAATATGCTTGTTTTCAAGACTAATATCTAAACATTGTCTTAAATCACTAGATCCCTCGCTCAGTCTGCAGTGAGAGCTGTCTTCCAGGTTTCAGGAAGGCTGCTATAAGAGGACAACCTGTTTGTTGCTTTGAATGTGTCAGCTGTCTACAAGGAGAAATATCTAGCCAGACAGGTAAGTAATGGACAGAGGCTGGCTGGCTGGGCTGGAGGGCAGGGAGGCATCTGTCCTCCATACAGTCAGTCATGCATTATCTACACTAGAATCACCCGGGATCATTGGGAGCATTAGAACATGGGTTAAAATTAATTTATAGCCAATTAGTATAATAGAACATTCAAATGGCTAAACCAACCAGTAGCCAACCAATGTATTCTCTTCCAAAGTTAAGAGTATGACATTTCCCACTTGATGATAATATGTTCCTGTTTTTTTTTTTACTTTTATGAAATAATAAAACAAATAAAAAAAAACAAATAGTTTAAATGCTGCTGCACATTTTGGTCTATAAATAAAATTTATGGACACAAATAAAATGTTTCCTAAAAGAAGATCTGTGAGATGCAGCAACATATATCCTATAAACTGTAGGGTAAAGGCATCACAACAGAACGTGATTGTATTAATGCAAAATCATTTGTCCAAAGTGATAATGGAGTGTGTACAATCACATAAAACCATAAATAGATTGTAATACCTTGGTGTGGTTCACAGGAACTCGGTATCCAACAATGGGTTAAAACCTTGAGAGGTGGAGACTAAAATGTTTTGTTATAGTTTGAGAGTCTTTAAAACCTTGTGTTCTACCCATGATGCATTTATCTATAGAGCGATCAAACTGTGTGTTCTTAGCTGCAGGTGAGAGAGTCCAGGTCATAAAAGCTAAATCTTTTGGGAATCCCTCTTAAAGGTTATATCAGTATCCATCAATAATATAAATCAACAGACCCCTGACATTATTTGTGGTTCTGTGATTTCCCAGGACATCTGGGAAATCTGGGATACAGGAAGCTGAGCTGCTGGATACAATTTGAATGAAGGGAATTAAGGACACAGGGAAATGTCCTACATTGACAATTATCATACTTACAGGAGTCCTGTTTGATAAGTAAATGAAGGATAACTTGTTGTGTGGGGGTAATATTATCCTTATAGGCCAGTATGAAGATTCCCTGAGTAGAAATGTGTTTTGAAAAACACTTCTCAAAACTTGGATTCATACAGGATTTCTAGTGCTAATGTGGAAGAGGGGCTGTGGGCACCTGAATCATGCATGCAATGTAACGCTTAAAGATGTGTTCTCTTTTTGGAGTCAATTTTATTTGAGAAGTGTTATAGCTAATTCATATTCTAGTACACAGAAATCTTATCATGAGTGTACCACTTTTCTGTTGTTTATTCCTTTTTATTTCTCAGGAAACTATTACATAATATCTTTGTTTGTCATTTTTGCATCTTAAGCATTGGGGATTCCATTTCCATAATAAACCACACTAAGGGCCTGATTTATTAAGGAGCTTAAATTAAGAAGTTTCTTTTTTCAGTCTCCTGGACAAAACCATGTTACAATGCAAGGGGTGAAAATTAGTTTTCTGTTGTGCACATAAGTTAAATAAAGACTGTTTTTTCATAGCACACAAATATCAACTTTAAATTTCAGTGTACAAATAAGCTATCAAGTATTTGTGTGCTACATGAAAAAACAGTCAGTATTTAACTTATGTGCAAAACAGAACACTAATTTTCACCCCTTGCATTGTAACATGGTTTTGTCCAGGAGACTGATATAAGAAACTTCTTAACTTAAGTACCTTAATGAATCAGGCCCTTAATGTCTCTGTAATGTCACGAATTCACATGCCAGACTTGTTTTGGTAATAGAATGAAACATAGGAGATCATTCTGTTTATGATAACTCTGATTAAAGTAAGTTTTGTGAGATTAGCTTAGATAAAGTACAGAGAACCAAGGGCTTCTTGAGAGTGTCAGCTCTTGAACCAAAACCTTACTAGTGACATGATTAGTAATAAAAAACAGGTAGTGTGCAAGACTGACAGGGAGCATTTAAATAATTTTTAAACAGACCAGGAAGTTGTTTTTGATCTACCCTTTATCACACTCATGTCATGCAGGCTCAGGTGAGAGCTAGATCCTGACAGAGAGCAGACAGGAAGCAATTGTTCAAACTAGAAGAAAACCTTGAAATGCGTTATCATCGTGGAGACTTTTTTCCACATATATTGGTACACAATTGGTCATATGAGGGCTCTAAATATCATACAGAGCTGCATATCTAGTAGGAATGCTCAGGCTCGGTTTTCTAAAAACCGAGCTCCCCTGGACATCTCAAATCCGAGTACCGAGTCGAGCCAGCTTGGTACTTTCCCGCTTCCTCGGAATTGAAAATAGAGGCAAGTTGTCATTATCGCATCGTTAGATCTCGAGGGTTTTGGATTCCACAAGTATCTCCCTCCAACGGAAATCCAGCGCCATTGCAGTGTTCTTGTCATTCTCCAGTTTCACTGCTCAGTGCCATTGCTTACACAGAAACAGGAGGGGTAGTAGCATTCTTGCCACTCTCTACACTCCAGTGCCATTGCTCTGTGTCATTGCTCATACAGAAACAGGAGGGGGGGCAGTGTTCTTGCACTCTCCAGCCTCCAATGCCATTGCTCTGTGCCAGTCCACACACAAAACAGGGGTAGCAGTGTTCTTGTCACTCTCCAGTGCTATTGCTCTGTTCCATTGCTCATACCGTAGAAAAACATAAAATTGCCAACATGCGATTCTACCCAAAATAACAAGTAGTCCAGCATCAGCTACCTCCCTTCTCTCAGCTAGATCCCAGCACCTGCAATCTACACTGTCACCATCCTCACCTACATCAGTGTGTACAGCATCCTCACACAATATTATTTCATCCCCGCTGGAATCCACCATTACAGAAGTCTCTGTACTTTGATGCAATTGCCGGTAAATGTCTTCCTAGTGGAATTTGTAGTTCTTTTTACAGCAGAGCTGTCACGATTTTTGGGCAATTCTTTTATACCAGACCAGATGTCAAAATGTTGTGCTGACTCATCTGCATCACCACTGGGTCTCTTGGGAAGTTTTTCCCTACCAGTTGCCTGAGAAACTGAAAAAGGAGATGTTGTTGTGTCATGTACCACTTGAGCTGTCAACTAGCTCACCAGGAGCTCATTGCATCTCTTGAGATCTGTGTCAGTTAAAAAGAAAGAGAAGACATAGCTCCTAAACCTAGGATTAAGCACAGTCGCTAAAATGTACTGATCCAAATTCAAGATGTTGATAACTCTTGGATCCTGATGAAGCGAATAAAGTACTTGATCTACAAGTCCGACATACTTAGCAAAATTGCTTTGTTTCATCTTCTCCTTCAATTTATCAAGCTGCTTTTCAAAAAGTCTAATTAGGGGAATCATGTCACGGGCACTAGGAGTCTTTACCCAGTATCACCCACTGATGGTCTTATCAGAGCAGTAGAGTTGGTATATGATACTCTGGTGGCAGGGTGATAATGGAACTGGAAACAGCAGATGGTTAGAGAATGCTCAGAAAGTCTATGACTAGCAGCACTGGTAAACAATAGGTAACTGAACACGAGGATCCGGATCGACCAGGACACGTGAGGGTAGTCAGTGGTCTACGCACGGCAAGTTGTACCACTGCTATAGTGAGAAGGAATGTCCAGGAGTAAAAAGGAGGTGGAAGTCAGCGGTCTGCGTATAGCAAGTTGTACCGCTGTCTGTAGTGAAGGAATGGAATCCAGGTGAAGGTAACGGGGAAGTCAGTGGTCTGCGTGTAGCAAGTTGTACCACTGCTTATGTGAGAGGATATATGCAACTGGTGACACAGGGAAACAGGAATCAGTGGTCTGCCTCTAGCAAGTTGTATCACTGAATATATATGTGAGGAAGGACACGAGGAGATAAATGCAATGCAGAGTCTAAACGGGTACACTGAACTTGATCCCACGTTGAACTGCACACAATAATAATAATGAATGAACAGCACTGCACAGATAAACAAAGTCACTAGAATAGTCCAGCAAAAGGAAACACAGTCAATAATAGCAATAGTCTCAGAGGATGGAAACTCCGGAGGAGAACAACTCAGTCCAGATGGATATGTAATACACCAGCACAGTCAATGAGAAGTATGCATACAGTGGTTCAGATGAGCAGGCTGTTAGAGATAGCTGCTGGGATACCTGAGCGGCAGGGAACTGACGAGAGGAGAAGTCCTTGCAGAATGGAAGCGGCAGGTAGGAGCAGCACATTGTAGGTAGGCCAGCAAGGACGACAAAATACTCAGGAAGCAGTAGTATATCGAATTGAACAGCAGGAGACCACGGGAGAGCTGAAGCGATGTAGCAGAGCTGGAAGCCGAGGAGCGTAGACTCGATGCTAACAGGCAAGTTGACACAAATGGACACACTGTAGAAGCAGTAGGCAGCGGGTCAGCTGACAGCAGGTAGAATGCAGACTGGAGCGCTGAGACGAGCAGGACTCTGTAGACACGCTGAAGTAGCTAACAGGAATCAGCTGGAACAGTAGCAATGTAACACAGGAGAGTTGGAGAGATCTGTAACTTGTTAGACACACGGAGACAGCGGATAGGAATCAGCTGCTGGAGTCACGATGAAACACAGGAGAGTTTGAAGTAATCTGTGACTGTAGATATACAGAGGCAGTGGATAGGAATCAGCTGCTGGAGTCACGATGAAACACAGGAGAGTTTGAAGTAATCTGTAACTGTAGATGTACGGAGACAGCGGATAGGATTCAGCTGCTGGAGTCACGATGAAACACAGGAGAGTTTGCAGTAATCTGAAACTGTAGATACACGGAGGCAGCGGATAGGAATCAGCTGCTGAAGTCAATAGGAACACGAGGAGTAGAAGTGGTCTGGAAACCACAAACGGCAAACAGGAATCAGCATAAGCTGAACACACGAGGAGGCACTGGAACACCTTCAGAGACTCATGAGGAATGAGACTCCAAGATCAGGCAACGTGGTATTGACCACAGGTGCTTAATATAGGGAGTGTTGCCTGATCAGCCAATTAAGTTAAAGGAACAGAACTGAAGGTTAGAAGGGACTGCACATGCGCAGTACCTCATTATAATGGACGGACACGGTTCCTAGCTACCTTAGAAGTAGCACTCACAGTCCTGTGAGTGACAAATCACTTGACTCAAGCTAGTAGTGTCTGAACTCACTTCACAGATGACTACTTTGATTGGTTTCAGAACCATGCACAACACGGAGAGTATTCTCCACTGTACTGGACCAAAGTACATTCCCCCTCCTTTCCCAATGTCATGGCTTGTTGAGTAAGCTACAAGGCAATTCACTGTTCCTCCATCCTCGGAAACATATAAAGAGTTGAATTTCACATTGTTACCACCTCAAGATTCAGTTGGTGGCAGGGCAAATTTTATTCTTCTTGCAGCTGCTGCAAACTGCAACATGCTGGTGCAGAATGCCGAAAATGTCCCAAAAATATTTGGAGACAGCATCTCCTGCATGTCACTGTAATTTTTTAAAAAGCTCTGCAACATCAAGTTGATGGTGTGAACAAAACAGGGAATGTGATGGAATTCACCCAGCTGCAATGCTCTCACAATGTTGATGCCATTATCAGAAATCACATATCCTGAGGAGAGTCCAATTTGGATAAGCCATGTTGCAATGGCATCACTTAGTTTTTCGAACAGGTTGTCAGCAGTATGCCTCTTAGAGAAGCTGGTGATACACAGAGTAGCCTGCCTCTGAAAGATCTGGCGTTGTTTGTTAGATGCTGCTGCTGTTCCAGCTGGTGAAGGTGATTCACCAACCGAGTGGGCTGTCACAGTCATATCATCTTTACTTTTCCCAGTTCCACTTGTTCACATATCTGTGGTTAAGTGTACAGTGGGTAGAATGGCAATTTGTAATCCAATAATTTAGTTTTTTGTAATCTCCGAGTACAGGTGAGGAATTGATTGTCTAGTAAAATGGTGTTGAGATGGAATTTGGTAACGTGGACACAGGACCTCAATTACCTGTCTAAAACCTGCAGCATTAATGGTGGATATTGGACTCAGATCTAATAGATCTAATAGTCCCCATGGCGCCTGTAATCCGCTGTGCGACTGAGTGACAGCTGTCATTCTTGCTTCCTCTTGCAAAGGATTGTTTAACAGGCAATTGTTGTAGTAGTCTTCTTCTTGGTCTGCTTCTGGTTTGAAGATCCACCCCCAGCAGCAGGAGCAGCAGCACCAGGCTTAACGCTAAAGGATTCTTCTGAGGAATCCTGGATAGAAGAGGAGTCATCTAGCCTTAGCAACTTGGATGCAGGACTAACTCTGAACACTAGTGAGGATATTGATGATGAAGTTGTTGGTGGCGTAAATTGCAGGTGCTGGAATCTAGCTGAGAGAAGGGAGCTAGCTGATGTTGGACTGCTTGTTGTTTTATTTTTTAGCACAAGTTTCTGATTTTCCAAAAAGCTTTTCATGAACTTGCTTTAAATGTCGAAAGATGGAAGAGGTTCCTAGTTGATTAAGGTCCGTACCTCTACAGTAGTGACTATGGCTTTACAAACACTACAGATGGCTAGACAACTGTTGTCAGGATTTGAGAAAAAATAATTCCAAACATAAGATGTGTATTTTTTGGTCTTATGTCCAAGCATGACAATGGCCTTCTTCTTGTCACTGGCAATAACTGCTTCCACTGGTGTATAACTTGCCACTGTAGAGTTCATTGACAGCACTGTTGGGCTCAAGGCAGCTAAGCTATATGTAACTTGCTTTGTGGGGGCCCAAACAAACCAAGCACTTCACTCCTTGTTGCTGAAGTGCTTGGTTTATTAAAGTTTACATGTCTTTTTTAATATCCAACATATAAGTGGGTGGGAAGACCCAAGGACAATTTCATATTGCACCACTTTTCTTTTCTGTCACTGATGTGTGGCAATGTTTCCTAGATGTGCTATGAACTGCCGTGTGTTTGTGCCGTTGCTCTGTCGATTAGTAAGCAGCCAGTTCGCCGCAGAATTAGACCGAAACTGGTTGAACATAATATTGTGACCTGTGAGATGGTCAAAATTGAGTAGAAATGACTGGAAATAAATGTCATTGAGGTTAATAATCATGTAGGAACAAAAAAAAAGAACCAAACTATGTTATTTAGCATGTTTTAGCATTTTTTATTTGCCAAAAACAAAACACGTAGTTAATACAGATCTAAAACTAAAACAATGGGGTTAGTGAACATCCCTAATATCTAATCATGACACTCTCCCAAATAGCGCTCTAACAATAACTTTCTAAAAAAGGAAAAATTCTATGTATGGGCCTAATGAGTGGGATTAATTGTTATTTTATTTTTTTACAGTCATGTGGAAATTTAAAATAGAGATAGCGCCAAATTTATTGCAAAATGATCTAATTCTATCCTATTTAGATTATAATGCTAGATTAAAAATGTTCATCTGAACTCTTTTTGGATAATTAGTGCTCTATTTGTATTTTATTAATAATACTTTTCTATGAGTGACTTGTGCTTCATGTGTCTCCCTCATGTAACATGTGTGGTATATTTTAATACAGGACTTAAATTACTATGAAACGTGTGGTAGATCATTATTCTGATCAAATTTTAGTAAGTTAAATATGATGAGATCAAGGCAAAGATTCAACATAGATGGTTACAGATGTTTCCATGTCCAAAGTATGCTATTATAATAATACTATTTCCTTTCTTCACATACAAAATATAAACTATAGCATATAATAATTGAGATATTCTATCTCTCAGATTCTGTTGATTGTCTGAAGTGTCCATGGGACCAGTGGCCAAATCTCCAGAAAACCAAATGCCTACAGAAAACAACAGAGTACCTTTACTATGAAGATCCATTAGGAGCAGCATTGGCAGCATTAAGCGTACTGTCCTCCATCATTCCTGCTTTTATTTTAGGACTTTTCATCAACTGTAAAGAAACACCTATAGTGAAAGCTAATAACTATTCTCTAAGTTGCCTTCTGTTGGTGTCCCTGTCTTTGTGTTTCCTCTGTTCTTTAGTTTTCATTGGTTATCCCCAACCTGAAAATTGTCTCCTGCGCCAAGCTGCTTTTGGACTGGTTTTTGCTCTTTGTATTTCTTGCATTTTTGCTAAAACTATCATGGTGGTGTTTGCTTTTATGGCCACTAGACCGGGGAGCAGCTTAAGGAAATGGACAACACCTCAAGTGTCCTATATGATCATTTTTACTGGTTTCATTTTACAGTTGTTCTTGTGCCTGACTTGGCTGTCACTCACCCCTCCTTTTCCACAATTCAACATTCAAACCAAACCTGGATTCATCATTGTTGAGTGTAATGAGGGCTCCACCATTGCCTTTTGGACCATGCTAGGTTATCTGTTTCTTCTGGCCACCATTAGCTTCATTGTTGCCTTCCTGGCTCGTAGACTTCCTGACAGCTTCAATGAGGCCCAGTTTATTACTTTCAGCATGTTGGCCTTCCTCAGTGTCTGGGTGTCTTTTATCCCAGCCTCCCTCAGTGCTCAGGGCAAATATACTGTAGCAATGGAAATATTTGCCATTTTGGCATCCAGTTGGGCTCTGGTGATCTGTATGTTTCTTCCTAAATGTTTTATTATAGTATTCAGACCTGACATGAACTCAAGAGAATATCTTATGAGAAGAAACAGAGATCAGTCTGGGAGCAAGAAAGTGTAGATTAAAGCATCTGCAAGAATCATAATAAATCTTGAGTCTACTGATACATACATAAATGATTCCTGCAAATGGTGAGAAAACTAAACTATCCCTAGCTCTATACATAAACTTCTGACAATATGCATTCATTCCTGTCACACTGATTAACCACCTTGTTATAGCTATCCACATGTCATAACGAATCTCGTTAGCTTCTGTAACTCGAAAATAAATATTCAGTCTCACATGAACAAATTATTCCATCTACAGTACTCTATATATTTAGTCACCAGGAGCCTGATTCATTAAGGATCTTAAATTAAGTTTCTTATTTCAGTCTCCTGGACAAAACCATGTTACAATGCAAGGGGTGAAAATGAGTTTTCTGTTTTGCACATAAGTTAAATACTTCTTCATTTAAGATCCTTAATGAATCAGGCCCCAGGACATGTTCATTGCCAGCACTGGCTGAAAAGATCATGACTCTGTACACTCTATGGAGATCGTGATCGTGACAGCATACACATTGCATGATCGGAAGGTGCTTGGAACGAGATTATTAAACAGTACGACCAACCACATGAAAAGACAATTGGCACTTTGGAACGACTGTTATTTATCATGTAAGTATACACACTAATGCGATATGTGGACGAGTGGTCATTTATCGGGTGATTAGCCCAATAGTTGGCTGATAAACCTCCAGTGTGTATCTAGCCTCAGGTACAGTTGTAACCAAGGCTATCCGTGAATCTCTAAGAAACCCAACAAAAAAATATTAATGAAGTTTGACATTATTGCAAGATAATGGCCTTCAAAAAGACATTGTCACGGGCACTAGGAGTCTTTACCCAGGGATCACCAGGTGATAGGCTTACCAGAGCAGTATAGATGGTAATATGGTACTCTGGAAGCAGGGTGATCACGGAACAGGAAATAGCAGATGATGGAGATGCTCAGGAAAGTCTTATGACTAGCAGCACTGGTAATATGGATGTAGTAATACACGAGGAACTGTATGGACAAAGGACACGTGAAGGTAGTCAGTGGTCTGCGGTAGCAAGTTGTACCACTGTTATAGTGAGGAGGAATGTCCAACAGAAACAAGGAGGTGATGAGAGTCAGCGGTCTGCGGATAGCAAGTTGTACCGCTGTCTGGGTGAAGGAATGGAATCCAAGTGGAGGTATCCGGGGAGTCAGTGGTCTGCGATAGCAAGTTGTACCACTGCTATGTGAGAGGATACTGGAACAGGTGACACAGGAAACAGGGATCAGTGGTCTGCCTCTAGCAAGTTGTACCACTGAATATATATGTGAGGAGGAGCACGGGGAGAGACTGCAATACAGGGGATACACGGGCACCTTAAACTTGATCCACAATAACATGCACAATATATTAATGACTGAACAGCACTGCAATAATAGAAAGTCACTTGAGGTAATCCGGCACAAGATAACACAGTCAATGATGGCAATAGTCTCAGCGGATAGTAAACTCCAGAGGAGAACAAACTCAGTCCAGCAAGATATGCAATACACCAGCACAGTCAATGAGAAGTATGCATACCGTGGTTCAGAAGCAGGCTGTCAGACAGGAGTGCAGAGATACCTGAACGGCTGGAGGCCGGCAGGATGCGAAGTCCCTGGAGGGGTGAAGCGGTAATCAAGTAGGTGCAGCGCACAGGTAGGTAGACCAGCAGGGGAACAAATACTCAGGAAGCAGTAGTATGTAGAACTGGACTCCTGGAGGACCCTGAAGAGTAGCGATGGTCTAGATGAGATGAAAACAGTGAGGCGCAGATCCGATGCAGACTGGCGAGTAGAGACCAGCGGGAACACGGAGAAGCACGGAGAGCGGATCAGCTGTTGTAGGACGAGTAGAACTAAGGAGTAGCAGCAGCAGGACTCTGCAGATACACGGAGGTAGCGGATAGCAACCAGCAGGTGCAGCAACGATAAAACACGGGAGAGCAGAGCTGAGCTGGAACTGTTGAGCACGGAGAGTAGCGGATAGGAATCAGCTGTAGCAGTCTCGAGGAAACACGGGAGAGATGAGATGAGCTGAAGACTGAAGCGCACGGAGGCAGCGGATAGGAATCAGCCAAACAGTCACGATGAAACACAGGCGAGTTGAAGTAGATTGAAGACTGTAGTGCACGGAGGCAGCGGATAGGAATCAGCTAACAGTCATGATGGCACATAGGTGAGTTGAAGTAGATTGAAGACTGTAGTGCACGGAGGCAGCGGATAGGAATCAGCTAACAGTCACGATGATACATAGCAGAGTTGAAGTGGCTTGAAGACTGTAGTGCACGGAGGCAGCGGATAGGAATCAGCTAACAGTCACGATGATACACAGGAGGGTTGAAGTGGTTAGGAAACCACAGGAGTAGAAGTGGTCTGGAAACCACAGGGGTAGAAGTGGTTTGGAAACCACAGGAATCAGCAGCGCTGAATACACGAGGAAACACAGGAACACCTTCAGAGGCTCATGGGGAATGAGACTCCAAGATCAGGCCACGTGGTATTGACCACAGGTGCTTAATATAGGGAGTGTTGCCTGATCTGCCAATTAAGTTAAAGGGACAGGTACTGAAGGGTTTGAAAGGGCTGCGCATGCGCAGACCCTCAGGATGGAGGACGGCCACGGTTCCTAAAAGTACGGGAAGAAGCACTCACAGTCCGGTGAGTGACAGACATTCTAAATATTAAAAAAATGCAGACTTAAAAAGTCAAAAGCCAAGGTTACTTGTTGTTTTATTACCTACCAAAGGTTCACAAAAATTTGACTAAACCACCTAGGAAGAGAATCAGTTCCTTCACTTCTACCCTCTCCAAGTATATCATTATCTTTTTACACTCACTAATAACCACCAATGCATCAACATAAGAGTCACCTGACTGAAAATTACACCCTTATGACATGTGACATCACATCTCTCTACACGATTATAGGTCATATAAAAGTATGTGAATATATTAAACATTTTGGGCCCTATTAAAAAAGAGCAATGAACTTGATCATAGTTCCGACCATATTTAAACCTTACCTCTACCTAAATTTTACTTGCGTATGTAGACAGACAGACTGCAGTATACCCACAAGCGTCTATTCATTTAAAGGTCACATCAGAACACATAAAAAAACGTAATTATAAAATAAATTAACAAATCTTAACAGTATAATCATTAATAAAAATATGGATTTTAAAAATAATGTTTAATTATTTTTTTCTACATTAAATACATAAATCAAAATGCCTTTAATGCATAATGTACAACAATGCATTTATACATACAATCTTCCTTGCATACACATTTTCTTTGCTATCTTGTAGCACTGATGACAGTCATCACTATCAGTCGGCACATACACCTGCCCTGTAGTTGGTGCAAATGATAAGTCTAAAAAAATGCACTTTAGAGAAACACAGGACTTGAATCGTCCGCATCTGCATTGGCACGCCCTTACCGTACATTGCCTGTGTTCATCAGCCCCTTCAATCTGCCTTTCGAATCGTAGGCATTCGTAAATGTCGTTTGCATTCAGCCATGAATTGCTTGCAATTGTGTTAGTGTAAGGTCCGTTTCTAAGCTATTTCACCCAGGAAACAGCCCGCAAAGGGATTTACGTCTGAACATGGTTCAGGCCCTGTATGTTCACATAATAAGATATACCACTTGCTCAAATTGATATAATTGAGAAATGAATACACGTCTTCTTAAACCATAACATTTCTGGTTCAAAGGAATTTACTATAGACTGGTTAGTGGGCCTGCGATGGGAATGAAATTTGCACCCAGTTGCATAAATCTGTTTATGGCAAAAATGACATCATATGGAGAAACAACCCATAGTATCACAACATACTTATATGCTGCAGATATATTGTAGTAGAAACTGTGTTTTACTCCTAATAAGAATAAGACAAGTTTCATAATTTTTATTATTGACTAATCTCATTAATTATTTGGACATAAATCAATTTATTTCTTATCCGTTATTTTCATCACGTCGGAATTACCTATGAACCAATGACATCTTTTTACTAAACTTTATTGAATATTCTCATAGCACTACAATACTGGACAGGGAGTCCCAACTGAGATGCTAACGTGACCCAATTAAGAATCTGTAAGAGCTACTCACGTGATTCCATTGTTTGATCGGGTTCTATACCGCCCAAGTATCACACATATCTGTTGACCTACACATACAATAGCACACAAAATCATGTCAGTCGCTAAATCCCCACAGTTCTGCTATCAAAACCACTGTAATGTATTACACATATAGACAACACATACATTTACCCTTTCTCCCAGTTATCAGAGACACAGACATACATAAGGGAAAGAATCTTTACTTTATAGAAATAACTCAGAGATCATATATACAGTAAATATAAACCTTACATACATTACATTACAATGCC
Source organism: Mixophyes australis (assembly GCA_036250195.1). NCBI lineage: Eukaryota > Metazoa > Chordata > Amphibia > Anura > Limnodynastidae > Mixophyes > Mixophyes australis. The sequence continues at coordinate 33,993,857 of JAVHZZ010000004.1, read as the reverse complement.
TTCAAGCCTTGGCCTTTTGTTTAGATACTCTCCAGGGTGCTCTTCCTGATCTTCCTGCTCAGCCGGCAGCTAACATTCATCCTCCTCTACTCTTCGACTACCTTCACTCTCTAACCACGATGTGGACCCCAAAAATTGCTTTTGAACCAGTGTTCAATACAGTTTGAACTACAACCACAAAATTTCAGAGCAATGGTGGCCTTCATAATCTGGCTGTTATCAAATCAGGTCCTAGCCAGGGCTTCCCCTCTCTGGGAATGAAATGACCACCTATTAAGTGATAGTGCTACCTTTGTTGCTGCATTCTGCAAAATTTTTGACGAGCCCGGATGAATCACCTTTGCATCTTGCATTTTAAGGCTTCGCCAGGGATCCTAGTCCCCAATATGTCATTCACTTCCACACATTATCATCTGAGCTCCAGTAGAGCAACAATGCACTAGTAACGACATTCTGGCAGGGTCTCTCTGACCGAATAAAGAATGCCTTGTCCTCCCTAAGTAGTCTACCCTGGATGCCTTAATCTTGCATTATAATAGGATGGCTTTTTGCTTCTAAGAGAGATTGTTTGAGAAGTAAACAACCCATCAACCTACTAACAAGCTGGCACTTCGCTTTCAATCTCCTGCTCCCTCCGATGAACCCATGCAACTGGGACGCTACCCGCCTCAATCTGGAGGAAGGAAAAAGGAGATTAAAGAATAATCTTTGCATTTACTGTGTAGGTCTTGGGCACTGTCTCAACTCCTGTCCTAAATGTTTGGAAAACACCAGGCCCTAACTTGCTCCGGAGAGATCAGGCTGGTGTCGTCCAAATATTCTCCTAATTCTTACAGTCCATCAATTTGTGCTATTCCAGTCTCACTCCATTCTCCCTCCAGTAAGCATGACTCCTTGGCTTTCTTGGAATCAGGTGCACACTGGAAATTTATTTCTCTCTCTCTAGTGCCTCAGTGGTCCCTGCCTACTGTTCCCTTGAAGGTCCCAGTGGTCATCACTGCCATTGATGGCTCTCGCATTATCAACAGTGTCATCTGAACATGAAACAAATGCCTTACTCTCCAGGTTGGGGTGTTACACCAAGAAGAAATTTCCTTTTTAGTGGTTCTCGGACAACTTTTCCCATCATCCTGGGTCTCCCTTGGGTTCAGCTACACTCCCCTCAACTGGATTAGTCCTCCTCCCAAATTCTTGCTTGGGGAGACACTTGCATGTCACGATGCATCCTTCAGATTCAATCTCTGCACTCGGTGACCTCCTCGTCTGACTTAGGCGAATATATGTCCTCCCTCCTCAGTATGCCGCCTTTACCAATGTGTTTGACAAACACCAGTCTTAACTCCTTCCACCTCATCGACTCTGGGACTGTCCCATTAACCTCCAGCCTGGCAGGATGACTCCCAGGGGCTGTGTTTTTCCTCGCTTTCTCCTGGAGACCCAGGTCATGGCCGAGTAAATCAAGGAGAATCTTTAATGTGTATTTTCATAAGTTAATCTTCTTCCCTTTTTGGCGCTGGGTTCTTCTTTGTTAAAAAGATAGACGGGTCCCTGCGCCTGCATATTGACTATCATGGTCTCAATGTCATCACTGTAAAGAATCGTTATCCTACCCGATTGATTATGGAACTCTTTGACCTAATGGAGGGCGATAAGATCCAAAGTGGTGACGAGTGGCAGACCGCATTTAACACCCGCGACGGTCATTACGAGTACCTCGTCATGTCCTTCGGACTCTGTAATGCTCTGCCAGTGTTTCAAAGTTGTGTGAATCAAATTTTTAGAGACCTCCTCTACACCTGCGTTGTAGTTTACCTGAATGAAATTCTCATTTTTTCTCAAAATCTCACCCCTCACCGTCTCCCGCTTTCTGAAGTGCTCTCCAGTCTTCGAAAAAAACATCTCTTCTGCAAGTTGGAGAAATGTTCTTTTGAGGCCGCTAGATACCTCTTCTCGGGCACATTATCTCTGGCTCAGGGCTACGAATGGACCCAGAGAAAGTTATTGGTGTGGACACTGCCCTCAGGTCTCAAATCCATCCAGCGATTCCTTTGATTTGCCAATTACTACAGACAGTTTATTCAGGGCTATTCCACCTTGGTTGCCCCCATTGTGGCTCTACCCGGAAACAAAAACCTGGACCCCAGAAGCTCTTCAGTCATTAAAGCCTTTTCCACAGCTCCAGTACTCAAACAGCCTGATGACATCTTGCCCTTCTTCCTTAAGGAGAACGCCTCAGCGGTTGGCATAGGGGCCAGGCTATCTCAAAGATCCCCTTTGGGAAAACTTCACCCTTGTGCATTCAATTTCCGCAAGGTCCTCCCAGCAGAAAATAATTATGCTATTTTGGACAAGGAACTGCTTGCTATGAAGCAGGCCCTCTCCAAATGGAGATATCTTCTAGAGGGCACCCGATACCCAGTGACCATCTTCACAGACCATAAAAACCTGTTATATCTCCAAACTTCCCAATGTCTTAATAACTGTCAGGCCCGCTGGGCTCTATTTTTCTCCTGTTTCAATGTCTGCATCACCTACAAACACAGTCATCTGAACAAAAAAGCTGATATTCTCTCTCGGACCATTGATTCTACCTAGGATATAAAGGTGTCTGACAACTGTCCTATTCTGGATCCCAGGTATCTCCTTTCATCTTCTGATAATCAACTGATAAACTGATAATCAATACATGGTTGTCTAAGTCCCAATAATTTGCGCTTACAGTGATATCTTCTTGTGGTGGTCAAAACAGGAGTCTCTAAACATTCAAGCTCCAGCAAGGATATTTAAATGGCCTTTATCCGTAACACATGAAGTGACATCACGTACCACTAATAAATCATGATCCCAAGTTGTGATGTGTCAATGATCCAAGAATAAGATGCAGCAAGCAAATATTAAAATGTTCAATTTATTAAATTCTATGCAAATCAATAAAATATTAATAAAAAACAATTAAAAACCACCAAATGTACAAATCCACAATATCATGGTGCCACTAAAACAATATCTAAACAAACTAAATGATAGGGCATAGGTAATAATAAACAACATATACTAAAAGATTGCTCAAGAACCCCTAATAAAGAATCAAATCAAGGATTGCATATAGCACAACACCGATAATGCATCAGTAATAGCATATAATGCAAACCAGGAAATGTTAGGGGAAAATACAACAGCTCACTGTGTGGTTAAGAAATATGGTTCCCGATCGTTATGATAACAAACAGGGAGGCTTTGTCTTCAATGTGTAGCGGGTATAATGTAGGAGTCCTAAGCGTGCGTTCCAGCATGGACCACGCTTGACTTCCGATGTAAGGGTGCCTGGAGGTGCCAAAATTTGTCCCAACATGTTTCATCTCTGACAGGAGACTTTCTCAAGGGTGCAATGTTCGTTTTCTCGCTACCAATAAACATTGTCCAATGAGATTATTGTGGTTCCAACGCACAAACAGATTTAATAGCAAAAGAAAGAAGGATTTACAGCAAGCCATGCTGAAGCATAAAATATATAACAATAAACAGGAAAGTATAAACCAAATACATTACATTGCGCCATCGCTCCCTGGGCCCAGGTCCATGTTCATCTTTGTAGTCAGGAAGAGAGATTTACACTGGCCCAGGAGCTTGCTTATATACAGTTTGAATTAACATAAACGGTGATAATGTCCCGAATATACACAGATAACACTAAGAGAGGTCTTCATTAGTCCAGGGTTAACAATGTTCCAGTAGATTGATGGTCATAGGTCAGTTCATTTGATCTTCTCTATGCGTGGGGACAACTTACTCCAACTGTTGCCTATGTGTCTTCCCGCTGAATAATCAGTTTAAACTGACCCATAAACAAAGTACTTTTGAGTATTGATCTCATATTACTCAGAATTTGCAACCGCTAGATGTGATTTCTACGCTGTCGAAGCTGGGATAATGCTGGTGAAATAAGCTTTAATATAAGACCAAACTATTTACCTTTTAGAGGACCTGAACCATAAATACCTTTACTATAATATTATCTATGTCTAAATAATCTCTAATACCTTTTACTAATAAATAAATGTGGATTGGAACCTTAATAAATGTGTACTATTTACAAGTGAAAGTGCGAATGTAAATGTCTGTGTTATTAATCCATGTGATTGCATCATTACACGAGGCACAATAATCTTAATCGCACGGTAAAACAATATTAATCAATTTAGCTTACTTCATCCAATTATTTGACTTCCACAAGGGAGAGTAGAGTGGATGTGAATGAAAACTCTACGTATTTAAGTGTATCGTTGAATTATAATTGACTTATGCGGGATACCTAACTTCTATCTTACCACATTGATCGGGCAGATTTAAGAACAAATCAACTAAACAGCACGTGTAATGTCTATAATTGATTAGAACTATAATGCTTTAAAAGGACAGTTGGTACCTTAAACACATAATAATACGGTAACAGTACAAATAAACAACCATAAGTGTTACATCAGTACAAATGTATAGATATATCTCATAAAGATGTTACATGGACATTTAATAAGATCAAAAAATGAAATAAACATACATAATTACAGCTGTATATCCAGTAAAGGTGTTATAATAACACAAATGCATAGATTTGTCTAATAAAGGTCTTTTACTAGACATATATTATATCGTGCTTTTGATAAGATTGAAATTAAAAGGCACGTATACATTATAAAGTGATAAACATTGATATGATAGTTTAGTGTGTCAATATAATAATAACGTATACCTTAAGATTGAATTAATCAGAAATGGTAAAGCACTAGTAGCTGCCTGCTGCGTTGATGTATATAGCATGTCTGCTTGTTTAATTATACACCATTGTCTTGTACATTGTCAGTACAAGAAAAGCGCGCAACTTTGTTTTCTTTATATGTGTATTGCATATGTCTGTCTCTATAATTATGGCCCTTAGTCACTCTAGTATAGAAAAAAGACACTTACATTTGAAATACAAAAGATGTGTATTAGATTTGTGTGCCTGCCTATTTATTCAACTGTGTAGATGTACTATATAGATGTGTATTGTATATGGCTGCTAGCATATTTATACCATACTTGCCAACTTGGGCAAGCTGGCGTCTGGTAGATCGGGGAGAGGTGGGCATGTGGGGGTTGGGGCTCAAGGAATAGAGTCATTGAGCCCGCCCCCTAAATTGCATCACACCTGTTTAGCCAATTACAGTAGGGGCTTTGCCACGATGATGCGTTAATCGCGTCATAAGCCCCGCCCCACCACTAAATTAATGGTTTCGGCCAGGAACCGGGAGTTTTGCCTGCCCTCCCTGGAGTCCGGGAGGACTCCCAGAAATTCTGGAGTCTCCTGGACATTTTGAGTAGGCAACTATGATTTATACGCCTGTGTACGTGTCAATGTATAGCGCACGTGTTTTGTAACCCTGTATTGTATATTTAACATATTTTATACTTGTGCCTTTATTTACTTATTAAGACATATAGTGCTCTAAAATACACATAATTAAATCACACATTCTTAATTCAACAGATTTATTATTGAACATTTTTAAAAAATGATCCGGTAAAAATATAGAGATATGCAAAATTGTGTATATATACTAGCACTATATAATCTAACTGTTTAAATATTTTTAAACTGGCTACTGCTTTGTGACATAACCATGTCAAACACATGAAATATCTCCATGATTATTTTCTCTAGTCCTTTTAATTTTTTGCAGCTAGTTGGAGCAATTCCTGGAATGTGGGTTCATTCATTCGCACGTATCTCCTGCAGCAGGGGCAAAGAACTACTCTTTGTTCCAACAATACCTGTACTTGCAGTTTTCTTGCCATAGCAAAAGAGCAGTGTCTTGCTGTTCTTCAACTGTATCCATAGAAGGAAAATAATTTGCTGCTGTGCGGTTGCGAACATGCACTGTAAACAAGCATTTGTGTTACAGAATGAATGAAGATGACGTATTTCTATCTTCTTTTAAAAGTTTTTGGGTGGTTATTAATGAACATGCTCAGCCCATTATTTAAATTTCTTGGGGATATCGCTACAGGAACCCCATATGTCATTGTGTTAAAACCAAATATTTTAACACAACAATATGGCTGTTAAAAGTCGCTGCCTGTCTGGTCGGTCTTCCGGTAATCTTTTAAAACGTGTCTAGTGTGTACGCATGATTCACCCCAGCGATCAGACCTTCAGTCATTAGTAAAATTGTTGTAGATAACATGTCGGTCAGAATATTCTTCAGTGTATACCTAGCCTTCGCCAATGTGTTTGAGGGGAAGGGTTTATTATCATGTCCACAGAAAAAGAGATGTGTCACGGTCACTTGGAGTCTCTACCCAGAATCTACCAGTAGTTGACTTTACCCACCAGAGGCGCAGAGTCTAACACAGTGGTTGGTCTTCTGCAGGAACTCCCGCAAGGAAGTATGGGTTTTAGCAGCTTCCACTGTGCAGTTTGCAGCCCTCTGAAGAGTATGGTAGAGTTAACGGATAACAGCTATAGAAGATGGTGGTCAGATGCTAGCCTGAGCTAGGTAGTAGGAGAGGCTCAGAAGTAACTGGAAGTCACAAGAGAGTAGAGGCTGTGCTGTGGTCAGCGGAGGATGGGCACAGAACGAGAATGCTTCTGAGGATGGCAGGTATAGTAGTAGGACACAAAGGAATGCACTGAGGTAGAGCTGTATTACCACTAATGTGGAGATGAAGTCTACAGGTTTTTGGTATGATAGCAGGAAACGTAAAGATGTCTGCGACTGACAGGTATTACCACTAATGCGGGGATGAGGTTTGTCCAGGCTGCAGGTACGATACCAGGTGGCGTGGAGATGTCTGCGGCTGACAGGTATTACCACTAATGTGGAGATGAGACTGTCCAGGCTGCAGGTACGATACCAGGTAGCGCGGAGATGTCTGCGGCTGACCGGTATTACCACTAATGTGGAGATGAGACTGTCCAGTCTGCAGGTACGATACAAGGTAGCGTGAAAATGTCTGAAGCTGACAGGTATTACTACTAATGTGGAGATGAATCTTGTCCAGTCTGCAGGTACAATACAAGGTAGAGTGGAGATGTCTGCGGCTGACAGGTATTACCACTAATGTGGAGATGAAGCTTGTCCAGTCTGCAGGTACGATACAAGGTAGCGTGGAGAAGTCTGCGGCTGACAGGTATTACCACGAATGTGGAGATGAAGCTTGTCCAGTCTGCAGGTTCGGTACAAGGTAGCGTAGAGGTGTCTGCGGCTGACCGGTATTGCAGCAGGTACATGGGAGACATACTTCGGCTGACAGGTATCACGATCCAGGAGGTGAGAACTCCTCGGTTACCTCGGCAGAATGAGGACCAAGAACAGGTAAGGAAGAAAGGTCAGGGGGAGCCTTAAATAGGGAGAGACAATTAGTGAACCAATGAGAGAGAGGAGAAGGTTTTAACAGTGCTCAGATCTGCACATGCGCAGAAGCATGGCTAAGATGGTGGACGTTCGCGGCGTTGGACGGGCGCCGACAGAGTAGTGAGTCGACTGAATCTTGACCCAGAAGAACCAGAGGTCTGGTGAGTAACAAGATGTCAGCTTCTGTAGGATTTTCGGAATATTATTAGCTCAGATTTTGAAAATGTTGAGTTGAAATTGATGAGAAGACATCCAAACTGAAATGGCAGAAAGTCATTTAGTTAGACAGGCCAATACATTTTGTGAGAGATGCAGAGAAGATAGATGAAGTGTGATATTATCCACATAGAGATAATAATGAAATCCAAAGGAGATTATTAGTTTCCCAAGGGAAGTGGAATAGATAGAGTATTGTAGAAGACCTAGGTCTGAGCCTTGTGGTACTCCACTTGATAGAGAAAATGGAGAGGAGGTGTGTCCACAGAAACAAACAAAGAAAAAGCAATTGGATAAGTAGGATTAAAACCAGGAAAGGACAATATACTGAAGGTTTAGGGAATGTAATGTTTGTATGAGAATGTGAATGGTCAACAGTTTCAAATGCAGCAGAGAGGTCCAGGAGAATTAGTGTCATTTAGATTTTGCAGTGATCAGGTGGTGAACCACAGTAGTCAGTGTAGTCCCTGTAGAGTGTTAGGGAGTAAAGCCTGATTGAAGGTCCAATAGGTTGAAGAGTATAGTCAAACCGCTTAAGAAGCTTGAAGGGGCAAGGAAGTTGAGAGATGTGAGAGCAATCTAAGAGAGGTATTTTTCAGAATAGGAGTAATTTATTTGCTTTAATAATGATGAAAAGATACATTTTGGAGAGAGAGATTACATATTTTTGTTAGCACTGGGATGGACGCAGGAGACAGAGATCGACTTATTTGTGAAGGTTTAGGGTCAAATTGACAAGTAATAGAGTTGTAGACTAGATGCCATGAGGAGGTTGTTGATTGGGGAAGAGGATACCATTTCTTGTTGGATCTTGCCAATCTTGTCCTTGAAGTAAGAAGCAACATTGTAGGCATTGTTCTAGTCAGATAACTTGGTTGAGCAGATATGAAAGATTGGTAGTATGCTTGTCAGTGTCCAAAATATTTTGATGGGACTGGTATGTAACAGAATATTTCAGGAAGTCATTAAAATTACACAACTTTTGCCAATGTTGCTCTACTTTTTAAGAATATTTTTGAAGACATTACCTTTTTTTTGTGTGCCACAGCTGAGATTATGGCCAACAAATAAAGTAAAGAGTAGCTGGGGCCATGTGATCAAGGGCTGCAATACGGAATCATATGTTTCTAAGCTAATCCTGGTATTCTGGCATTCTGTATCCATATCTCTTCAATTGATCCTGCTATCCAGTGTCCAATCTCTCTTGCCTTGTTGGCGAATCCTCGTCTCCTGTCGGTCTCGCCTGATACTCATCTACAAAACCGCGATCTGCGGGGTGAAGCAGCAAAGACCAAACCACGCTGGCAAACACCTTCATCTCATTATACAGCGCCTCTGTGGTGGGTGGAGTCAAACTACGCAGACCGTGAAGAATACTATAGTCCCGCCTAGTTTTGTGACAACTACGCTGACCAGCCTGAGGGGTCAATTATCATGATTAGAGGAAACACTGTACTTTGTGCATCTCAGCACTATTCTTCCCTGCACAGGCCAGGTAGTTGTTGTTGGTTATATAGCATGTTAGTGAGGACATGATATACAGTCGTAATGACACAACACTATGATCATGGAAACATTGCTATTGTTTTACATATAAAAATAGAATTGTTTGTGTATCATGCTTTAAATTCATTAATTCATCTAATTTGATATGATTATCTCTAAGTTTCCATGCTGTAATTTATGCAGTTTTATATATAAATAACAGAATGCAATTAATATGGACATGTTTTTATATATAAAGAATACAGCAGAAAGTGTGGCATTAGATAATTTCATTCTCCTTAATCAGTGTATAGACTATACAAAATCTATTTCCAGGCACTGGTAATACAGTCAGTGCTGATTTACAGTGCATTGGTTACTAACTAAACCTATGTAACAAACTATACATCTGGGAAATCACATCTGCACAATGATGAGTGCAATTATCCACTTGGATATAGATAAACTTTGAAAAAATCATGATCAAGCCTGTTGAGATTTTGCTGCAATTATGAATCATACACAATTCCCTATAAAAGGAGATGAATAACTAGATGTAAATCTCAGAGCTAAATTCTGCAATGTAAGTAGCACGCATCACTTTCATCTTCATTATACATGCTCATCTATACACACATAACTGTCTATACATCTTTATCACACATTCTCATCCATACACACATCACTGTCACTAAACCTCCATCATACACCCTCATCCATACACACATCACTGTCACTACACCTCCATCATACACCCTCATTTATACACATATCACTGTCTCTACATCTTCACAACACAGGCTCATCTTTACACACAATAGTGTCACTACACTTCCATCATACACCCTCAACTATACACACATCACTGTCTCTACATCTTCATCATACACCCTCATCCATACACACATCACTGTCACTAAACCTCCATCATACACCCTCATCCATACACACATCACTGTCACTAAACCTCCATCATACACCCTCATCCATACACACATCACTGTCACTACACCTCCATCATACACCCTCATTTATACACATATCACTGTCTCTACATCTTCACAACACAGGCTCATCTTTACACACAATAGTGTCACTACACTTCCATCATACACCCTCATCTATACACACATCACTGTCACAACATCTTCATCATACACCCTTATCCATATACACATCACTGTCACTACATCTTCATCATACACGCTCATCTATACACACATCACTGTCACTACATATCCATCGTACACCCTCATTCATACACACATCACTGTCACTACATCTTCATCATACACCCTCATCTATACACACATCACTGGCACTACATATCCATCATACACCCTCATTCATACACACATCACTGTCACTACATCTTCATCATACACGCTCATCTATACACACATCACTGTCACTACATATCCATCGTACACCCTCATCTATACACACATCACTGTCACTACATCTTCATCATACACGCTCATCTATACACACATCACTGTCACTACACCTCCATCATACACCCTCATCTATACACACATCACTGTCACTACATCTTCATCATACACGCTCATCTATACACACATCACTGTCACTACACCTCCATCATACACTCTCATCTATACACATCACTGTCACTACATCTTCATCATACACGCTCATCTATACACACATCACTGTCACTACACCTCCATCATACACCCTCCTTTATATACAAGTTGCAATACAAATACACTAAACACTGTCATCTATACACACAACACACTTACTGTATATTATACACTCACATCTACACACAATGCTGTCACTGTACGTACATTATACCCTCATCTTTACACACATAACTTTTACTAGACCTACATCATACACTTCCATCCATATACACATATCACTGTCACTTCAACTCCATCAAACAACATCACCTAAATACATATCATTGCCACTGTACCCACCTCTATTCCTCTTATTATATATTTTAATAATCTCTTGTAGAATTAAGTGCATGGTAACTCATACTGTATATATATATATCTTAATGTTCCTCACTGCATTGGTGGTAAATAGTTTATGTGACATGTCATCTCTGTCTACAGGTAATGGTCAACAAATTTGTATAAAATGTTCAGTTTCTCTATAGCTACTTGGACCTTGATAATATTTATACTTCTTCAATTGATTCAAACCATGGATTTGAGATGTAGACTGGATTTCCCCACTCTTGAAGGGTTAACACAACCTGGAGATATCATGATAGGAGTTTTGATACCTATTTTTATGGATAAAGTTTACCAAAACATTTTATTCACAGAAAGTCCACCAAGGATCAAATGTGCACTGTAAGTATGGATTAAAGATGCATAATTTCTACATTGATTGTACTGAATGTGTAACGGAATACAATTATAGCAATAAGTCTAAGGGGCATATTCAATTAGCTTTCGGATTCGCGGTAACGGAAAAGTGCGCGTTCTTGCGGGTATTACGGTACCGCACTAACGCAGATTTTCGTTATTGCGGTAACGTGTATTACGTTTCGCGGGTGTTCCGGCGTGTTACCGCGAATCCGAAAGCTAATTGAATAAGCCCCTAAATGTCTCAAAAACATTGGAACTATTCTATTTTATTTGTATGTTCATTTTTGATTGATATCACTTTAGCTATAGCCTTCACTGTTGCTGATGTCATTAAATGATGTCACTGTCACTACACCTCCATCATTAATTTATACATACATACATACATTATTGTCTCTATTGGACCACTTTCTGCCTATATAGGTGTGCCCCTGTATTCTGCTAATGGAAAATGCTACTACTAGTAAAGAATTGTGGGTCTGGCTGGAAATCAACAAGGTCGAAAATTTAGAAATGTTGTTTTGTTGTCTAGTTTCCACTTAGTACCACCCCTTTAGTTGTAAAGATCTTGTATATTTTTCTCCTAAAATCACACCGCATATATCTTTAATTAATCATGAGTGTGAGCAATCACTGCTACCAGTCCAGGCCATGAGCGCTGGTATCACTTTTAGGAGTGGTAGACAAGTTGTTGGCTTTTTCTTAATTATATACTTATTTTTAACCTTTGCGTGATCAGTAGCATCATCACATACCTTGCACGGGGAATCGAGCACCCACAACAAAAATGCCTCCTGACAGGCATATCTACGGCTGCTTCCCCCACTCTTAATTTTCTGTAATCAGGGTAACATACCCTTACTGTTCTTGCTCTATGCTTGCCCAACCCTTCCTTCCTCCACTGAAAGGAGAGTAGTAAGTGTTAGATGTGAATGAGTCTGCATTCCAATATGCAATTTTGTTGGGCAGTGCACAAATACGGATATGCAGATTTTAAGTAAAAAATACGTTCTTCCAACTCTACAAAAGGCTCCCAGTGAAAGTTTTCAAGATAGGAGGAACATTTAACAGAAAATAGGAATGTCGTTTGATTACAATTCAGGAGAAACAGGTGGAACCCACCTAGCGCCAATTAAGAGTAAGGCTGCTCCTATTAATCGAGACAGGATAGATGAGTCCCAACTTTAGACTCATATTTTCTTCTAGAGTGACTGAGGAATACCAAGTCCTTAATCTTAATCTTTGCATATACTTTCAAGATAACAGAAATCCAACAAGTAACTATACTGGATCTGTATAGGCGTAAAATCCCCCCACCATGCCCCGTAATATGCTATACAGTCTTCCAATACAACGGTAAGGCTGGGAGTAATGATGTTAGTAACAAATTTATCCAAAACAGGGAATGAATTAACAAATGATCTCCTCATAGGGAAACAGTCCTTATTCTAATGACGAGAGGCAGAGGGTGTAATTTTAGCTGGGAGTCCAGCTCATCACAACTTACTAGCGTGGAGCTGCCACAGCAGATTAATACCATGTAGGAATTGTTTTTGTTTTCATATAATGCAGCTTTGCTCCACCTCTGCTATGTCTAGAGAAGTTTCACTCATGGAGGAGTTGATACAACAGGGTGCAAATAAAGAAGTAAAATGTGCCACTCTTTCCACCTAATTTGTCTTTGTACTTACAGTACACCCCATAGTACCCAGTTTCAGTGAAAAGGCCAAAGGCTCTTCGCAACGCCAAGGATTTCTACAAATGAGAGAGGGACACAATGACCCTCATGGATTACCACAAAATAGATATTACAATACTTACTTTTCAATCTGCTTTTCTAAATATATTTACACCGTTTCAACTTAATTACTCTTATGATACTGTTTCTTTTCTCTGTGTAATTAACTGTTTTTATTTACACTGTCCTATATTTATTGATTTCCTGAAGATTTAGTTTGGATGCCTACAGAGGACTTCTAGCCATAAAGTTTGCTGTAGAAGAGATTAACATGAATCCCAATGTTCTCGGCAACGTTACATTAGGGTTGCAGGTGTATAAAACATGTAATGTGCCTCACTATGAAGTACAAGGAGCTTTACATTTGTTAACTGAATCCGGCACGGCCATCCCCAACTACAGGTGTCCTGGACAACCAATCTTCAGTGCTGTTATAGGATCTTCCTTTTCCTCAAACTCAATTATCTTGGCAAATATTTTAGGGGTCTTCAGACATCCTCAGGTAAGAAGGTTTTAATCATGTGACCTATAGTTCTATACTTTTAATGTAATTAAGAATGTACAGTATATTAGTTTTCATAACAATGACTAGATACTGACATGGTTAGGACTGTAGATTATCAGAATTATCTTATTGTTTCGTGTGAGTGCTAAAGGTGTGCGCATAAAGGATTTGTATTAACCCCTCCGCCGCCATAACAATATCTCGGTTGCACATTGCCCACCGATCGTTGTTTAATAGGCATATCCCTATATCTATTCTAGTCTCTTTATATACAATTTAGGGTATAATTTATTTATTTGTTGGTAATTACAATCATATCTTTTAATAGACCATAAAATGCATGATTTGTAGACTGAAATAAGATAATATACAAATGGAGCAAGTTTATTTTTAGACAAAGACGCTACTTACCATGAGTTGTACAGGGCATATCATATTCTAAATCCATCAGGTTCCATTGGACTCATTCACACACTGGGCTTAATTCATGTCAGAACACAACTTGCATGTAGTTGCTTATGTAAAAAGAACATGGAACTTGTGTGTAGTTCTGACCATATTGAAATCCAAGGGGTAAATTTATCAAGCTCTCAGTTTGACAAAGTGGAGATGTTGCCTATAGCAACCAATCAGATTCTAGCAATCATTTATTTAGTACATTCTACAAAATGACAGCTAGAATCTGATTGGTTGCTATAGGCAACATCTCCACTTTTTCCAACCCCCAGCTTGATAAATTTACTCTCAAGTGTATCTTAATATACATTTCCATTTGAATCTGGGTATAAGAGTGCTCGAACACATTTTATCAGTAAACTCATTTATATAAATATTACATTTCAAATATTATATATTATTTTTACATGAGTTACATAAATAAAGATGCTTTTAGTGTGTATTGTACATACAATGCGTTTATATAGTCGATCTTAGTTGCATATAGGTGTTCTGTGCTAGCTAGTGGCATGCATAGCTATTGCTTTTAAACCAAAGACTATGCTGTGTCAGTCACCACTATCAGTCGGCATTTATAACTGGCCTGTAGTGGGTGCAAAAGATACGGCTGAACCCTAGTGTACTTTTGGGCAACCCAGGACTTCAATAGGTCGCATCAGCGTCAGAATGCTAAAACTATACATGGACTGCATTAGTCTGCCTCTTCCCTCCCACATACTGCCTCTCAAGTCATAGGCAGTTGTAAGGGTTATTTGCATTTAGACATGAATTGCTTGCATTGGCATTCATTGGCATACGGTACGTTTCGGAGCTCGCGCAGATTGAATTCACGCAGAATATGTCACGCAAACTGACTTTTCTCTAAATATAAATTTAAGACCACTCTATGTAAGCGGTCAGAGCACAGGGATTTTACACATTTTAAAGTTTTTAGTGATGAAGAACATATCAGAAAATCATGGTTTTAAAGTATATATGTGCAATTTCCTTTTTTTTCCAGATCAGTCCATTAGCAAGTATGTCTCTTCTAAGTAATAAAATAATGTTTCCCTCATTTGTCAGGACTGTTCCCAGTGATAAGGAACAGTCTATAGGACTGGCTAAGCTTATTCTGCACTTTGGTTGGACCTGGATTGGTCTGTTGGCTGCAGACAGTGATTATGGTCTACAGGGTATTCAGCCAATCAGACAAGAGATAATAAAGGCTGGAGCATGTGTGGCCTTCACTGAATATATCCGTTTATATCAACCAGACCGCAATGCTCCCCACATAGTCAAGGTCATTAAAGAGTCGTCAGTTAAAGTTTTTATTATCTTCTCTACTGATATTGATTTGGTTCCTATCATGAGTGAGATGCTGAAACAGAAAATCAAAGGGAAGATTTTTGTGTCATGTTCTGGTTGGTCAATGTCTAGTTTGTTCTCAGCTGAAAGCTTTTTTCCGATTTTATCCGGGTCCATTGGTTTATTTATCAACAATAGAGTGATTCCAGGATTCAGTGACTACCTAAGCAACATTCAACCTTCTTTGGAAGAGTCCTGGGAAAACTTATATTGGGAGAAACTTTTCAATTGTAAATTTCTGTATCAGAAAAACTTGACTGGTGCTTTGGATCCCACAGTGACAGAGTGCACAGGAGCAGAGAGTATAGACAGCATTGAGAACAGCATAATCTACACCAACAGCTTCAAATTTAGTCATGGTTATTATGCTGCTGTTCATGTTGTGGCCAAAGCTTTGGAAGACATGAAAAATTGGAATTCAAGAGAATCAACATTTAGTTACATGAGCAATAAAGACATTTTCAATTTTAAGTCATGGCAGGTAAAGTTATGTGTGGGTTTAATATACTCTATAAGTAAACCTGTGCAATATTGTGTTGGGGACAAAAATATCTCTCCATGTGAACACACCTGAAATAAGGGACTATTTTTGATATATACAGTATATACAGTATATGTATATATACAGTATATACATATATCTATAATATAAATGTCTAGTGGCGTGTGTTAGTCTGTCTGTGTGTGAAAAAAACAAAACCAAGCTGCAGCGCCACCTGCTGGGCGGAGTTATACACTGACCTACTAAATTCTTAGTGTGTGTGGAAAAAAAAATTCAGAAAGGGCTGAAATTTGGTATACTAAGATGTTTTTAATTTGTTAATTTAATTTGTTAATTGTTAAAAGTGTTTATAAAGATTTTAAAAAATATATATATATATTTCTTGAAGGAGAAGTGACAGTTGGGAGTGGTTGGTGGTTGCAGGGGGTGACAGTGGGGAGTGGTTGGTGGTTGAGGCCTGGGCTATGGCCCAAATGCATGACAAGAACCTTTTTAACACCTTAAGTAGCTTGATTTGACTAGAATGCATGAGTATCATGCACGGGTTAACTTGTGTATATATATATATATATATATATATGCGATAAGCAAAAATTGATATAGAATGGCGCTAATAACCACAACGTAATGCAGAAATATAAATGTCAATTATAAATATAGTATCCAGATAAAGGAAAGTTCCAGATGTGTAGTTTAGCTCAATTATGAGCGGCAGCCACGATGACCTGCAGCCAGATGGTTAGTCCGGGTAAGAGTAGACACTGCAACAAGAGACAGGCAGGGTGCCTCAATGTGTATTATCAGATTTATAATATAAATAAATGTAATATGTTGCGTACCGTGAGGTAATAGTGGATCATCAAATCAGAGATAGGGAATCCTCCTCATAGACTATTCCTCCCAATATTTTCGAAATTCAGACAATGTAGAAAGAAAAGCAACATGGAGTAGTATTGCCAAGCAGTTGAACCAACACCACTGGTGGATATATATATCACCTATTAACACTGGGCTTCCTTAACGTGAATCAACACAAATGCCCCAGGTGAAGATAAATATAATATATGGAACACCCATGTGGAACAACCATATATAAGATTATAAACTGCGTACCAGATGGTCTCAGAGTGACAACATGTAATTGCTTCTTGTAGATCAAATGTAAAATACTTCCATCCCAGCCTCGTTGCGTGACGGCAATAATGACAAGGAAAAGGTATGGTGTAAAAATACAATAACAATTTATTAAAAAAAAGGTAATAATGCACTTACATCAGGGTGCGCAGATAGACACTGGCAAGGATAAGCTCGACGCGTTTCGTCCCGGTAAAAAACGGGACTTCCTCAGGAGCAGGAATAGTAATATGTTTATAGCTAAGTTTCCAGCTTTAAATAAGACGGTTGCGCCATCTTGGCGCATGCGCAGTTGCCGCCCATCACAGCGCATGCGTCAATACAACTTTATCAATAATAACAAAAAGCATATCCCGGAAACAAAAAACTTAATTGATACCAACATAAAAACTACATATGCAATATAACAGCGCTCGATTGGCTCTTAATGAATATCAAACATAGATGATTATCTATCTAATATGTAAAATAGACATCACAATATACTGTTGAGCACGTCCAAAAAACTTGATCAACCTTAACATCTACACATAAATAGCTTATTTCGACAGAATGCCGGTATATGTATAAAACTATTGCGTCATATCCGTGGCTATAAAAATATCTCAAATTACAACATATATGTCCCAGAATATTAAATAAAAACCTATAAATATACCCTACTGCGTTACACAGGATTATCATGGTAGCAGGTATAAGTAATGTCAATTTAAACCTGTAATAACGCATGCGCAGATGGCATCCATCAAAACATACTCCCTAACATTAACATGTATATATAAAAAAGAATCCCAATAGAAGAGTGAACATTCATTAAGCTCCCACTTAACTTCCTACCTTTTCTTCTGACTCTTCCCCTCCATTCCCCTTCCCCTATCCCTATCCTCCGTCTCTCCCCTGTGTTCTCTGTCAGTCCACCCCTCCCCTTAGATTGTACGCTCCTTTGAGCAGGGCTTTCTCTCCTCCTGTCTTCACCACTTTTAACTCTGCTCGCCAGCTACCCTGCCTTCCTCCTCGAGGACCCTCTTCCCGCGTCCCCTCTTGCTCCCTTCTCTTCCCCCTGGGGGTCTCCCTCTCATCTGTGCCCTCCCTCCTAAGTGCCGTTGCTGGCTGACCTTCCCCTCTCCCCTCCCCTCTAGCTGTGCCTTGAGCTCACTGAGTTACTGTGATTATTGTTTACTATTCTGTGCTGTCTCACCTCGTATTGTAATCTTGTCTGTCCCTGTACGGCGCCGCGGACACCTAGTGGCACCCTATAAATAAAAATTAATAATAATAATAATAATAATAATAATAATAATAACATGTATAATCTAACCGCGCCCTATCGGCGCTATATATCTACCTATTAAGAGAATAAAACTATGTTACATGCGTGAAGTAGCATCAACTTGGATAGCTAACACCACAACAGCGCATGCGCCCAAATAGCTTTATCAACATAAATAAGGACAAATACCTCAAACTACAAGTATTGCAACCAATTTACCATCTATGTAGCTATATAATTGAAACAATTTATGTATATAGATAAAACAGAAAATATATTCAACCGAACTATATACAGATGAATACAATATAACATTGTAACAGATTAGTAAAGCTAATGTAGAAATGTACCCCCAAAATACTCGCCGGTAGACAATAGCAAGCACTGAGGCCATTATTTGTAAATAAATCTATATAGTGAACAAAGTGCAATAGATATAAAAGGAACATCAAATATCCAACCTAATCCAAAACCCCATAATTAAATGATGAATATACCTCCAAATTGAGGTTCATAACTGATTATATACAAAAAAGTTATAATATGAACAGCATAGAGTATATGATATGTCTTAGATGTATCCCAATAGTGACAGAGAATGAGAAATACAAATCCTAAAAATTGCATAAAGATATTATAAAAAGGGGGCTAGCTCACAGTTCTCATTAAGGCCAGATGGTGTCATAGCACCTAATTGGAAAATCCAAAACATTTCACGTTGAGAGAGTTTACGCTGTAGATCTCCCCCCCCCCCCCCTTGAATTTAATATTACTTTTTGCAAAGCCATAAATTTAAGATGTTTTGGGTCGCTGTTATGTTTTTGTGCAAAATGTCTAGAGACAGAATGGCTTTGTACTCCATTCTTAATCTTACGGATGTGTTCCTGGATACGTAGTTTTAGTAAATGTTTGGTCTTGCCAACGTATTTTAGTTTACAGGAACACTCCAACAAATAAACAATGGAGGTTATTAAACAATCCATTCGATGTACAGCATTAAATTTCCTGCTATTATCATGATAATAAAAAAAGGTTTTTGCTGGATTCATATACCGACATATATTACAGTGGGTACACCTAACCGATCCTATTTTGTCTGGAATAAAACTAGAAGTTCTCTGAATAGTTTTATTGTTTAAAAGTAAGCTTGGAGCTATCAAGTCCTTCAGACTACGGTTTCTCCGAAAACTTATCAATGGTTTATCTGGAAGTATTGTAGAGAGTACCGGATCCCTCTGCAGGATACCCCAATGTTTCCTTATTGTTGACCTTACTAGGTTCTCCCCACTATTAAATTCTGTAATAAATGGTAACATTTCACCTTTATCCTGTTTAGTTGTATATTTCAACGTTTCTGCCCTACCTTTCTGTTTAATTTTATTGGTGGCATCGCTAAGAACTTATGGTGGATATCCCCTTTCTTTAAAACGGTATATATATACATTAAGTTGTTCCTCAAAATCATTGTTGCGACTGCTTTGTCTTCTTATCCTGTTGAACTGAGAGAAAGGGATATTCTCCTTCCACTTTCTCTGATGGCAACTATTAAAGTGTAGATAGCTGTTTATATCCACATGTTTAATGTAATTTTTAGTAATGACCTGAGTATCATTTGATGTTAAAATGAGGTCCAGATATTCCACTTGCGTATCATTTATATTGGCTGTGAACTTAAGATTATACTCGTTCCTACCAATATACCCAAGAAACTCATCAAATTCATCACGAGTACCATTCCAGACAAGTAATATATCGTCAATGTAACGTTTGTACAACTTCATTTTGTCTGAGAAGGGTTTAGGTCGATATATATACTAAGTTTCCCAACTACCCATATGAAGGTTGGCGAAGCTGGGTGCAAAGGTGGTACCCATGGCCGTACCCCATGTTTGAAGGTAAAATGTGTCCAAAAAATTTAAATAATTATGAGAAAGGATAAAATAAATGAGATCACATAAGAAATCTCTATGTCCCACTGAGATAGAACTATCCTGATTCAAAAATTCACTACAAGATTCAATGCCCTTTTCATGTTGTATGGAAGTATAAAGAGATTGGACATCAATGGTTGCCCAATGATAATTGCTGTCCCATGCAAACTCTTGTAGTATTTGTAGACTACTATTTGTGTCCTTAAGATATGAATTCAGGGAACTAACATAATTCCTGAGAAAGAAATCTACATATTTAGACGAGTTGGACGTGTATATATATATATATATATATATATATATATATATATATATAGTAACAAAAGGAGGCATTTAGCTGGCAATATGCAGAGAAAGCAGGGTAGTAGAGTAAAACATTTGTGCAGTAATGCACCTAGATTGGATATAAAGACCTATGTATGAAAAGCAAAGTTTAAGTTTGGTTTAACTTACATGACTTGAAATCCTTCCTCTCAGCAAACAGACAAGGTGTGTCTGAATTACTGAGCCAGTGATGGGCGTTTCCTTTTAAAGAGAAGGTGGGTGTGTCACCTGTCCATCAAGCTAAGGCTGGGGGAGGAGTATCAGGTATAAAAGCTTGTTTATATCATTTGTGCACTGAGACCAATGCTGGGTGACCTGCCTGTCCTGAGAGAGAGCTGGACTATGTATAGCTAGTGTTTAGGGTCTCCATGATTGCTGTACAAGTATACGGTGTCAAACATTTACCATCCTGACAATAAAGCACCATAAAAAGGAAGTTATTGTTCGCGTGTGCTTCTGCAGTAGCAGGCTCTTGCCACAATATATATATATATATATATATATATTTCAAAGATAGCTGTTTATTTTAATGCGCCCATCTTCATAAAAGATTTACATTTGTGTGACTGTTTCGGCTCCCTCATTACAGGTGTGTTCACATGGAGAGGTATTTTTGTCACCACTACCGCTTAAGTTTATTTTAAAAGTAGATAATAAAGTAGTAGAATAGTCATTTTAATCTTTAGGATGTCAATATTATTATTATTATTATTATTATTATTATTAAAGATGTAGGAGGGAACATATGATCCCTACTGGGACCTCCCTGGCTCTAACAGCCCTTGATTAAAATTCTAAATACAATGTACAATATAGGTGACCCTGCATCTTGAACCACGGTTCACCAGACCGTTATCAAACTAGAAATATACAACAATGTCAAGCGCTGGATAGACCTATAGTTATGGTATTGGTTGTTCCCTTTACGTGGGATACAAGAAATCAATTATACAGGCGTAATAAAAATTTATTTATTTCTATATATCCTATAACATACAATATAAAATCACATGGCTGTAAAAAAATCGCTAAGAGGAGACAAAAAATGGCTCGACTAGCTTTGCCAAATCGTGCTACTTCATTTCCTATGCATACAAATAAGCACGAATAATAGTCATCCCTCAGGTTATTGCACAATAAACCAAGTCCCTGCGCAATTCATACCATGTCAACGATGGTAAATACAATGTGTATACTCAGAGATTTCACTCTATGGGGTATATATTGATAATATTGGAGAAGCAAAAGTTGAAATCCGGAGAGCGAATGCATTCATGATTCCTATAGGAAAAAATATATTTTTATTACGACTGTATTATTGATTTATTGTATCCCATGTGAAGGGAACAACCAATACCATAACTATAGGTCTATCCAGCGCTTGGCATTGTTGTATATTTATAGGTGTAGGAAGCCCCAAAAATTATGCTCATGAAGATCATTATTCATTTTTGCTCGACATTTGCAATTTGGATCAAACTAGTTTATCTCTTTTTTTTATTTTTTTAATTCTGACATTAGACGTTTGATTCAATTTGCTCCAAACATCCAACACTCTAATTAACTCTATCCACTTCCTCTACAATCTTGGAGCAGCAATCAGCACAAGGGGCCTGATTCCTTAATGTTCTTAACTTAAGAAATTTCTTATTTAAGTCTCCTGGACAAGACCATGTTACAATGCAAGGGGTGAAAATTAGTTTTCTATTTTGCACATAAGTTAAATACTGACTGTTTTTTCATGTAGCACACAAATACTTGATAGCTTAAGTTAAGATCCTTAATGAATAAGGCCCAAGGAGTGTAAATGTTAAGGAGGGTATTTTTCTTAGTGTTTCTTTCACTTAAAATTCAGGTTTTTTTTTTATTTAGGGAAGTGTGCTGTTTTGTATGCTTCTTTTTTGTCTTTTTAGTGTTTTTTTTTCATTTGTAAACCTCCTCTCATTAGTTTTCCTTTAGCTGTTGTCGAAGAAATCAGTTGTTGAATTTTTACCCAAGTGTATTTCCCTCAACAATGGATAGGTGGCTGAATAGCATTCACCTTGATCTTCAATTAAATGGTTCCCCAGCCCATTTTATCAGTGCCCCATGTAGCTGGAGTGACTGATATAGATGAGTGTGTTCTACTCTTGTCTAGGGTCAAAATTGTATTTCCTCATAAAAGGAGACTTGAAACACAAATATCCTTTAATAAATGGTCAAGAAATAGATTCTTCACCATCATCATCTTGATCACCCACATTGTAGCTATCCCCATCGCTAGTGGCTTGAATATATTAGTTATCCATTCTTGATTAGTGAGGGTTACACGTGGGGCTTACAAGCCTCTATTTGTTGTTATGAAGATAAGCATTTCCTCATTTTTGGTTGAATAGATGCCCAGATAATACACTAGAACATTATTATTATTATTATTATTATTATTATTATTATTATTATTATTATTATTATTATTTATATGGTGCCAACATAGTACCCAGCATAGTACATGTATGATACAAACAAATAACAATGATATGAAACAGAAGCTATAGATGACTCCGACCATATAAGCTTACAATCTTAGAGGTGGGGAAAATACTTTATACGATCGGTAGTGGTAGAACAATTGCAGCTCTTAGTGAATATACACGTTCATAGATAAAACCCCTGGGCTAATTCTTGGCTCCAGCGGATATGTGTATACAGGTACTGTGCTAGTTTCAGAAACAGATAAGTGAAGCTTATTCTGCAAGTATTCAATGCAATCACATTCAGGTGAAGGTATCATAGGCAGTTTATGTAAGCTTCCACCATTTTCATGCCATAATTTGCAGAATTTGGTGAGCTTTGATCCGGTTTCGAAAAGCAACTTATGCATCACTCCCATCAATATGGATTTATTTTTCATTGGAGTTTGTGGAGTTTTTATGTCCCTGGAAAAGATTTTGATGAAAGTGACAATGTGCACTTCTTCCTTGTGTATGTAAAATAAATTATGAGTGAAAACTTCATTGGTTTTAATGCTTCAAGTTGAAGTATAACATAGTGGGGATTTGACATATTGTATGAATTTGTATGATAGGCTAGAAAGCACAACAAATAAACAGATATACATACACACATGCAGAAGCACAGACACAGTTACACCATACTTCTGCAAGTACTGATCCAGGAGATAGAAGTTGGGAGGTGGGTGTGTGGGGGCGGAGCTTAGCGAAACATGTCATCTGACCCCACGAACAAACTAACAGCACATTTTTACCTATTACAGCAGGGGATGGGGCCACAAATATGCGGAAAACGTGTCATAAGCCCCGCCCACTGCACTAGTGAAGCCGACAAGAATCGGGAGGTTGCCTTGCTCTCCTGGGAGTCTTCGAGGACTCCCAGAAGTTCGGGAGTCTCCTGGACAGCCCGGGAGAGTAGGCAACTATGAGTTACACAAACACACAGATACACAGACACACATATCCATAGACACACATGTAGACAGAGTTTTTTGTAACTCATGTTTTCAAATTACAAAAACGAATTCAATTTCTACATTACAGCTCCTGCACTATATAAGGAATGTGAGAGTTACACTGAGCAGCGGAAGTAACATTTATTTCGATGATAATGGAGACATCCCTGCACTGATATACGACATTGTGAACTGGCAGCTGACCCAAGAAGGGACTCTGGGACAGGTCAAGGTCGGCAGTTATGAAACCGCAGCATCTTCTGGTCAATTTTTCAACATCAATTCAAGTCTGTTGTTGTGGGCTATGGGAGAAAAAGAGGTGGGAACCTTGTAAAGATTGTCAGTATTAATTAAAAGTATAATGTAGAAGAAGATGCATGAAGTTTTAAGATAAATTATTGGGCTATATAAATTAATATCAAGGGTTTGGAAAATAATTTACCCCACAACCAGTCCTCTCAGGACTAAGGGGGTTGGCCGGTCGTCATGTCTCTAATAGCTACCGAAACCAAATGGTTCTTTTATTGGAGCTGCCAGTACTATGACATTAATGAAGGACAAACACCTACAATCACCCAACCCCCGCAGCCTTCCTTAAGAAGTTTAAAAATATAATGGGAATCTTTCTTGCAGTGGTTCAAATGAAGTAACAAATAAGAAATGCAACTTGACATCATCTAGCCGTAACATCTAGTCGTAACACCATAAGAATTAAGTTCTATCATTTGTTTTCATCATTGTCATCACCATCATCATCATTATTATAATGATCACCACCATAAACCTGTGTTAAAGGCCTCAGGTACATGCGGAAGATATAACTCTAAGAAGCATATCTGTGGAAGCCTCCAATACAAGTTAAGCAGCATCTCCAATCTGACATGCTACACTTACATGACCTTACTGTACTCAACTTACACTTGTCGGCCCCCTATCCACCTCTCTTAGCATCTGGGGCCCCACGTCTAAGATTCACTCCAAACAAAATACAATTGTATATTCATGAAATGCTGAGTAGTGAAATGCGTATATATGCAAATGAAAATGTACTTGTGTTGAACGCTTGTAATAATGGTTTCCTCAGAGGAAGTGACGGATGTGTGTTGGCCCAAAGTCAGTTTGATATCTTTCTTAGGAGAGTGTGTGCAGAGATCACCTACATTAATAAGATTAGGGCAAAATTACAGCATGAGACAAACCTGAGTTACATCTGGGGAAAAAGCTGGGTCAGAATTTCTTGGGAAGAGTAATAGACCGAAAGACAGTAAACAGCCATTGCATTAAATCAGTGGATGATTATCGACAATATTGCAGAAGGGATTTAAAACTTTTCGAAAGGAAAAGACCGCCATGTTGGGTTGAAATATGTATACTTTGGTCTGAGAGGTCACGTTCAATTTAGACAATTGATTGAGCACCCGACACATCAATTTCACCAATCATATATAACTGTGAGTCACTTCCAGTGAAGTATAGCCGAATTAGCTGCTTCATGGGTTGGTAGATTACACCAATCACCAAGTTTGTACCTGTAAATTATAGTCATAATGATATACCTGCAGGATTATTTATGTTAAAGATTAATCCAACCACACAAATTTTTTTACCTAGTATTTGCTTAAAAATTCCTTGACAAAAAATAAAATAAACTGCCATTAGCCTTCATCAATGGGTTAAATATAAAATAATAAGGGACGGTATCAGTTTATTTTCACAGTATAATGCGTGCTCTTTGCAAGAACCAAGAATAGGCATTTCCAACATGTTGCCATAACCAAAGTGCATGATTGACACTAAATGGACAAATATCAACACATATTTAGACACAAAATGACAGCATATTCAACAATGATCAAATTAAAATTTACTGAAACATTTTTGCCATGCCCGAAAGTCCAGTTACTGTTGGCCTTTATTTGTAGTTCTCACTAATAAGCCTCATTGTGACCTGTGTGTATATATGCATTTATGAAGCCTATGTTCCCTTATGACTGCAGAACAACATGGCACACTATAGAGATACAGTAATGTGCGATGCTTGTTTTCAAGAATAAAATATCAACATTGTGTCGTATCATCAGATCCCTCGCTCAGTCTGCAGTGAGAGCTGTCTCCCAGGTTTCAGGAAGGCTGCTATAAGAGGACAACCTGTATGTTGTTTTGAATGTGTTCCCTGTCTATATGGAGAAATATCTAACCAGACAGGTAAGTGACAGGCCTGCTGATACATGCTGGGATATTAGAGATATTAGAGACATTACTTTTTTTTTTCTGCAGCTTGAGATATTAAATGCTGTTCTTAAATAAATTCATGAATATTGATGTGGATGAGGCTAAAACCACCATTTAGTTAATCATAAATTATCAAGACAAGAATAAGCTGGAATGATTTGGGCCGTAACAACAGTCACAGGATTAAAATTAAGTTATAGCTAAATAATTCAATAAAACATTCAAATTTCTAGACCAACTTGTTGCCAGAAATGTATTAGAACTTATAAAACTTGACAGTGTTAGGGATCCTAGTATGAAGGCCACAGAGAGTAAGGTAAATTAACAGAGTGTCTTTATTTTAAACACAGGTCACACAGTTATAAACTAGATGCAGTCAATGGTAAAGCAGCTAACACAAGTCCATAGGAACAGCAGGGACAGGATACCAGGATTACCAGGTTTAGCTGAGGAAGCAGAAGACAATGGATAACAGGCACAATTGGTGTACTGCAGTGACAAGATACCAGAATAACCAGGTTTAGCTGAGCAGCTGGACTTACTGGATACAAGGCATGGTTATAGAACTGCAGGTACAGGATATTGGGATCTCCAGGTTTAGCTGAGAAGCAGGAGTTATAGGAAACCATGCACAATAGGACAGCTGTGGGTACAGGACACTGGAATCTCCATGTTTAGCTGAGCAGCTGTAGTTACTGGATAGCACATAAGAATAAGACAGGAGGAAGGTCAGAATAGCCAAGGCCAGAAGCCAGTAGATGCACAACAGTACTGGGGATAAAGAAGAGTGAAGTAAAAATGAAGTTAAAGTCAATCTCACTGAAAAAGGTGCAAACCAATGAGACAAACATGAGTCAGATATCTGGTTACAAATCAGGAGTTACTCAGAGGGTCCAGCAACAAAAACAATTAAACTGACACCAGTCTGTTGGTAAAGGCAGTCTTAATAAAGGCAAGACATGGGTGATTAGTCAGGGGAGTGAGATTGACTCCTACAGGTGAGGATGAAAATGTATCTGGTAACACAGAGGCATTGCAGGTCTGATTGAAAAAAAGGAGTCCTTGGGATGTCTCTTTTCATTACATCATTTGTGTTCCAAAAGAAAAAGGAAACATACCCAGAGTGTATAGTATGTTATTGTTAAGGCCCATACGAAGTCTAACTGCTATTACATTCAGCTGAAGAAAAAAAGTCTTGGACATTTATTATACCAATGTCCATTGTTGCCTAGAACTTTGTCTGTTTCTTCAGTTAAGTAGAGAAGTATTGCCATTTGTCTTGTTCTTTTATATGCTTGTTTAATATTTTAAATACTTTGATTAAGAATCTGTTGTATTTCTAACTTTTAAATATTTTAAACATTTGAATTTTAGACAATAAAATTTATTTATATATCAAATTAAATTTGATATGTATTCTTTTTCTCTGAGAATATATTTCTTGTACACAAGTGGAATCACACATACCAATGGACATGGGTAGTTTATTATAAAAGTTTGGTAGATCATATCTCTGATCAATTTTTAGTGAAAGAAACACAAGGAGTTAATGGTAACGTTTCAGCATGAACGGATGCAGATGTTTCCATGTGAAACGTACTTTACTGTAATAATTCTATTTCCTTTCTTCATTTACCAAATATAAAATGCAATAAGTAATCATTTATTTATTTTATCTTGCAGATTCCCTTGATTGTCTGAAGTGTCCCTGGGATCAGTGGCCAAACTTTCAGAAAACCAAATGTTTACTGAAGACTATTGAGTATCTGTACTATGAAGACCCATTAGGAGCAGCATTGGCAGCATCCAGCATACTGTCCTCATTCATTCCTATTTTTATTTTAAAACTCTTCATCCAATATAAGGACACTCCTATAGTGAAAGCTAACAATTATTCTCTAAGTTGCCTTCTGTTGGTGTCCTTGTCTTTGTGTTTTCTATGCTCATTAGTTTTCATTGGTTATCCCCAACCGGAAAATTGTTTCCTGCGCCAAGCTGCTTTTGGCCTAGCTTTTGCTCTTTGTGTTTCTAGCATTTTGGCAAAAACAATCATGGTGGTGTTTGCTTTTATGGCCACAAGACCGGGCAGCAGCCTAAGGAGGTGGACCACACCTCAAGTGTCCTACATGATTACTTTTATATGTTTTCTTTTACAGTTCCTCTTGTGTCTCACTTGGCTGTCACTTGCTCCTCCTTTCCCACAATTCAACATTCAAACCAAACCAGGATTCATCATTGTTGAATGCAATGAGGGCTCCACCATTGCCTTTTGGACCATGCTAGGTTATCTGTTTCTTCTGGCCACCATTAGTTTCATTGTTGCCTTCCTGGCTCGTAGACTACCTGACAGCTTCAATGAGGCCCAGTTTATTACTTTCAGCATGTTGGCCTTCCTCAGTGTCTGGGTGTCTTTTATCCCAGCCTCCCTCAGTGCTCAGGGAAAATACACTGTGGCCATGGAAATCTTTGCCATTTTGGCATCCAGTTGGGCTCTGGTGATCTGTATGTTTCTTCCTAAATGTTTCATCATAGTGTTCAGACCTGATATGAACTCCAGGGAATATCTCATGAGGAGAGACAGAGTTCAGTCTAATAGCAAGAACATATAGTAAAATCATCAGCAATAATCAAATTTATAAATCCGATTCCCACCAAAGTGACAATGTGAAAGTATAGACTTACTATATAATAGACATGCCACATTGTCCACACGCTTTATGTCCGCCAAAGTAAATTGCGACTGTATAAAATCTCCCCAGTCACAATGACGCAATTTCAAATGGACAAAGTGAAATTGCCGGTTTTAAAGAGGCAATGGTAGGACCCGACACCTGGATTAAATTATGCAGACAGCAGGTCTGACCTTTGCCGCCTTAAACCTGGCAATCTGACTTTGTCCATCAGAAGTGACATCAATGTGACTGATGAGATTTTATACAGTCGCAATCTACATGTGGTGGACCTAAAGCGTGTGGAGAATGTTGTATGTTTATTATGGAGTAAGTCTATATTTTCACCTTGTCGCTTTGTAGGGCATTGGAATTTTTACATCGATGTAACTTGTATCTGCATTATTGTTATGGTAAAAATGGCTTTGAAAATGCTTTATAAACAAAACATGGATACTTAGAAATTCAAAATCTTACATTACTTTTTTTCTATTACCTACAAAGGGCACACAAAAATTTGTCTAAACCACCAAGGTGGCCAATTATAGCATGAATCAGTTCCCTTACATCTAAACTTTATGAATATATCAATAAATTTTTAGAACCTCTAGTAGCCACCCAACACAGCGAACTGAAACACACAATCAAAGTGAAGGATAGCTTAGAAAAATGTCACTTGGACGGAAAATTACACCACTAGGACATATGCCGTTACATTAAAACAGACAATCAGTCAATGGTGCAGATGACTTTATAAACCATATATTAGAAACAAGAAAAGAAGGTGTGTATTACTTGAGGCACTCTAATGATAAAATGATAGAATTAAAATCTTAATCTTTATTATAATCTATTAAAATCAGAACAAAAAAACGTTGAAATTGCTTAATATTATGATTAAAGAGACTTGTAACGAAATATAAAAAAAATGATTATCAACTAATGACCAAAATAAATCACTGTTAAAATAATTGTGCTGTGCTACCCAGCAGTGACGCTGTTCCAAATGAATCTTAATTATATGTTCTCCAAAATATGATTCATCATTTATTAATTTATAGGTATAAATACAAATGTGTTTTCTCGCTATTAAATCAATCCACAACCCCTATTATCAATAGAATGTATATAGAGACTACATATAGGATTAATATCCCTAATGATGTGCTATTCTTATAGTCCACATATATTTGGTGAGAGATTCCCTTAGGATCAGTCTGCTAGAACCTATATAATTGGTATTAAGTCTATCAGTCCTCCTCCTAACTCCCTATGTCCCGGCTCTCTCCCCCACTTAGTACCACCCTATTTGTGTCTCCCCCTTTCCTTAAGGATGTAAGCTCTCAGGAGCAGGGCCCTCTTTGCTTGTGTGCTCCTTAAACTATTCCATCACCCTCTGTACCTCTTGGCCCGCTTCCCTAGCCATGTTATCTTTAGCTTCAGCTTACTTCTCACTGATTTCTATTATCACTTTCACTCATTGTCCCAGATATAATTTGACTAGCAAACCATGTTACCTGTGTGTGTGTATATTTTTGTTTTTCATTTTTTGTTCTTTATGTATCATGTTGTGTCGTCGGTCACTGTTTTCTGTATATGTAATTACGGCGCAGCGGACAATTTGTGGCACCTTATAAATTAAAGAAAATAATAAAAAAATAAAAATCTATTAGGATAAGTTTAGCCTTATAAACCAGCAAAGGATCAATCAGCCCTCTCAGCCCTGATGAAAAGCGAAGCACTTGAGAAACACTGAAGTCAGAGGGATGCCATGACAAGCAATATAAACAGTTTAAACAGCCTGTGATGTATTAGAACACCTGAGTCTGCCAGTATTTCTATTTCAGCCTCTGTTCTCAGTCCTGACAAACAACTCTACTACCACCCAGTGTTGATGTCTTGCAGTACACCTTGATAGAGCTAACATGGTCCACTTACAATGAACTCATAGGTCAACTTAAAATGTCTTGAACTCCTTATACACAAAATGACCAGCATGTCCAGTATGTCCAACAATGATCATGGGAGGGATCCCCTGGAGGAATCATCTTGCAATCCACTACTTCCACATTAATGAAAGAATAGTGAGAGGTATCAGATCAGCTGAAGATACCGAGATCCTGGGTGAACTTCAACTCTTCTACCTATAGCAGATCCTTCCATCCAATTGCAACAGCATTAAGAGAAAGGGAAATGCCATACAGATGGGTTTTCCTGTTAAATTGCTTATACAAATAAACGGATCTACCTATATAATCACTTTGGTAGAGGGTGGAGTGAAGCTCCTATGAAAAGTGAAATATAACAGACAAGAACAGAGGATCTAATCCGAGACCACATACACAAAGAGAATGGCAACGGTGACTCGATAATTCACATCTAATTTATATTTTCAGACATTTATATTGTTAATTAGTTAGCTATGTATTATTATTATTATTATTATTATTATTATTATTATCATAATTTATTTATATAACACCAGCATATTTCATAGTGCTTTACACATTGGGAACAATAAAGTAATAAAGTGAGACTGGTTATTAAAGACAGACAGAGAGGCGAGAGGGCCCTACGCATGAGCTAACAATCTATAGGACATAAGGGATTTGATACATGAGGTTAATTGCTACATATTGCATACTGGTCTTGACAGATTACAAAGGCATCAAGTGCTTATTGGGCTATATGATCTAGTCACACAGCAATGTATTTTGATTATGTGAAGAGATGTAATATTGATGTATGTTACTGATGGCCAACCAATGTAGAGACTGAAGAGAACATAGGCAGTGGAAGAGTGATTTGCAATGAAAATCAATATAGCCACTGCATGCAAAATAGATTATAAGGTGTGAAAGTCTGATTTGTGGAACTCCAGTAAGGATGGTATTGCAATAGTAAATGTGGGAGATAATGAGTGCATGAATTGAAGTTTTTTTCAGTGCCTTGAGTGAGATATGTGTGTATTCTGGAAATGATTTTTAGATGTACTGTATGCAACACGATTTAGATATAGATTTGTTGTGGGAAACAAAGCATAGTTCTGAGTCAACTGTCATACTGGTCAGTGAGCTTGAGGTGTAGGATTTATTGTCATATTCTCAATAGAAATAGGTAACTTCTGTTGGCTGGTGGGAGTATAATCAGCTATGTTTTTGAAAACTTGAAATTGAGTTGGTGAGAGGACATCCAAAATTAAATGGCAGAAAGACAGTTAGAAACACAGTTTGGGTATCATCCACATATAGTTGATACGGAAATCCAAAGGAGTTTATTAGTCCTAGGACTTAGCCTTATGGTACATAAACTGAAAAAGGAAACAAAAAGGAGGTGATTCCAGAAAAACTAACACTGATGAGCGACTACATAGTTACACTAAGAACTAGGATAGGACAGTGTCCTGAAAACCTAGGCATTGGAGCGTTAATATAAAAAGAGAGTTGTCAACAGTGTCAAATGCAGCAGAGAGATCAAGAAGAATAAGCAGCGAGAAATGGCATTTAGATTTAGCAGTGATCAAATCATTGATAACCTTCGTGTTGTGAATAAAAGCCTAACTGGTGAGAGTCCAGTTGGTCGTGTGAGGAAGCAAAGCACGTTAGGAGAGTTTATGTGATTCAAGAAGCTTGGAGGGACAGTAATTTGAGAGAGCGTTTGGGTCCAAATTTTTTTTCATAAATGGAGAGATCACTGTATGATTGAATAATGACGTAAAGATACTAGTAGAGCAAGTGATTACAGATGTTAGAGAACGATTACAGATTTTAGTTAAAGTTGGGAGAACGATATGTAGTACAGTAGGAAGATAACAAAAAAGGAGCTACTTCCTGTTCATTTGTGGTATCAAATATAAAGTTTATAATAAATTGCCAGTGGGTGTAGGGGAGAAATTGAGCTGGTTGTTTGTCGAGGAAGATGATATAGTTCTAATGATAATGCCATGAAAGGATAGTAAGAAAAGCTATTTGTTACACTTTGGAATTTAAAAATAAAGGACAAGAAACTGAGGCAAATAAACTTAAGAAATGCAGAAAGAAGAATTTAAAAAAATAGACAAAACATACCTAGTTTCAATGTCTTCAGTTAGAAGAAGTGCAGATTCAGACTTTAATTGACATCTCAGGATGGCGTTACCTGCAATATTCTATGGGATCCAGCTGAAGCCTCTCTGGTTTGCGGGATCCTTCACTATAGACGTGCTATGTGCATGCTTTTACCAGCAGAACTAGTCTACCAGTAAATAAGAAAAACAGTTTGCACCAGAGAGGCCAATTCATCAGGGCTCCCAGACTAGCCGTGGTATGGTGCATTTCAGCGGTGCTTAAATATGCATCACTGCAATTTGCATTGATGCATATTTACTGGCACCACATTGTATTAATGCATAGATCCCTTACTCACAAACCCCATTCTTAATCAAAATACACATCACTAAAACCTGGATCACAATTACATTTTGAAAAAAAACAAAAGATCTGCATCAGTGGAACTACCTATCTCACCAAAAGAACCGATTATCAGCACTGTCTAGAGACGCAATTCAGGCACAATTTCCCCCTTGAACTTATTTATCAGGAGGATTTGGATACAAATTGGATGTGAGGAACAAAGAACAGTTCAACAGAAAAGGCGATGACAGCTGGGTAGATTATTTTGGCTGGTGGGAATATTATTAGCTCAAATTTTGAAAATCTGAGTTTCGGGTGGTGACAAGAAATCCTAGATGAAATAGCAGACATACATATAGTAACACAAGACAATATAGGTAGCGATCCAGAAAGGATAGATGAATTTGGGTTTCATCCGCGTAGAGATGATACTGAAATACAAATGAAGAACAATAGTATAAATACCTAGGGAATACAGTGTTTATATGAGAAGTGAATGATCAACAGTCTCCAATGCATCATAGAGGTCCAGAAGAAGTAGTAGCGAATAGTATTCTTTTGATTTAGAAGTGATCAGGTGGTGAACAACCTTAGTCAGTGCGCTCTCTATGGATTATTGGGGATTAAAGCCTGACTGAAGGTCCAATAGGTTAGAGAGTGTTTACAAACTTTCTAAGAAAATTAAGAAGGGGCATGTAAGTTGAGGTATTTGAGTATAATGAAAGAGTGACTTTGAGTTGGAATAAGTCATTTTCAGACTAGGAGTAATATGCATACTTGAATAATCATGGAAAGATAGCAGTTGAAAGAGTTAAGGCTGGGATGAGCACATTAAACAGAGATTGAGCTAGTATGGTGGGATCAATTTGGGATAAAATGTAGAGAAGTTGAGACTGTGCATTAAAGGAACTGAACAGATTTTTGATGGGGCAAAATACCATTTCATGTTGGATGTTGTCAATCTCATCCTTGAATTAAGTTGAAACATATTGGGCATTGTTGTGGTCAGATGACTTTGTAAGAAAGTTTTTGACGGCATTGACTTTTTTTTTAGCCATAGCCAAGACTGTGGTTGACAATAACGGTAAAGTGCCATGTGGGCAAAGGCTGAGGGAAATGTAGAAATTGGGGAAAGAAATTGTTGCATACAGCTGGAATATTAAATTATAAAAGCTGATATTAAAATGAAAATTAAAAGAACTGATATTTTGGTGGGTATGAGGAGACTTGGTATAATTTGACCGTAGAGGGGTTAAATTGGTGGAAGGGCATTTGTAGGTGATGGTTTTAGATAGGGAAATCTTAAAGGAATCAAAAACGTAACAAAGTCTGGAGAAACAAAAGGCATCGGTTTAGTTGAGGAGTCCAGGAGGGGTGCAAGGAGAATATGAATAAACATGGGGTTGTTGAAGTCAATAAAGATGATGATGGGGATTTCAGAGTATAGGAATTTAGGTAGTCAAGCAAAACAATGTTCAAGAAATTGTTGGTATGGTCCAGGGTTATGATAGATGACAATACTCAGATTGGCTGATAATCTGGATAGCATGTATTTTAAAAGATGGAAACATGAAGAATGGGACAAGCTCTGAATTTGCAACATGGGAAAAGAGGAATCCGATATCACCTCTTTAGTGAAAAGACACAAATTTACAGTGCTCCAGTTTACCAGTACTAATTTTGATCTTTTTCGGGAGTTCCTCAACCCCAATTCCCCCACACCACTAAGACTTGGTGCCAGAAAGCTCCCATGAGGAGAACAATTCCAGTATTAGCCAGATTAAATCACCAGGAACCTGGGCAGCACGGTGGCATAGTGGTTAGCACTTTTGCCCCACACCACTTCGATTCCTGACCATGGCCTTATCTGTGAGGAGTTTGTATGTTCTCCCTGTGTTTGTGTGGGTTTCCTCCGGGTGCTTCGGTTATAAATATTTGGGATACAAACCGGATAGTTCTGAAGAGCTCAGTGACTTCAAGCATGGTACTGTGATAGGATGCCACCATTGCAATAAGATGGTTCGCGAAATTTCATCCCTGCTGGATATTCCATAATCAACTGTAAGTGATATTATTAAAAAGTAAAAGCATTTAGGAACAACAGCAACTCAGCCACGAAGCAGAAGACGACGTAAAATCACAGAGCGGGTCACAGACTGCTAAGGCGCATGGTGCGGAAAAATCGCCAGCGTTTTGCTGATACCATAGCTGAAGAATTCAGAATATCCTCTGGCATTAATGAAAGCACAAAAACTGTGCAGTGGTAGCTTAATGGAATGGGTTTCTATAGCCGAGCGGCTGCATGTAAGCCTCACATCACCAAGACCAATGCCAAGCATCGGATGGAGTGGCATAAAGCACCTCGACACTGGACTGTGGTGCAGTGAAAATGTGTTCTGTGGAGTGATGAATCACTCTTCTCTGTTTGGCAGTCAGATGGGAGAGTCTGGGTTTGGCAGATATCAGGGGAACGTTACCTGCCTGCCTGCATTATGCCAACTGTAAAGTTTGGTGGAGGAGGGAAAATGGAATGGGGTTTGGGCTAAGCCCCTTATTTACAATGAATGGCAATCATAATGCTTCAGCATGCCAAGTCGTTTTGGACAATGCTATGCTTCCAACTCTGTGGCAACAGCTTGGGGAAGGCCCTTTTCTATTGCAACATGACTGTGCCCCAGTGCACAAAGCAAGGACTGCAAGACATGGTTTGATGAGTTCGGTGTGGAAGAACTTGACAGGCCCGCACAGAGCCCCGGCATTATAGCATGGTTTGTCCAGGATCAAATGAACTACTTTTTTTTGCCTTACTCTCCTTAATGACTCAGACTCATTGTAACCTTCTTACTTCTGGAAGTTGAATATAGTCAATCTGGGTTAATTGGAAGGGTCCCACTCTAGCTCGGAGGTGTGCTCGTTTTGTAGGAACAGGGCGTCCAGGATTTGCCTGTAAAAAGGTTAGCAGGCAAAGAATTTAGTGGCTAGTGTAGAGAATCCTGGAGCAGTAGGCAATAATCAATTGAGCTAATGCAGTCTTTTATAAGTGTGATAAACCCAACTATTTGGTGCAACAAGCTTACCATCTATACTGCTTCACATACCTGTGTGATCTGGCTCTCTTCATCCCTGTTCCCAGATGGAGATCTCCTCTGGTCTAGAAAGTAACATTTGCTCATCAGGAATTACAAGAACAGCAATTATTTCACCTTTGCTGCTTTGTCAACTCTGTCATTACCCTTTGACACCACATCTGTGTTTGCAGTGTGTGCTTGACATTTCAGAGTGCATACAGCTATTAGTTGCATTAATGCATTCAATGGTTCGTCATCATCATCATCAACATTTATTTATATAGTGCCAGCAAATTCCGTAGCGCTTTACAATTGGGAACAAACATTAATAAGACAATACTGGGTAATACATACAGACAGAGAGGTAAGAGAACCCTGCTCGAAAGCTTACAATCTATAGGACAATGGGAGTTAGAAACACAAGGGCATGTGCTACATCATATTGCACAATGGACCAGCCAGACTGCAAAGGTAAAAGTACTGAGTGGGCAGTGTGTGTTGCAATGTTGGTCAGAAGGTTGTTGTCTTGCGTTAGCAGTGTAGAGGATGGCAATAGGGTAATCTAGGGAAATTAAGATGATGGTTGAGGAATATCATAACCTTGTCTGAAGAGGTGGGTTTTCAGTGAACGCTTGAAGGTTTGAAGACTAGAGGAAAGTCTTACTGTGCGAGGGAGGGAATTCCACAAAGTAGGTGCAGCCCGGAAAAAATCCTGTAACCGAGAATGGGAGGATGTGATGAGAGTGGAGGAGAGACGTAGATCTTGTGCAGAACGGAGGTGTCAAGTAGGGAGATATTTCGAGACAAGTGAGGAAATGTATGTCGGTGCAATTTTGTTGATGGCCTTGTATGTTAGTAGAAGAATTTTATATTGGATTCGTTGAAATACAGGCAGCCAATGTAGAGACTGACAGATTGGCTCAGCAGAGGAATAACGGTTTGTAAGGAAAATCAGTCTAGCCGCTGCGTGCAAAATAGATTGTAGGGGTTCAAGTCTGCCTTTGGGAAGACCAGTAAGGAGGGAATTGCAATAGTCGATGCGGGAGATGATGAGTGCATGAATTAATGTTTTTGCGGTGTCTTGTGTCAGATATGTGCGTATTCTGGAAATGTTCTTTAGGTGTATGTAACATGATTTAGATATAGAGTTGATGTGGGGAATAAACGACAATTGTGAATCAAGGATTACACCTAGGCAACGAGCTTGCGGGGTGGGATTTATGGTCATGTTATCGACAGAAATAGAAATGTCAGGCAGGAAGCTTCTGTTCTTGGGTGGGAATATTATTAATTCAGTTTTTGAAAGATTGAGTTTGAGTTGGCGAGAAGACATCCAAGATGAAATGGCAGAAAGACAGTCAGTAACGCGAGACAACACAGATGGTGAAAGATCAGGAGAGGATAGATAAATTTGTGTATCATCTGCATAGAGATGATACTGAAATCCAAAGGAGCTTATTAGGTTTCCAAGAGAAGTGGTGTAGATAGAGAATAGCAGAGGACCTAGGACTGAGCCTTGTGGAACTCCAACTGATAAAGTAAGCAGAGCAGAGGTGGATCCAGAGAAATTAACACTGAAAGAGCGATTAGATAGGTAGGATGAGAACCAGGATAGGACAGTGCCTTCAAGACCTAGGGATTGCAGCATTTGTATGAGGAGAGAGTGGTCAACAGTGTCAAATGCAGCAGAGAGATCCAGGAGAATTAGAAGAGAGTATTGGTTATTATTTTTGCTGTGATCAAATCATTGACAACTTTGGTCAGCGCCGTCTCTGTGGAGTGTTGAGAGCGAAAGCCTGACTGAAGAGGATCCAATAGGTTGTTTGCTGTAAGAAAGTGTGTGAGGCGTGTGTAGGCAATTCTCTCGAGAAGCTTGGAGGGGCATGGGAGCTGGGGCGGTAATTTATGAGAGAGTTAGGGTCAGAATTCTATTTTTTTTTTAAATGGGAGCATCACTGCATTCTTGAATATAGATGGAAAAATACCAGTAGAAAGAGATAGATTACAGATTTTAGTTAGAGGGGGAATGTGCACAGGAGACAGGGACATACCCATTTGTGAGGGAATGGGATCAAGAGGACAGGAGGTAGAGTAGGAAGATGAGAAGAGAGTAGAAACTTCCTCTTCATTTATGAGATCAAATGAAGAGAGAGTGTCAGAGGGTGCTACAAAGGAATTGAGCAGATTGCTTGTCAAGGGAGATACCATTTCAAGCCTGATCTTATCTATTTTGTCCTTGAAATAGGAAGCAAGATCCTGTGCACTGATGTTAGTTGGAGGATTTGGGGCGGGAGGATTCAGAAAAGAGTTAAATGTGTTAAAGAGGCGTTTGGGGTTAGAAGCCTGAGCATAGATGAGAGATTGGTAGTATATTTGTTTAGCAGTGTCCAGAGCATTTCTGTAGGAGTGGTAGATATCAGTATATGTGATGAAATCATTAGAGGCACAAGATTTACGCCAGTGACGTTCTGCTTTACGAGAAAGTTTTTGTAGAGTTCGTGTTACTGTAGTGTGCCATGGTTTGGCAACGAATTCTACGCGAAGTATGTAGTGTCGCTGGAGCCACTTGATCCAGAGCAGTTGCTAGGGTTTCATGAAAATGGGGTACTGCCCGATCAGGGGAGGAGAATGTAGAAATTGGGGAGAGAAGGTGTTGAAGAGAGGTGGAAAACTGTTGAAAATCAATAGCATTGATATTCCTGCGGGTACGAGGAGGTTTGGAAGAGTTTGACACCAGGGAGGGTAAAGAACTGGGGGTAAGCGCGTAGCTAATAAGGTGATGATCCGAGAGGGGGAAAGGAGTGTTAAGGAAATTAGAAACTGAGCATAGTCTAGAGAAAACAAGATCAAGACAGTGGCCATCCTGATGAGTAGCAGATTCAATCCACTGGGAGAGGTCAAGGGAGGAGGTTAGAGAGAGTAGTTTGGAAACAGCATTGGAACGTGGATTAGAAATAGGGATGTTGAAATCACCCATGATGATGGTGGGGATATCAGTAGATAAGAAGTGAAGGAGCCATGCAGAGAAGTGTTAAACAAATTGTTGGTGTGGACCAGGGGGGGCGATAGATGACAGCAACACGCATAGAGAATGGGTTAAAAATCCTAACAGCATGTACTTCAAAAGATGTAAATGGTTTTTGAAGTACCTTAGCATGTGCAATAGGTGTAACATTTGATATGCTAAAAAATTATTTTCCATAAGGCCCTAAAATCCTGGACTACTCCAAACACGTACTTGGAGTCTGTGTATATATTTTTGTTTTTAACAAGTTGTCATGTTTAATTGAGTGCTATCTGTGCTGAGTGTGGAGATGGTAATACCTAACCTCCAGTTCAGGGTTCTTCAATGGGGTGTCAACAAGAACTGGCCTTGATATAACATTTTCTCAACAATTTTGCAAACAATCATGATGTATACTCCCAATTTACATTCACTAATAATGTAAATCTCCTCAGGGAGGGGCAGAAGTGTAGTAGGATTAATTACTGAACATCTATGCAAAATTATGTTAGAGGGAACCAAAAACTGAGACATATAGACAGAGCCAATGTGTTAAAACCACCATGCAGTAAATCATGTATTATCAAGACTAGAATAATGTGAAATAATTGCTGCAATTCAGTTTATTTGAACTTGGCCAAAGTGCAACAGTATATGTTTGAGGTGTTTTGTCTTTGCTTCAATGTTAATGTGTGAAAAAATCCATCAGTTTCTATACTATTGTCCATGATAATACTTTTCTTGTAGACTCTTTGAAAATGTCAGCTTTACCATAGTCAAACATATGATATGCAGAACGATGGCTTAGTGGCTAGCACTTCTGCCTCACAGCACTGGGGTCATAAGTTCCATTCCCGACCATGGCCTCATCTGTGTGGAGTTTGTATGTTCTCCCTGTGTTTGCGTGGGTTTCCTCCGGGTGCTCCGGTTTCCTCCCACACTCCGAAAACATACATCCCATCATTAAGGGAAATTGAGCTTGTTATTTTGAACAATGTTGTTGATTTTTATTGCAGATTATTTTGATAAGATTTAACAAATTGCAGTTACTGTGATGGTTAATGTACATTAATATATGAAGCACTTATATTGAGAACAGTAAAATTGCACTAATTTAAATAAAGAATTTTCTGTTGTATTCCATAATTGTGGAGGCTATTTTTGCACTATTTTAGTATCTTGTTTGGCATTTATTATTCACTGGATGCACATGGCACTTTTCACTTTTGGTCAGCTTTTTTTAGTATAGTTTTTATTTAATTTGTATTGTACATTAATGTATACTAGATAATTTTTTCCAACTTACATTGAATTTACTCCAAGGGGTAGATTTATTCAACCTCATAAAAAGGAAAAGTGGAAGTGTTGCCCATAGCAACCAATCAGATTCTAGCTATAATGTATCTAGTATATTCAATTCCTCTCTAGTTTTAGTAAATCTACCCCCAACAAGCCTATTTTTGATTGCTTTCCAATTATAATTGCATTCAACTACTTTCAAATCATGTTCACAATAAGAATCAAATCCATAATCGTGTGTAAGTTTTTGAGAATCATTAATTTCATATCAAAATGCAGTGGAAGTTGAAGTTTGATGCAGTATACCATGCAACCTTTTTCAGAAATACAATTGCTCTTTAACCATGTGAATATATTTTAAATAATGAGATGAATAGAGAACGAAAATTTTTATCTTATGCCCTGGTTGATTGACACTCTGTGCTCTTCTGATTGAGAGGAGCTTGAACCAGACTTCTGCTATTTGGTTCCTGTAGTTTAGGAAATCCCTTCAACCATATGTAATTATTTATTCATTTCCTTTTGGGGAGCCTGTATTTTTTTTTAATTACAATACTCCAGTGCCAGATATGATGTGCTTAAAAAAAATAGCCGAAACCACCTTCAAGACCACATTCAAACTTTACCTCTATCTGATTTTGTCCTCATGCCCTCATGGGGTTTTCTATGATAAGGCTGCACTTATATTATCTTTGATGCAGAACATAGATGCATATGTCTTTACTGATAAGCAGCTTTATTTACACATATTCAGTTCCTTTCCATAGAATATTAGTAGATGCTATCAAAATAATATTTTTAGAAGATTCAATGTAGCAAATTTACCAGTTATTATTTAACTGTGCACAAATGTATTATATACAACTGTGCATCCACCAAATATATTTAGCACAAATAGACATAGAGGGCCTGACTTATTAAGGAGCTTAAATACTTATACGTGCCGCAATTTACGTAAAATCGCACTGTGCATGCCCAAAACCAAACCATATGCCAGTGAGTGCAGTAACAACCAAATCATCTTTAAGTGGAAAGAACCCTTACAGCCTATGATTTCAGGGACGGAACAGGGAAAAAATAGGCATATGCACGTAGTCAATGTACATTAAAGCGCTATGGAATATGTTGGCACTATATAAATAAATGATGATGATGA
This sequence comes from Mixophyes australis, assembly GCA_036250195.1. Classification (NCBI taxonomy): domain Eukaryota; kingdom Metazoa; phylum Chordata; class Amphibia; order Anura; family Limnodynastidae; genus Mixophyes; species Mixophyes australis. The sequence goes on along the minus strand of JAVHZZ010000004.1, from coordinate 33,951,943 downwards.
TGATGATTAACGTATCGCCAAGCTTGAGCAAAAGCAGAAACGTCCAATTCAAGCTTTTGGCATCTCTGAGATACATGTTTTTTTCTGTCATATCACTTGAACCAGCTACAGGTCAGGAGTTAGTGCCAACTACTAGTGATGGCGGTCGCGTATCCATGCTAGAACATGTGTGAGTTGGTGCCCCTCGGAGCTGAGGGTCATTCAGCAGTAGTGGGCAAAAGGCCAAGGGAATTAAGGTTTACTTTAGTTGTCCTTTGGGCGCATTTGTTAAAAACAGGATTAGTCTGTGGACAAATGTTAAATTTCAGGATTAGTTTGTGGCCAAGTAAAACACACATATTTGCGGAACTAGGCATGTGGGGATCAGATTGGCATTAGGCCTGGTAGCAGTAAGGATGTACACTGTCATTGTCAGACCGTGCCTGGTCTGTCCCTTTTGAACCATACTTAGGTGTCATTGTGTGGTGGACATTTTACTGTATTGTATATTTCTGTTTGACATATTTTCACTTTTAGGATCCAGAAGTTAGGTCCCATTAAAGGATTTGTACCTGTTATTACCTGTCATATGTATTCTGTGATGGGTATCTTTGATCTGTGGGGATGGAGTAAGGGCAGTACATTGCACCTAGTGCTAGGAGTTAAAAGTTGTGCTGCATCTGGTCACGTAGTGTGTTTGTTAGAACCAAGGCGCTGTTGTTAGTGTAGCTAGCCCTAGTGTGGGAGGTACATAGTAGCCCAATAGATAGCTTTGTGGGTCTTGTGTTGCCCCTTTTTCCTAGGTATCGATCCTGGGAGTGCAGACGAGCATCAAAAGGAGGCAGTGATTACCTGGTGAGTATATTCTTTAAGGTTTCATCTCTCTCTTGGTGGGGCCCTCACTAGTATATTGGTGACTAGGACATTTGGGAGGGATACTTTCCTTTCCCAAATATCTATAGTCTCGGACCCAGGCCCAGACCAAATTTAGGTAATAATCTTAGAGTGAAGTGTATCAGCTTCTGGCCGTCACCTTGAACCCCCTCTTCTTCCACTCTATATCCATGCCCTTCAGTAAATTGAAGTGGTTTCTCCACTAGATTGAAGCAGTGTGGAGAGCCGTGCTGATAGGTCCATATGAACGGTAGGTGGACCAATCATGGCGAAGGATGAAACTCTGTGTGTACTTGTCATTCCCCGCTGGCACTAGATATGTGTTTGCAATCAAAAGCAACTATAAAAGTGATTTTTATGTGAAGTAGTTGTTCAGAACATCCTAACAAATGTATTTTATGGGGGGAAATAAGAAAAAACTTTTTTGTTTTTATGTTTTGAAATGAATGACTATGGGCCTGATTCATTAAGGAAAGCAAAACAAAAAATGAGTAACTTTTCACCTTGGCAAAAACATGCTGTATTGGAGGGGGAGGTAAATTTAAAATGTGGGGACAGATTTATAATTGGGGTAGGGCATGGCCTAGATCAACATCAAATGTCAGTGTAAAACTTAAGCTATCACGTATTTGTGACCTACATGTAAAACCAGCCAGTATTTTCCTTATGTGCAAAATAATAAACTAATTTGCACCCCTCGGGTTGCAACATGGTTTTGTCATAGTGCAAAGTCAAAGTTATTTGGCTTTACTTTCCTTAATGAATCAGACCCTATATTACTAACACGTGATATTAATAGTTTTTTTTCTTCTGTGTACTCACTCTTTTAATATATTCTACATTTTTTTTGTACGTATACTGAAGTGTATTGTCTGTTAGAGCAGAGCGTACTTAGACCTGAATTCATATCTTTATATCAGCTTCTTGGGGAGTATGAACATGTTTATGCCTAAGAAGATGTTTGTTTGTTTGTTTGTAGGCAATATCTTCCACACCTCTGTACTGTTTCGGATGAAACCAACGCGAGGTTTACCAGTTGAATTTTGGGCAGATATTAAGGGTTTTAGGGACCTGGTCGGACCTTCCGTTGGTGTACACTGACCAGAAATTTGACCCATGGAACCTTTTCTGAGCCTTCCACTTGATGGATTTGGACAAAAATTTCAAAAGACTTTTAACATTGGATCCCAGAAGACATACTATGGGATGAAGGTCTCAGTCGGACCTCCCGTTGGTATACATTAGCCAGAACTTTGATCTCGGGAGCCTGTTCTGGGCCCTCAACTGAATGGATTTGGTTTGCCTGTCTGTCCGGTTATACATTCGAACACTCCTGCACCAATTGGGATGAAACCAATCCGAGGTGGTTAAGTTGGAATCTAGGCAGGTTTGAAGGGGGTTAGGGTCCTGGTCGGACTTCCCGTTGGTGTACACTGGGCTGAACTTTGACCCGGGAAGAGTGTTCTAAGCCTTCTACTGGATGGATTTGGAAGAAACCAGTCTGTGAAGTTAACATTGGATCCCAGAAGACATACTAGGGTGTTGAGCTCCAAGTCAGACCTACTGTTGATGTAACCTGGCCAGAACTTTGACCCGCAAAGCCTGTTATAGGCCTTCTACTGAATGGATTTGGTTTGTTTGTTTATCCGGATATTCATTTGGACTCCCCTGCACCAATTGGGATGAAATCAATGCAAGGTGGTCTAGGTTGATTATGGCCAGGTTTCAAGGGAGTTAGGATCCCGGTCATATCTTTCGTTGGTGTATGCTCTGCAGAACTTTGACTCGGGAAGCCTATTCTGAGCTTTCACTTGTTGGATTTAGACAAAAACTTTACAGACTGGTAACATTGGATCCCAAAGACATATTAGGGTGTTAAGGTCCCGGTTAAAACTCCTGTAGGTGCTCCCTGGCCAGAACTTTAAGTTGGGAGCCTGTTCTTCGCCTTACACTGAATGGATTTGGAAAACATCAATATATATATATATATTTATATATATATATAAAATAAGAAGTTTGTTTTCTTCTTTGCTTGTTTGTTGGCATATACCTTCAACACCCCTGCACCGATTGTGATGAAACCAACTCAAGGTGGTCCAGTGGGATCCTGGCCAGGTTTTATGGGTGTTAGAGTCCATTTTGGACCTCCTGTTGGTGTACGCTGGGCAGAACTTTGACTCAGGGAGCCTGTTCTGAGCCTTCCACTGGATTAATTTGGACGAAACTTTCACAGACTGGTAACATATGAGGGTGTTGAAGTTCCGGGGTCTGACCTGCCATTAGTGTACTCTGACCAGATTTTTGACGTGGGGAGTCTGTTCTGGGTCTTCCACTGGATGGATTTGCTTTGTTTGACTGTCTGGTTTTGCATTCGGAAACCCCTTCACTGTTTGGGATGAAACCAGTGTGAATTGGTCCAGTTGGATCCTGGTCAGGTTTTAAGGGGGTTAGAGTCCCGGTAGGACCTCCGGTTGGTGTACACTGGGCAGAAATTTGACCCAGGGAGCCTGTTCTGGGCCTTCCACTGGATGGATTTGGATAACATTTAATATAAAAACAAAAACAACACTGGGCAGCCACCTAATTGGTTTGTTGGAAGAGCTTCTAAGCTGCTAATTATTTTTAAAATGTTGACAGTTACATCCAACTAATTGTTAACTTAATAAATTGACGATTCAAACACGAGCAATGTCGGGTACTTCAGTTAGTATTTTCAAAAAAGAAGATGTGTGTTTGTTTGTTCCTTTGTTTGTTTGTTTGTAGGTGAATATTTTCAACACCCCTACACTGATTGGGATGAAACCAATGCAAAGTGGTCCAGTAGGATCCCATTCAGAATTTAAGGGGGTTAGAGTTCTTTTCGAACCTCTTGTTGGTGTACGCTGAGCAGAACTTTGACCCAGGGTGCCTGTTCTGGGCCTTCCACTGAATGGATTTGGTTTGTTTGTCTATCCGGTAATGCATATGGACACCCCTACAGTGATTGGGATAGAACCAACATTAGGTAGTCCAGTTGGATCCTGGCCAGGTTTTAAGGGGATTAGGGTCCCGATCAGACTTCCCGTTGGTGTAAACTGGCAAGAACTTTGACCCGGGGAGCCTGTTCTGGGCCTTCCACTGGATGGATTTGAATAACATTATAGATAAGAACAAAAACGACACTGGACAGCCACCTAATAGGTGTGTTGGAAGAGCTTCTAAGCTGCAAATAAAAAGATACAGCGCTGAACTGGGTCATGAAGGCCCCATCCGAGTATCCAATGATAGGGTGCCCATATAAAATCATGTGCCACGGCTAAGTGGCAGCTTGCTTGCGAATGTTTTCCGGGTCAGCATGTGACTGGGGTGTAAACAGTACATGAAGTGCAAGATTAGCGCATATCAATTGTGCTTAGGGATTGCTGGTACATATTAATTACAGGTAGCATTGTATAAACAATATGATGATGTTTTTTGCTGATTTACATAACCAAGATATAGAATTACTGTGCACTGTGGGTGCTTTTTACATTGCAGTATTTCCATATCCAGTCTCTGCAGATCAGACAAAATCTATTTATATTTTCCTTGCCCTGCTAGTCTTTGACTCATATGTCCCAGCATGCCATAGCAGCTACTGGCATGACATATGTTGAATACAGAAATACTGTGGACACACATTAAAAACAGAGTAGTTCTCGTAGACTGGTACCCACATGCATGATGTCTGGCTTCAGGCAGTGCATTCCATTCTCATCACAACATAGTGTTTTGCTTTTCTGGTGTATTTGTTTCACCCGGCCACAATATTTCTTTATACAACAGCAGGGGTGTTTTATGAATTTAGTGGGCCGGAGTCCACCTGCATATGTGATAATGGTGGGGAAACATATGTGAGATATATGCCTAGAGGAACCCTTCTTTCTAGAGACCAAGCTGCGGAGGAAAAATCACAGGTAGTGTGACCCACCAGTGGGCCACTCCAAGTCTGCACAGTAGGAGGGATTTTGCACTGTAACCGACTTAATCCTGGAACCATATAATTGTAGCTAAGTGCCAGATGAAATCTGAAAATAAGATGAACTTAGACCAACCTGTTTTTTTATTAAAAATCTTCAGTGTGATATTCTGGCTCAGCATTTGCATTCACTATCATGAGCAAATTAAGGTCTGATTTACAAAGTGCAAAACAGCCATGGAGCAGTGGAAAATATTCTTTGGTGACATCACAAGTCTCAATTCCTGGTGCACCTCTATTTCCACCAATGTGTATTGGTTTGTGGAGCCAGGTGGTGTAATTGGCAGAGGAACAGAAGCTGTCACAGGCCAATTGGAAGAGGTGGGCTGAGCAAATGTAGCAACCATGGAGGAAAGGGTATGGGTACTTCAGGGCCCAGAGGTTAGGTTGAGCCTGTCAACGCTGGGTCACTCTCCAGAGGAGCCCACTATGCTCTACTGATTGAGTGAAGCTTGAACCTGTTTACATACTGGAGTGAGAGTGAAAAGATAAATAAGCACCCAAGATTATAGAACAACCCAAGTTTATTAAATCAATATTGCACAATAGGCACAAAAGGAATATTTGCCCATCACGCTGGAAGTTTTTTCCACCTTCTTATTTAACTTGTTTCCTATCCATCTACTATGGCCAGTAGAATAAAGCTAGGGATCACAACCTACATGTTTCAGCAATAGGGCTGGCTGGTTTTATTCAAAGTTGCTTCATTTACTTTTTAACCCCTATCAGATAGAAGCAACATGTCCCACTATGGACAAAAAGTATCTGCCTAAGACAACTCGGTGGACATGATGCTGCCAACCAGTCCAGGGGTCTGTTTTAATATGAGGTACATGATACAATGTGATGGCCAAGGGGTTTATTGAATCCTTTCACTTTAGACAGAATAACAAGTTGAAATTAGCATAATTCACATCTATGAATGACCAAATGAATCACCCTGGTCTCAGTCAGCATCACTAGCAGACAATGCGTTGGTTTATTGCTGTTGGTTATATTTAGTGCTGGAAAGCACAATACACCTGCTACCGTTTTACTAATAGTGACCAACACTATACTGATAAAAACCTGGGGGTCAGTTACCATGATTAGATGGAACTCTGTGCTTTGGGTATCTCAACATCATTCTAATCTGCACAGGCCGGCTAGCTGTGCTTGGTTATATAACATGTGAGGAAGGACATGAAGTGCAGTAGTAATGACACAACACTGACAATGATCATGTAAACATTAGTATTGTTTTACATATGAATATAGGATTGGTGTGTATAGCATGCTTTTAAATAAGACTAAATTCATTCTTTCAACTTGATATGATTAGCTCTAACTTCCCATGCTGTGATTTAACCAGGATTAAAGACAAAGGACAGCAGGTCATCAAAATGGACATATTCTTATGGATAAAGTAAATGGCAAACGATGCAACATTAGATTATCTTATTCCTGCTATTCATTGTATAGACAGTTGGAAATCTTTTCCATGCTGTGGTAATACAGTCAGTGCTGATTTACAGGACCTTGTTTACTAACTAACCTTAGGCCACAAACTTCACATCTGGGAGATCACATCTGCACAATTACCAGTATAATTATTAATTTAAAAAATCTTGATAAATTCCATTGAGATTCCTTCCGTTGAGAATCCCTCCTTAAACATAAGTGCTGCAATTATGACTCACACAGTTATATACATTTCCCTATAAAGCTGATAAATAGCTAATAACTAATCACAGACTTGATATCTGCACTGTAAGTAGGACACACACCATTTTCACTAAATGTGCATCATAGACAATCATCTATACACAATTCACTGTCACTAGATCTTCATCATGCAACCTTATCCATACACATCCCTGTTGCTACATCTCCATCATACACCCTCATCTATACACATCACTGTCACTACACCTCCATCATACACCCTCATCCATACACATCCCTGTTGCTACACCTCCATCATACACCCTCATCTATACACAAATCATTGTAACTGCATCTCCATCATACACCTACATCCATACACACATCACTGTCACTACACCTCCATCATTTAACCTGATCTACACACAAATCATTCACATGACTTTCACTACACTTCTATCATACACCATTATATATATATATATATATATATATATATATAGTCAGTGTACACAAATATGTCCCTCCTGTTCTATATTTTCATGATACCCTGCAGAATTAAGTGCCTGTCTACTCATAATCTATGTTTGAATTTTAATGTTCTTTGCTGTATTGCTGTTGAAATGTTTAACACTAAAAGTGACATCTTATCTCTTATTTGTCTACAGGTGTAACTTTGGACTAATTTGTATGAAATGATCAGATTCTCTCCAGTAACTTGGACCATGACAATATCTTTTCTTCCTCAATTGATTTATTCCATGGATTTGAGATGTAGACTGGATTTTCCTGCTCTTGAGGGGTTAACACAACCTGGAGATATCATGATAGGAGTTTTGATTCCAATCTTTATGGAAAAAGTTTACCGAAATGTTTACTTCACAGAGAGACCGCCCAGAACCAACTGCGCACTGTAAGTGTGACTTAAAGTTATATAACTGTTACACTGATTGTTTTTGATGTGTACAGGGATGACTTTATAGCAATAAGTCTGAATGTCTTAAAATCATTGGAACAATTCACTGTTATTTTTATGCATATTTCACTGTCAGTACACCTCTATCATACACTCTCATCTATACACATAGCCTGTCAGTACACCTCTATCATACATTCTCATCTATACACATAGCCTGTCAGTACACCTCTATCATACATTCTCATCTATACACATAGCCTGTCAGTACACCTCTATCATACATTCTCATCGATAGACATAGCCTGTCAGTACACCTCTATCATACATTCTCATCTATACACATAGCCTGTCAGTACACCTCTATCATACATTCCCATCTATACACATAGCCTGTCAGTACACCTCTATCATACACTCTCATCTATACACATAGCCTGTCAGTACACCTCTATCATACACTCTCATCTATACACATAGCCTGTCAGTACACCTCTATCATACATTCTCATCTATAGACATAGCCTGTCAGTACACCTCTATCATACATTCTCATCTATACACATAGCCTGTCAGTACACCTCTATCATACATTCCCATCTATACACATAGCCTGTCACTACACCTCTATCATACACTCTCATCTATACACATAGCCTGTCAGTACACCTCTATCATACACTCTCATCTATACACGTAGCCTGTCAGTACACCTCTATCATACATTCTCATCTATAGACATAGCCTGTCAGTACACCTCTATCATACATTCTCATCTATACACATAGCCTGTCAGTACACCTCTATCATACATTCCCATCTATACACATAGCCTGTCAGTACACCTCTATCATACACTCTCATCTATACACATAGCCTGTCAGAACACCTCTATCATACATTCTCATCTATAGACATAGCCTGTCAGTACACCTCTATCATACATTCTCATCGATAGACATAGCCTGTCAGTACACCTCTATCATACATTCTCATCTATACACATAGCCTGTCAGTACACCTCTATCATACATTCCCATCTATACACATAGCCTGTCAGTACACCTCTATCATACACTCTCATCTATACACATAGCCTGTCAGTACACCTCTATCATACATTTTCATCTATACACATAGCCTGTCAGTACACCTCCATCATACACTCTCATCTATACACATATCCTGTCAGTACACCTCTATCATACACTCTCATCTATAGACATAGCCTGTCAGTACACCTCTATCATACATTCCCATCTATACACATAGCCTGTCAGTACACCTCTATCATACACTCTCATCTATACACATAGCCTGTCAGTACACCTCTATCATACACTCTCATCTATACACATAGCCTGTCAGTACACCTCCATCATACACTCTCATCTATACACATATCCTGTCAGTACACCTCTATCATACACTCTCATCTATAGACATAGCCTGTCAGTACACCTCTATCATACATTCCCATCTATACACATAGCCTGTCAGTACACCTCTATCATACACTCTCATCTATACACATAGCCTGTCAGTACACCTCTATCATACACTCTCATCTATACACATAGCCTGTCACTACATCTATATCATACACTCTCATGTATACACATATCACTGTCAATACACCTCTATCATACATGTATGCATGCACATTATTGTCTTTATTTGTCCAATTGCTGCATACATAGTTGCACACCTGTAATCTTCCTTTTGGAAATAGCCCCCTTGGTGCCTCTACTGGTGCAGAATTGTGGAACCAGCCGGAAAATTTTAAAAAGTGGCTCTTCAATGTTCTGCCAACTGTTCACTTGGGATCACACCAATAATTCTTATCAACCTGATTTTTTTCTCGTAAAATATTGCTCATTTATAGCTTTAATCAATCATGAGAGTGAGGGTCTGTCTTTATTCCATTTGTCACCAAAGTACATTTTAAAATATATAACTATATTGAAAGTTGTGTCTACAAAAATACACTAATGCACCTTCCCATCATGCAAAATGTGTCTAAAGTATAGGCTACTTCATGATCTTAAAAATCTCCACAACACTCATAAAAGCAGAGAATTTTTATGGGAAATATAGAAAGTTCCACTACATACATCCTTTCCATACATTAAAGTTAACTAGAATCTAAGTTTGATTTCTACCACCCAGTACTTTCAGAACAGCACTGTGTTTTTCCAGGCCCTGTTCTGAGCCTGCCATGGAATTTGTGACCTTATTACTAAGGGGTTCTCCGATTACAGTTTCATCAGCCCAAACCATTCTTCAGGGGGGCTGCATGCTCTATCCCCCAACAATCACTGCTACCAGTCCAGACTGATATCACTTTTAGAGAAAGGGACACATTGTTTTTATTAATTACAAGTTAACCCGTGCATGATACTCATGCATTCTAGTCAAATCAAGCTACTTAAGGTGTTAAAAAGGTTCTTGTCATGCATTTGGGCCATAGCCCAGGCCTCAACCACCAACCACTTCCCACTGTCACCCCCGGCAACCACAAACCACTCCCAACTGTCACTTCTCTTTCAAGAAATATATATATATTTTTTTAAAATCTTTATAAACACTTTTAACAATTAACAAATTAAATTAACAAATTAAAAACATCTTAGTATACCAAATTTCAGCCCTTTCTGAATTTTTTTTTCCATACACACTAAGAATTTAGTAGGTCAGTGTAACTCCGCCCAGCAGGTGGCGCTGCAGTTTGGTTTTATTTTTTCCCCCCCCACACACACAGACAGACTAACACACGCCACTAGACATTTATATTATAGATTTTTACAGATACGCAGATTGTATTGAAAAAATACACATGTTCAACTGTACAGGAGGCCCTTAGTGAAATAAAATGGGATGACAGTAGTAAGCTTGGATGTGATTATCAACAGATCGATATGTTAAATGCTTCCATTATCAACTGACCAAGGAAATATGCAAAAGCAGCTATAATAAGGTATCAAAGGACAACACCTTAAGTCATTGACACAGAAAGTAGAAGAATAATATACTACTGCATTTAAAAAAATTAATTACCAGGATTTTAGAGAATATTGGTATTAGTGAGATGCGGACAAGTGAGATTTTCTGTTCTACAGAGGGAATAAATTAATATTTTAGGGAGGAAGGAAATGTGAAATTTAAAATAGAGATTATATAAAAAAAAAATGTTTTTATTAATTTGAAAAGGGAGCGCCAGGGGGGATCTAAAAATCGAAAGAATAGTTATTAGAGGGCTTGACAGCAGTATGACAACTGTTTCACCTTTTAAAGGGGTGATGTGGAACCCAGGGACTGTGATGAAGTTGTAAAATGAGATGGGGGCTTGAGAGCTGTTATGATGAAATCTATCTTTTTATTACTTTTCAACAAAAGTAAGTTTTGCCTGTAATCAGTTGCATATGATTGTTGCAATGCAAGTTTGTTTTCTTCTTCAGCGTAAACCAGTTTAAAAAAAAAACAAATACAATTTTTTTTTTTTTTTTATCACAGTATTGCTAATATCAAAGTCACATATTTCAGAATTGGTTCCAAAGGCAGGAACAGTTTCCAAAAAAGCAATATTCCATCTTCTAAATATAGAGATCAACGTACTAGTGTGGATTGACCACAGCAGATCAGCATAGAGTAGGAATTGTTTCTTGTAAACAATGCAGCTTTGTTCAACCTCTGCAACGATTAGAGAAGTTTATCTCACGAAGTTGTGGAGGGTAGCAGCTCAACACAATGTGTGCTCTGCCATGACACCTCCATTGGGTACTCTCCGATGGGACAATTGTAAAAGAGCAGGGAACTTACAAATATGGAGGATAATATGCTACTCTTTCTTATACATTTGCCTTTATATATATATACCCCATAGTACCCAGGTTCCAGTCAAAGGCCGAATACTCTTTGTAGCACCAAAGATATATAAATGAGAGAAGAGCCCCAAGATCACTAGGATCTTTCCATGTGCTTTTATACTTGTATTTCTCTTTAGTTACTCTTTTGATACTTTGTATATTTGGTTACTGTCATTGATTGTTTTTGTTGACATTGTCTTGTATTTATTTCTGTCCTGAAGATTCAGGTTGGATGCCTATCAACAAATTCTAGCCATGAAGTTTGCTGTAGAAGAGATTAACATGAATCCCAATGTTCTGGGCAACATTACATTAGGGTTACAGATGTATAAGACATGTAATGTGCCTCACTTTGAAGTACAAGGAGTTTTACATTTGTTAACTGAATCCGGCACGGCCATCCCCAACTACAGGTGTCGTGGACAACCAACCTTCAGTGCTGTTATAGGATCTACTTCTTCCACAAACTCAATTATCTTGGCAAATATTTTGGGAGTCTTCAGATACCCTCAGGTAAGAAGATTTTATTCATGTGACCTATAGTACCATACTTTTAATGCAATGAAGAATGTGCATTGCCATGTCTTTATTTTTTATAAATATTGTCATAGTTAGGACTGTAAAGTATCATAATTAACCTATTGTATCTGAGTGCACCATATGTGTGCATAAGAGACATTTAATCCATGACCAGTGTCCATCATCCATACCAATGGCTTGGTTACACAGAATAGTCCATGGAACATTGATTAATAGACATATCGCTGAAAGTTTACAAGTCTCTATTTACAATATAACCGATTTATTTGTCTATAATTACAGTAATACAGTGTATTAATAACATTTTACATTTTAATACACCACAAAATGCATAATTTATAGATTGAAGAATGTAGAAATGGAGCAAGTTCATTTTTAGACAAAAGCGTAAATCATCAAGTTTCATGGGCCTTATAGTGCTCTAAGTCCATGAAGGTCCATCAGATTCATATACCTACTCTATGTAAGTGGGCAGAGAATACAGATTTCAAATGTTTCAAAGTTTTAAGTCATGAAGAACATAAGAAAAACATGGTTCTATACATGTGCAATTTTTATTCCAGATCAGCGCACTGTCAACTTTGTCTCTTCTAAGTAATAGAAACAAATTTCCCTCTTTTGTCAGGACTGTTCCCAGTGACAAGGAACAGTCTGTAGGACTGGCTAAGCTTATTCTGCACTTTGGATGGACCTGGGTTGGTCTGTTGGCTTCAGAAAATGATTATGGCCTACAGGGAATTCAGCCAATCAAACAAGAGATAATAAAGGCTGGAGCATGTGTGGCCTTCACTGAATATATCCGTTTATCTCAACCAGACCGTAACGCTCCCCACATAGTCAAGGTCATTAAAGAGTCATCTGTTAAGGTTATTGTAATATTCGCTTCTGATGTTGATTTGGTTCCTATCATGAGTGAGATGCTGAAACAGAAAATCAAAGGGAAGATTTTTGTCTGCAATGCTGGTTGGTCAATGTCTAATTTGTTCTCAGCAGGAAACTTTTCTCAGATTTTATCAGGGTCCATTGGTTTGTTTATGAACAATAGAGGGATTCCAGGATTCAGTGACTACCTCAACAAGGTCCAACCTGCTTTACAAGAGTCCTGGGTGAACTTATATTGGGAGAAACTTTTCAATTGTAAGTTTCTGTATTATAAAAACATAACTGGCCCTTTGGATCCTACAGTGAAAGAGTGCACAGGAGCAGAAAGTATAGACGGCATCAAGAACAGCTATATCTACACCAGCAGCTTAGAATTTATTCAAAGTTTCTATGCTGCAGTTCATGTTGTGGCCAAAGCTTTGGAAGATCTATTAGATTGCAAACCAAGAGAAGGAACATTTTCTTATATGAGCTGTAAAGACATTCTTCATGTTAAGCCTTGGCAGGTAAAGTTATGTATGAGGTTAAATCATTATAGATGTGATCATCTACAAGATTGTGTTTCAAGATAACTGTGTTCATAACTTCACATTTTAGGTGGAACTGCAACTGTGAAGCAGTGTATGTAAAAATTATAGAAAACTGTTTATTTTAATGAATCCTTCAATATTAGAGGTTTACATTTGTGTGATTATTTAGGCTCGCTCATTACAGGATTATTCAAATGGAGAGATATGTTTTCAGCCACTACTACATTTATTTTATTGTTTCCTTTGGTAATTATTATTATTATTATTATTATTATTATTACTATTTTTATTATTATTAATATTATGTTTCTGAATGTAGGAATTATTTTTCCCAAGGTAATTATTGATATTTGCTCAAAATTAGTAACCTTAACCTCCAAATAAATGGTTCAGTGCCATATTTAGCTGGAGTGCCTCATATAGATGAGTATGTTCTACTGTTATCTAGGGTCAAAATTGTTTTGTCTCATAAAAGAAGACTTGTAACACAATTATCCTTTACTAAAAGGTCAAGCAATAGGTTCTTCACCATCATCACATTTGTCATTGACATTTTCGTCATCCTCATCACTAATGGCTTGGATATAGCAGTTATCCATTCTTGATTAGCGGGGGGTTGAATATAGGAGTTATTCAGTCTTGATTACAGAGGGGTTGAATATAGGAGTTATTCAGTCTTGATTAGAGAGGGGTTGAATATAGGTGTGATTCAGTCTTGATTAGCAAGGAGTTGCATATAGCAGTTATTCTTTCTTGATTAGTGAGGAGTTGGATATAGGAGTTATCCATTCTTGATTAGCGAGGGGTTGAATATAGGAGTTATCCAGTCTTGATTAGAGAGGGGTTGAATATAAGAGTTATTCAGTCTTGATTAGAGAGGAGTTGAATATAAGAGTTATTCAGTCTTGATTAGAGAGGAGTTGGATATAGGAGTTATCCAGTCTTTATTAGAGAGGGGTTGAATATAGGAGTTATTCAGTCTTGATTAGAGATGAGTTGGATATAGGAGTTATCCAGTTTTGATTAGTGAGGGATCCAATATATTGCAGTTATCCAGTCTGGATTAGCGAGGGGTTGGATATAGGAGTTATCCAGTCTGGATTAGCGAGGGGCTAGATATAGAAGTTACTCAGTCTTGATAGCGAGGGGTTGAATATAGGAGTTATCCAGTCTTGATTAGTGAGTGGTTGAATGTGGGGTTATCCAGTCTTGATTTGGTTTTATAAAGCTATGTATCTCCACATTTTTGGGTGATTACTGACTGTGCATTTCTTTGACCATTTCTCCAGCAGCGATGAATAGATGTTCAGATAATACACTAAAACATTATTATTCCAATTATTATTATTATTATTATTATTATTATCGTTTATTTGTAAGGCACCACAAGGTTTCCGCAGCGCCGTACATGGTACAAACAGTAGACTATACAGGGTAAGACAGTACAGAACAATAAACACAAAGTACCAGTACTTCAGAAACTCCAGGCAGGCAGATATAGTAGAGACGGAGCGGAAGAACAGGTATGGAGACAGGAGGGAAGATGGGCCCTGCTCATACGAGCTTACATCCTAAGGGAGGGTAAACATAATCAGGTACATAAGGGAGCCAGTGAAGCAACGGGGATAGAGAAAGGGGGCAGGGGGAACCAGAAGAGGTGAGAGGTTAAGTGGATGGTTGGTAGGCCTTAAGGAACAGGTGAGTTTTAAGAGCCCGCTTGAAGGAGCACAGATTGGGTGAGAGACGAATGGAGAAGTCTTGGATTCTAGAGTGGGAAGAGGTGATCAGAGTGGAGGAGAGGCGGCGATCTTTGGCTGAGCGCAGGGAGCGGGCGGGAGTGTGAATGGTTTTATTCACATTATTATTCATAGTACATAGTAGTTCAGTGTTGCACACGAATAATACAAACAAATAACTAACAATGACAAGAAACAGAAGGTAAAGATGACCCTTCTCATATGAGCTTACAATCTAAGAGGTGGGGGAAACACTTGATACGCAAGGTAGAGGATATCAATTTTAGATATACACGTTCATAGATGAGCCCACCATGCTAAATCTTGAATCCATGTGAATACAGTTATTGTGCAACTTCCATAGACAGTTAATGGTTTCTATGGCAAAATTGGACAATTCTGGCCATTGATGAATAAAATTATTCTTTTAGAGAACTACAAGCGCTTCTGGTTACACTAATAGATAAACAGTCAATGGAATAATCTATGACAGTCTAAATTAGAAAAAATCCTTGAGATACAAATATTCTTCCAATCCTGGCCACATGTAGTTATACTTACAAAAACATGGACAACTGAAGAAGGGACCAATGAAAACGATCTCCCACATAAGATCCAAATACACTAGCAGGCACAGATCACTTCCCCCTCACAGTCAACATCTGCTTTTCTCCTTACAGTTTTCCACAATCATGCTGGCACAGATTGCTTCCAGCGCTTCTTAGCGTCAGCCTGTCTTCTCACGACTTGCTTATCCCAACGGCAGGCAATCAGTAAAACCTAGGTGGCCAAGGACCCTCTGATACAGCGTGAGGAAGACGAGGAGAGAAATCTGTCTGCAGCCTGTGGAATTTACAGCTTCTCTCAGGTCTCCCACAGGCTGCAGACAGATTTCTCTCCTCATCTTTCTCACGCTGTATAGGAGGGTCCTTGTGGGGACAGATTTATAATAGTGCTAAGGCATGTCCTAGATCAACTTTAAATTTCAATGTAAAAATAAAGCTATCAAATATTTGTGTGCTAGATCATCACCCTTTATTTATATAGCGCCACTGATTCCGCAGCACTGTACAGGGAACTCACTCACATCAGTCCCTGCCCCATTGGAGCTTACAGTCTAAATTCCCTAACATAGACAGACAGACTAGGGTCAATTTTGATAGCAGCCAATTAACCTACTAGCATATTTTTGGATTGTGGTAGGAAGCCCACGCAAACACGGAAAGAACATACAAACTTCACACAGATAAAGCCATGGTCGGGAATTGAACTCATGACCCCAGCGCTGTGAGGCAGAAGTGCTAACCACTAGTCCACCCCAGTATTTTCCTTATGTGCAAAATAATAAACTATTTTGCACCCCTTACATTATAAAATGGTTTGTCCAGGAGCAAATGTACTCCTTTTTTGCTTTACTTTCCTTAATGAATCAGGCTCTAACAGTCTAATGCTATTTTAAAATAATTATTACTGTTACCATTATACCCCATGTCAAATTATTCATGATGGGTTCTTCAATATGGTAACACATTTTAAATGATAACCCATATTTAAGGACACTACATACATATACATTTTTGTGATAAGGTTTAATTGCAAAAGTGTTAAAATGTAATTGCACAGCCCACTAGTATATTCTATTGTGCCTATTTGAATGTAAAATGTCTAAAATGTAGCATGTTCACATGATGCTTTGGAGAATTGAAATTGCAAATTACATTGTTAATAGAGCATTCTAATGGCTAGATTTACTAAACTGCGGGTTTGAAAAAGTGGAGATGTTGCCTATAGCAACCAATCAGATTCTAGCTGTCATTTATTTAATACCTTCTACAAAATGATAGCTAGAATCTAATTGGTTGCTATTGGCAACATCTCCACTTTTTCAAAACCGCAGTTTAGTAAATCTAGCCCTGAATATCTATTACATTGCTGATAAATGACATAACGCATTAGTCTCTATTTTATAATTCATTATATCAGCATCAGGATAACATTATATAAATGATAATATAAAAACATATACTATTGATGAATTTTATTTCTTTTTTATAATAAAATTTTATTGAAAATTAATTGAAATCAAGGGCGTGAGGGAGAGGTACAAAAGACAAATAGGGGGTGGGGATTGGGAATGGAATTTTAACATGTACATATCAGATCAAATGCAAATCCACAATGCAAACTTTTATTAAATTAATTAATTAATTAATTAATAAAAGTATAAAGGTATCTCAGCATAAAACTATGGATATGTGAATCAAAATAGTACAGATAGATGTATAGATCGCAAGAGAGAAAGGAAACGAGGGGGGGAGAGGGGAGGTGGAATGAATCGGGAAATGTTAGTAGGGGGAGAAAGAGGCAGGGACGGTCAGAGGGAGCGATGGAATGAGAAGGGGAATGAGTGACAAGATGTGTGAAGAACTCTCATCTTCTATAAAACAAAGGATCAAGGAGAACCTCAAGTAGTAAATTACTCCGTCCATGTGTGCCATGTAAATAGAAATTGGTTGGGATGGTTGTGAAGTAAGCTAGTGATGTGTTCCATATTATATATCTGCCAGACACTGGCAAATAGGGCAGGAACTGTGGAGGGTTCAGGGCTTTTCCAATTTTTTGTAATTAAACATCTGCCCGCAGTTAGAATATGGTCAGGGAGTTTCCATACTAGTCTGTGGTCTCCCCATGGTAGACAATGCCAAAGAAGAAAGGAGAGATGAAAAGGAACTGACAAGTAGGTGACCTTACTAATAAGTATACGCCAAAAGCGTATCATTTTAGGGCAACTCCACCAAATGTGAGACAGGGTCCCCGTAGACCACCGTTCCGCAAGCAATAATCTGACAAAGCAGGAAACATTGCACTCAATCTGGAAGGAACTAGGTACCAACAAAAGAGAAGTTTGTATAAATTCTCCTTGATACAAGTACATATAGAGGATTTGGCAACAGCTTTACAGATGGAAGCCCACTCTTCCAGCTCAAGAGATTCTCTCATGCCCTGTTCCCTACGCAGTTCATGAAGTGCCTTAGATGAATTATTATGCACTTAGTATATCAGATTATAGTACCTCTGCATATATTACATATAAGTGTAATATATGCAGAGGTACTATCCATTGTGTGTTCTACACCATCTAAGAATGACAAGGTACTAGAAGTACATGGTGCTGCAAAACTTAGTTTTATTTTACTTTAAAATTAATTTATATCTTACTGCACACTATCAAGAATATCATCCTGCAGATAAAACAATACAATTATGATTATAAAGGGTTTGCAACAGTCCTATTTATTGTTAACATTGCATTTATCCCTTATGATTATTTTAGCGTATTTCTTGCAAAGCTGAGTAATATATTGAAATAAATTATTAGAGAGAACTTCACTGGCTTCAATGCTTTAAGTTGAAATAGAACATATGTGTTCAAAAGTAAATTGGAATAAATATAGGACTAGTGGGGCTGTGGAATACTGTATCAATTTGCATAACAAAATACAGTAAGTGTACTAGACTATGAAAACACAAAGATACAAAAATGCATAGACACACTGACATATTTACACATACATACATACATACATACATACATACATACATACATGCAGACACACAGATTTTTTTGCAAATCGTGATTTAAAATGGCAAAACGTAATTCAATTTCTACGTTACAGCTCCTGCACTATATAAGGGATGTGAGAGTTACACTGAGCAGTGGAAGAGACATATATTTTGATGGAAATGGAGACATTCCTGCCGTCTATGATATTGTCAACTGGCAGCTGACCCAAGAATGGACTATGGGACAGGTCAAGGTCGGCAGTTATGATATAACAGCACCTTCTGGTCAACTTCTCAATATCAACTCAAGTCTCTTGTTGTGGTCTATGGGAGAAAAAGAGGTGGGACCTTGTAAAGATTATGATTATTAACGGTGTAATATTGAGGAGAAGATGAGTGAAGTTTTAAGAGAAATATTGCGTTATGCAGATTAATGTCAAATGTATGGGGAAAAAAATCTTGACTCAAGTCATGACATTTTGTTGCTGTCTTGCAGTACAATAGATAAGACTAAGCTTTATTTCATGTTGGAAATATAAAATGAATAATGTGATGCCTGTATTTAAGTTATTACAGATAACACTTCCCTAGTTCTTCTGAGGGTCCTAGTTGAGATAGATACATGCAGATATGTATAGTTAAGGTTAAGCGCTGACAACTGTCATATTGTTTTGTATACATAGGGCATTTATATTGCCAAGCTGCTGGTATGATGTATAATATGAAATTAATCGTCTTATTTATTCTCTGGTAGTGGAAGGATGTCAGGGGCAAATGCAGGATTTGTAGAGGGGGGGTTTCCACACCACGCTGCCAGTGGGCGTGACCAGCATGCATGGGGGCGTGGCTATAATATTAGACAGTGCTTGGCTGCTCTCCAACTCTTCCTATCCCCATAATATACATGGGCAATGCTGCGTACACTACTGTTGGGTGCACGCAGCTCTCGCTTTCAAGCAGAGTTGTGTGAAGCGGGCGTAGGGTCCAGCCACCTCAGTTATACAGTGACCCAGGCTTGGAGGGGGGTTTCCAGGCACTAGGAAAAACCCCTCTCGGTTTGCCTATGGATGTGTGTTGAACAAAAATCAGTTTTTTATCCTTCCTATGAGAAAAAAAAATTGCAGAGGTTTCCTACATTAGCTAAAAGATCAGTGTCAAAATTGCAGGATGAGCCTCACTCAGGTTGTATCAGGGGATGTAATTGAGGGGGAGTTTTTTGGAAGATGTTCAGACTTCAGGTTAGTAAACAGTTGCTGAGTGAGATCAGTGAATGGAAGTATAGATAAGCAAAGTGACGTTTGCCACTTTATTTGAATTTTGGGAACATAAATGAGCGATAATCTTCAGAATTTCTGATATAATGTCCTCTTCTAACTCATCACTTTCTGTTTCATTTAAAACATTTACAAATCACTTCAGTTGTCTCTGGTTGTGGGGTAGATACACAAGAAGGAATGTTTTGTGAAAACTAGGTAATAATCTAAGGGTGGGTGTGACTCAACTAATCTTACAATCGTGTTGTGGTAGTGAGGTGAGAGAAAAGTAAACCGTGCTATTTTGGGTATAGCCTCTATTTCTTCAGATGGAGCATTTTCAGTTTAACCAAATGAGCACCTGACGCATCAATCTCACTGTTTATAAGTAAGTGTGCAATACTTCTAGTGAAGTATAGTGGAATTATCATGGTTAACGTTGCACAGTCTAACTGTTGGCTCAGAGAAACACAATTCACCTGTAAATTACAGTCAACGAAAGGCCTGTAGAAATGTTTATGTTCAAGATTAATACAACCACAAAAAAAAATATTCTTACATGCAATTTGCTTGAAGAAATCTATAATCTATAATCTAAAAACTGCCATCAGTCATCATCATTGGGTATAAGGGAAATACAACGTATAGGGATTTTTAACAAGTTTCTAGGCAGTGGGTATAAGGGGAGTTCTGAAAAACCATTCACTGTCAGACTGTATCTGCAGTTGTCTATGACATTTATTTATAAGCCTCATGGTGATCCATGTGTTCAGATTGAAGTAGCTATAAGTCTATTGTCCTCCCTATGTTGAGGAAAAACACCAAAGTGAGTTGTGTTATTGGTATTGGTGTAAATATGTCTTTATTAAGTCTGAGGTCTCAAGCACAGCATGGTACATATTGGAGAGTAATTTGTCATATTTGTTTTTGAATACATAATCTAAACATTGGGTCATGTCACCAGATCCCTCTCTCAGTCTGCAGTGAGAGCTGTCTCCCAGGTTTCAGGAAAGCCGCTATAAGAGGACAACCTGCTTGTTGTTTTGAATGTGTCCCCTGTCTACATGGAGAAATATCCAACCAGACAGGTAAGTGATGGACCTGCTGATGCATCTGAGATACTAGGGACATAAGAAGAAGTTAATATCTTGTTCTGGAGCTTGGGATATCATATGCTGCTTTTAAAATACTTGATGAACATAGAACTACCATGCACTAACAAAAAAAAAATTAGAGAAATGCTGCTTGTGGGAGGTACACCTATCATTCTGAAATACATTCAATAAGTATTGTCATAAACCGGAGGACACGGGAAAATGGAAAATGATTATGTCATATATCAGCCAAACAGCCTATCAAAGACACATATTAAAAATTAACTTTTATTTAACTTTATTGAAACTGAAAGGGAAATATAAAGATTAAAATATGTAAGATCAGTAGGGGAAACAGAGTCATAGATTTCCAAAGTCAATTGTTAGTTAAATCTCCTACATGTATATCTCTAAATCAGAGACGTAAGACTGATACATACTGTTTTACACATTACTGTGTTAAATATAAATATATATATATATATATATATATATATATATATATATATATATATGTGTGTTATTTGGAATGCAAGATGTAAACATACATTATCCCATATATGCAATAATTTAGCAATCCTATCACTTAGATTCTGTTAATTGTCTGAAGTGTCCATGGGATCAGTGGCCGAATCTACAGAAAACCAAATGTCTACAGAAGACTACTGAGTATCTTTGCTATGAAGATCTATTAGGAGCAGCATTGGCAGCATCAAGCATACTGTCCTGCTTCATTCCTGCTTTTATTTTAGGACTTTTAAACCACTATAAGGACACACCTATAGTGAAAGCTAACAATTATTCTGTAAGTTGCCTTCTGTTGGTGTCCCTGTCTTTGTGTTTCCTCTGCTCTTTAGTCTTCATTGGTTATCCCCAACCTGAGAATTGTCTTCTACGTCAAGCTGCTTTTGGCCTGGTTTTTGCTCTTTGTATCTCTTGCATTTTAGCAAAAACTATCATAGTGGTTTTTGCTTTTATGGCCACTAAACCGGGCAGCAGCCTAAGGAGATGGACCAGACCTCAAGTGTCCTACATGATCATTTTTACTTGTTTTATTTTACAGTTCCTCTTGTGTCTCACTTGGTTGTCACTTACCCCTCCTTTCACACAATACAACACTCAAACCAAACCAGGATTTATCATTATTGAGTGCAATGAGGGCTCCCCCATTGCCTTTTGGACCATGCTAGGTTATCTTTTTCTATTGGCCACCATTAGTTTCATTGTTGCCTTCCTGGCTCGTAGACTTCCTGACAGCTTCAATGAAGCCCAGTTTATTACTTTCAGCATGTTGGCCTTCCTCAGTGTCTGGGTGTCTTTTATCCCAGCCTCCCTCAGTGCTCAGGGAAAATACACTGTGGCAATGGAAATCTTTGCCATTTTGGCATCCAGTTGGGCTCTGGTGATCTGTATGTTTCTTCCTAAATGTTTCATCATAGTGTTCAGACCTTACATGAACTCCAGGGAATATCTCATGAGACGAGACTGAGATCAGTTTGAGCGCAAGAAGATAAAATCATCTGCAAAAATCATATTTATAATTGACTATTTCCTGTTAAACTGTAAAGTAATAAAACATTCTTTGTATTGTAAAATATCTCTGTCGAACATTTCTATCACTCTGAGCTGACTCTGGCTAATTACAATGTGAACAGAGAAGTTCAGTCTGTCACAAATATATTAGAATTATTTTCTCACATGCTAGAATTTATTGTAATCATATTCTATTTATGTAATATAATTATATTGTCAAACAGTTTGAAAAACTAAGATCAACCAACAAAATATAAAACAATTTATTGCTGCAAATATTGGCAAGATTATTCTGCCTTGATTTTCCTAAAGTTGAAGTTGAGCCGAGGAGAAGGATAAAGGATATTCCACTTTCTTCCCTGAGCTTTTCTCTTGTTTCTGTAATCTTCTTTTACTCTCATGGCTTACCCTACATATTACATAATCTTTCTTTCTTCAGTAAAATTGCAGTCAAACATCTTTTACTTTCCATTTCTACCTTAAGTATCAATATATCTTCTAGATGCCTCTTAATCATTGCTAATGTCTGCATTCAGGTGTCTATTGGAGAGAGGTACAGGATTGACAAATGGGGAGAGGGAAGACAAGCAGTAGGCATTGTATCAAGGATATTCAACATGGTAACCTTTGTCAAATTAAAATTCTTTGCAGAGTGTGCAATGTATTAAACAATATTAGATAATTGTATATAACTGCTCAAAATGAGGGAAACTAGAATTAGTCCATGCAATATGAACAATTCAATTTTGTTAAAATTATGTTTTTCAGTGAAAAATGTTTTTATTACCAGATATAATAAAAATGCATTAGTAGATTAAACAATTAAAAATGAGCATAGGAAAAGTGGATGCTAAAATATCCAAAGTCAGTACTGCAAAGTAGTCAAATTGTGGGCAACCCTGAAATTCAGTCTTCCTGAGTTGTGCTGCGCAGGATTCCTCTTGTGTTGACTTCTGTTGCCATGGAGCCTGATAGAAGATACAGAAACCAAGTTTTCCAAACAAGTTCGGGAAGCTGTGATTGCGGATGCTGACATATTTCATTTACGCATGTGAGAACTTCATCAAGGAAATTGTACAAAGTCTCATTGGCTATGAAATTTGGTGAACAGTGGAAGTGGGTTATTCAGCATATTTGTAGTGATCCATATACATAAAAATCCATAAATAATTGATTACAGAGATGCTAGTCTAACATGAATGTTGGAAAACTAGTCTAATAAAACTCATCCAATGTAGATAACTCTGTTGTAGGACAATATGTATGTAAAGAGACACAAGCAAATGTATTGATACATATAATACCAAACATAATGTATATGAAGAGCCAGCAGTTATAGCCTGATATCCCTGGTTCTATACAAACATTTATATTCTAGGAAAATGAACACTGATATAGAACAATTCTGGTACAAATATTGGTTGATTTGGTTATATTAACTCAAAGCCAAACTGAACCAAACAAAAATACAAAAATAAGCTGTAAACTCCCTTAGAAATAATGATGATGTAAACATTACATCAGCAGACAAAGGCAGAGAGAATTATAAACAAGGCTTACTATATTATAAAAGCATATAGATTGCTATTTGAAAGCTCTCCTATGAATCTCTAAAAAATGACCACTCAAAAATTAAATTAAGGTGGACATCATTACTAAATAATGACCTTCTAAACAAAACATGCATATCTACAATTCAAACTTCTATATTACTCATTTTTTTCGTTCTTTTTAAAGTGTCACAAAAATCCAACAAAACCAATCGGGAGGTCAATCATATCACAATTAACCACTGGTGGAAACCCTACACAGCTATCTGAGACACACCACCGAGATGATCAATGTCCTTGAAACTGTCACCTGAGCTGAAAACACCATTATGATATGTGACATCACATTATAATAGGCAATGAGTCGATGGTGTAGACAGTGTTATAAACCACAGATTATTTTTTTTTATCTGCCTATCTTTTAACTAGAGCAGTGGTAATCTGACCATCTGTTCCAAAGATAGGCAGAAGAAATTCCCTTGGGCGCTAAAACTAGTTAAATTAATATTATGCTGTTGTCGGCAGACACTAAGCTGCTGTTCTCATAGTTTGTGCAAAGTTTACATATGAAATGGATAGATGTAACAAATTGTTTTTGAGAACTGTGCTGAAGGTCTGACAACAAGGGGTAAATGTATCAAGTTGCAAGTTTTTGGCGGGTTTGAAAAGTGGAGATGTTGCCTATAGCAACCAATCAGACTCTAGCTATCATTTATTTAGTACATTCTACAAAATGAAAACTAGAATCTGATTGGTTGCTATAGGCGACATCTTTACTTTCAAAGTTGCGGGAAACTCACAGCTTGGTACATTTAACTCCAGGAGTGCTTATCTAACAATACATTTGAGTTAAATGGAAATAAATGTCACAACTCCTTTATGTTTCTATAAATGAAATATACATTTATTAATAAAATCTAAATTCATACAATAACAGAACTGATATGAAATCTCTATTTGATATATAAAGGGCTTGAAGGCTGCATTCAAAATGTGTGATGATTAATAACAATAATCTAATATATAAAAGAGAAAATTTGTCCTTCTGTCCTTCTGTCTGTCTTTCTATACAAATCTACATTTTTCAAGCGAAGATCATGAAATTTTGCATACGAGTGTATTAAAACATGACGGAGGCAACTAAAAAAAATTAAAATTGAAATTCATTACGGGGTGGGGGTGGCAAGGGGTGTAACACATAAAAATCATCGAAAACAATCATAACTCTGGAATGACTGGAACAATTTACACCAAACCTGGTACACATATGACTTACAGTCTGACAACAAATATTGTGGGGGCAAGACACCCCTAGCACTCCTAAGGGTGAGGGTGGCGAGGGGGGTAACACCTAAAAATCATCGAAAACGACCATAACTCTGGAATGTCTGGAACAATTTACACCAAACCTGGTACACATATGACTTACAGTCTGACAACAAATATTGTGGGGGCAAGACACCCCTAGCACTCCTAAGGGTGGGGTTGGCGAGGGGAGTAACACCCAAAAATCATCCAAAACGACCATAACTCTGGAATATTTGGAACAATTTACACCAAACCTGGTACACATATAACTTACAGTCTGACAACAAATATTGTGGGGGCAAGACACCCCTAGCACTCCTAAGGGTGGGGGTGGCGAGGGGGGTAACACCTAAAAATCATCAAAAACGACCATAACTCTGGAATGTCTGGAACAATGTCTTGGAAGAAGTTCCAAAAAAAAGGGGAAATATATTTTTTCTGGATGCACCCGGAAGAACAGGTAAGACGTTTCTCATCAAGTTGTTACTTGCTAAAATTCGGGTACATTCCAAGATAGCTATTGCTGTGGCCTCTTCTGGAATTGCTGCAACTTTGCTCCCTGGTGGAAGAACAGCACATTCAGCTTTCAAGTTACCGCTTAATCTGGCCCGAAGTGAAACTCCCGTCTGCAATATCACTAAACGAACAGAAAAAGCTCAGATTCTGCAGCAATGTCAGGTCATTGTATGGGATGAATGCACCATGTCACACAAAAATGCTTTACATGCCCTCAATCAAACACTTCTATTTTTAAGAGGCAATGATTTACTAATGGGTGGAGTCACTGTTGTATTGGCTAAAGATTTTCGACAAACATTGCCGGTCATTCCAAAAGGAACAATGGCGAATAAAATTAATGCATGCCTTAAATCATCACATCTTTGGAGGCATGTTCGCACTTTGCAACTAACCACAAATATGAGAGTTTCTCTGCATGGCAACACAATGGACAGTCAGTTTGCTGATCATTTGTTAAATATTGGGAATGGTTTAATGCCGCTTCATCCGGTAACTAAAATAATTGTGTAAACAACATCAACTTAAAGATTCAAGAAGAGTTGCCTGGAAAAGCCATATTATACAAATCAATAGATACCGTTGTTGAAGAAAATGAGGCTGTGCACTATCCTACTGAATTTTTAAACTCTTTACAACCTCCCGGAATGCCACCGCATAACCTGGTACTGAAGAGTGGATCACACATTATGCTTCTCAGAAATTTAAATCCTCCAAGACTTTGTAACGGTACAAGATTAGTAGTCCAAAAGCTCAATTCTCATGTCATTGAAGCAACTATTTTGTAAGGCTGTGCAAAAGGTGACAATGCTTTCATTCCACGCATACCTCTCATTCCATCTGATATGCCATTTCAATTTAAGCGTCTACAATTTCCAGTTCGTTTAGCTTTCGCCATGTCTATCAATAAGGCCCAAGGACAATCTTTACATGTAGCTGGAGTCAACTTGGAATCACCTTGCTTTTCTCATGCACAATTTTACGTTGTGTGCTCAAGAGTTGGATCACCAAGAAATGTGTATGTATTTGCCCCAAATGAAGAAATGAGAAATATAGTTTATCAAGCTGTTTTGAAGTAATTGTTTATCGGTTCATTCCATCATATACAGTTCAAATACAGTTTGACATTTTCACTTTTCACCTTCTACTGGTCCAATTTTAACATGATATTTACATGCATGTTTAATATTTAGATTGATTTTTGTAAATAAACATTCTTTAAATCCCGGGCAACGCCGGGTATTCTGCTAGTCAATCATAAATTTGAATCCCGATTTTCATAGATCCTGCATTAGGTGAGAATATGTATAAAATCTCCAAGTTACCATGTATACAGATTACATTTAGTAGGAAACACCAAGATTAGTTGTCACTCACTTTGCTGTCCTCTGCAGTATCGAATCTCTCGTTTCAGTGTGGAAGTTTCCTTAGTCCGCACCCAGACAGTATAAATATCACTTAAGGCAGATTCAACATCCAAGATGTGTTCATCACTTCTAGAAATTAAATCAAAAATTGTTGAAATAGACGACTGCGGTTCCTTTCAAAAAGAGGTAATGACGCTATGATACAAAGTCGCTGATCTCAAATATCCCTCTAGACATAGAAATTTAAAATTTGATGGCAGATATGAACCGCTTGGCCCATCTAGTCGGCCCATTGTTGGAAACATCAAATCCTATTCGATCCTTAACTCTTTATAAGAAAATTATTTTGACTATCCCAAGCATGTTTAAACTGTTCTACTGTATTATCCTCTACCACCTCTGATGGGAGGCTATTCCACTTATCCACTACCCTTCCTTTCTGTGAAATAATTTTTTCCTCCAATTTCTTCTGAACCTACTTCCCTCCAGTCTCAGTGCATGTCCTCATGTTCTAATATTTCTCTTACTTTGAAGAATGTTTCCCTCCTGTACCTTGTTCAAACCTTTGATATATTTGAAAGTTTCTATGTCTCCCGTTTCCCTTCTACTCCAAACTATACATATTAAGATCTTTTAGTATTTCCGGGTAAGTTTAGTGCTGTAGGCCATGCACCATTTTAGTTTTCCTTATGTGTACAGTCGGTAATGTATTTATATCCTTCTGGAGATATGGCCTCCAGAACTGAGCACAGAATTCTAGATGAGGTTGTACTAGACATAATGGGCCTGATTCATTAAGGAAAGTAAAACAAAAAAAGGAGTAACTTTTCACCTTGGCAAAACCATGTTGCATTGAAGGGGACAGGGTCAGATTTAAAATAGTGGTAGGGCATGT
Source organism: Mixophyes australis (assembly GCA_036250195.1). NCBI lineage: Eukaryota > Metazoa > Chordata > Amphibia > Anura > Limnodynastidae > Mixophyes > Mixophyes australis. The sequence continues at coordinate 33,923,879 of JAVHZZ010000004.1, read as the reverse complement.
CCTATATCAATTTTATATTTTAGTTTAAAAATAAAGCTATCAAGTAATTGTGTGCTACATGAAAAAACAGTCAGTATTTGCCTTATGTGCAAAACAATAAACTAATTTGCAATCCTTGCATTGTAACATGGTTTTGTCCAGGAGAAAATGTACTTATTTTTTTGCCTTAATTTCCTTAATATATCATGCCAAATAGCATTACAATTATAGGAACCCCTGAGACAAAAACTAATGTGGACCTCCATAACTTTCATCCATTCACATCAGTCAGTGACATACATCAGTCAGTTACATACATCAGTTAGTTATACACATCTGTGGGCAGCACGGTGGCTTAGTGGTTAGCACCTCCTCACAGATGCCAGAGATGAAGGTGGTCTTGAGGAAGTGAGCTGTAATGAGCAGTTCAGTTCCCGCAAGAGGGAGCAGAAGTGCTTCAATTTGACCTCGATGTAGTAGGAAGCCCAGCCTGACTTTCTTAGTGATGTACCATGTGGAGACTGGTGAGCATAAGCCAATTGGGCAACCCACTTCCCAGTCTTTGTCTCACCAGAGGCCAAGGAATGTAAATACAGGGAGGTGCAGGAGATGCTTGAGCTAGATATGATCCAGCCATTACACAGTTCATGTGAGTCCTCAGTTGTTTTGGTTCCCAAAAATGTCAAAACAACACGGTTTTGTGAATATTACTGCCAGTTGAACGATGTGACTGTGTCTGATGCCAATCCCCTGCCCCGCATTGGTGCTCTGTTAAATGAGTTAGCTGGAGCAAAGTACATTTCAACATTTGAGCAAGGGGTATTAGCAGATACCTCTGACCCCAGAGCCTCAAGAATGGTCGACGTTCATCATCCCATTGGGTGATGTTTAAGTTCAAGTCCATGCCATTTGGGATTAGGAATGCGTCAGTCACTTTCTAGCGTGTGGTTGATTACATGCTGAAAGGGTGTAAAGGCTTCGCTCAGGCTTATTTGGATGACATTGCCATTTTCAGTGAGGTTCATCCTGTCACAGTATCTCATTAAAATGCCAAGTCTAGTCCCTACGAAATAGTAATGTACATTGATGTAGGGGCTTACCATAAAATTTGTCAATTTTGGCATCAGATAATAGATGAAGGTGTCTATGTTCTATAAATAAATAATCAATCCTGCTTTATGTGGAGTGCACCTGTGAGAAATATGTGTAAACTTCAACATCTGGTTAACTGAGTCTTCATATTCGGGGCAGCTGGTGGTCATGGAACATTCGTATTACCCTTCCAGACTCTCCTGTTCACTGTATTTGAGTCCATAAGAGGGTCAAGAGCCCAATTAAAATCTCCTCCCATTATCAAAATGCTTTCCTGTGGTATAGAGCAATCTGGTCCAACACAAAAGTTATGAAAGAGGGTTGACCATGATTTGGTGCATAAGGATTAGCAAAAGTGTACATTTGATTAAATATATTCCCTTTTACAAGAATCCCCCTCTTTTATCCCAGCTGAAAAGATAAAGCTGATGTGAGTTGGAACAAGTTTAAAACAAGAGTTACAACCTCTTTTGATTTGCCTTCAGAATTATCAGAATATACTTTATCTATGGTAGAGATCATCATGAAAATGGTGAGACTTCCTGCTTCTCCCAAGATCTGTGGATCTGGGGAGAAAAAACAAAGACAAAAGAGTAGGGGAGAAGAAGGTGGAAAGCAGAGGTAAAAATGAAGGGGAGAGAGGGAAGGGGAATCACAAACAACAATCAAAAACAGTGATAAGTATACAAACAAGAAAGTAACACCCCTGCCAAGTTAGGGATAAGGGGAATAAGCTCCTCTTTTCGTAACATGGTAAGTCTAATGAGCAACATGTATAAGAGGTAAAAGAGCAGAATAAATAATTAGGGTTAAGACAGAATCAGTCTCCATAAATATAGTATAAAAACATTTTAAGATATAATATGAAAACATTAACCTAAAGGAAATAAAAGTTCAAAGAAGAAACTCTGATTAAATACAAGTGTAAATTGTTTGATGCATGTTAGTGAAGCAGGCTACCACGAGACCACTAGTTGATAGCTGACTACTCAGAGGGTGATGGGAAAAATTTAGACCTGTCGGGGGAATAGAATGAGGATGCTATATAAATCTAGGCCCAATTTAATATAAATAGTGAAATTGGCAAGGACAGTAGTTCTATTTTACTATAGAGGGGATCAGTAGAAACCCTCAAGGCGAAATGGTATCTAAATTGGGCAAGTGCATAGGTTTGGCCATTTAGGAATATTAGACTACATAAAGTAAGATATACTACTCTAAGGGCATAAAATAAGCAACATTGTTGAATAGTAAGAAAATGGACTTTCGGAGATACTGTGGCAATTAAGATCTGGAGGTATCCTCATGGCAAGCTGCTGCCCGAGACTTCTTGTGCCATCTGCTGGTCTGCCTCTCCTCAATCTGGAGCAGTGCAAGAAGACTGAGAGGGACATCATCTGCAGGCCAAAAATGTCATAAAATTTTGCCAGCTCCTCTGAGTTGCAAAGTTTTGCAGATTTGCCATCATGGGTTGCCTGAATGTTCAATGGAAATCCCCAGCGAAACTCAATATTCTTTTTTTTCAGTTCATCACTCAATGGCCTAAGGAGATATTGTTGTTGCAGCTTTTTTCAGGATAAATCCAGGAAAACTTGGATTTGATGGCCGATGAATTTAATTACCTCGAGCCTTCTGGATTTTTAAATGATCTCCTCCATAACTCTGTAATAGTGAAGGCGACAAATAATGTCCTGTAGCTGCTCTGTCTGAGGGCCTCCATAAGACAGAGCAGCAACAGCACCCTGTACCCCCTGTCAAACAATATTAAGTTGTTGAGATCAATGTCCAAGATCTCATTAAATATTTTTGTGAGAGCTTCAGCAATGCCATGAGGGAGACATTTTCTGGAATTTCTCTGACCCTTAAGTTATTATATCTACCTTGGTTATCAAGGTCTTCGAGGTGTCTTTGCATTTCACATATCTCTTTCTCTTGTTTGTCTACTTTTTCTCTGGGTTTGGTGAGAAGATCAGTCTGTTCCTCCTGGTTATTCTCCAGAGCTGTCACCTTGGTCGTAACATGTGAAAGTTCTGGTTTAAGATTAACAATCTGTGAGTTTAGCCACTCTTGGAGCCTGTGTTCCAGATGTGGTATATTTTGCTTTGTTGGTAAGGTGTCAAGGTACCTAAGCATTTCTCCCAGGTCTCCATTTGACATGGAATTGGACTTGGGAGGGCTCCTAGGCATGGTAGGAGAGTGGGTAGGAAAGTGGGAGGCTGCTGAAGATGAGCTATTTTCAGTAGGTAAAGAGAAATTGGAGCAGATCAGATTGTGGAGGAGGATGCTATTTTTTTTTTTTAAAACTTTTTTAGCTGACCCCTTTCTATATTTCCTAATTGAAATGACAGAGACAGATTAATTATCTGTAGTACAATTTTATATCATGGCAGGTTAATGTAACTCAACAGGATGCATGAAGCCGCTGCCCTGAAAAGAACATAATTTAAGATAGTTAATCCATGGATTTGTGGCTCCAGGATACTAGCCAGTTTTCTGTAAGGATCTAGCAAGGGGTGTTTGTAAGTCCTGTCGAAGTCAGCAAATTGGATAAAGTCATTTCAATTAATATCGAGCAAACTTGGTTATCTTTGTCTGAAAAGATGCGTATTGTATCGTGGAAGGGCGTATCCAGCAACAACAAACAATAAACAATTTCTACACTTTTACACACATTCGCACAAACATATACAGTTGTAAATAGTACACAATAATCGTAGTTGCAACACATAGTCATTTATGTCGAAATGTAGTAGTATTCATGTTTAATATTATAAGTTATATGCATATTAGTAAAATCTATGGTTCAGGTTAAAGGAATGTAATGTGTCATGTCTGGTATCATATTAATCCCCTATTCATCAGCAGCTGTCCGGTTCATTCGGTGAAGAGATCGCACATCACATACTCTAGTTATTGATGTTAGGGAATAAACCTTTAATATGATGCTGACTATAAAATGCTAATGGACTAGTTGAAACTGGAGTCTTGGCGGGAAGAACGGAGCACATCCCCTGGAGAGATGACCCCCACCTTTGGATTCTTAGTTTGAACTAGCCTATGATCTGCAACCCCCTGGACCTTCCTGAAGCCTGGACCAATAGAAGCAAGCCACACCATCTGCATTGTTTTACTGTATTTCTGTTTGCATATAAGCAGGAGCTTTTCATCTAGTGTTCAGTCATCTTGACCACAGACTTCAGACCTGAATGACTGTTCACTGGATCCAGAGAGCCTGCGATAAGTATCGACTGTACTTAGTATTATTTCGCTTGATTTATTCTGCTACTTTTTGAGAATAAATATTTATGCGTTGGAAACACAAATCGAGATTCGACAATCGTTATTGGATAGCGACAAAATGTGCAAACCAGTCCTGTACCAATCACATGCCTTTTTGCAGAAAGATAGGATTAATTAAATAAATGAAAACTTGGACTGCAGCTGCACTATATTCAAGAAGAACAAGGTGGCAGCAGAGATCCAAATGCAGATAATGAGCGATTGTGTAAACTGAAGAACTTCTTATTGTATTATCTCTCTCAGAGGTTTGTAGCTTCAGCTAAATGTTTAGCATTTGACAGAGTTATCAATACCTACAGTAGAATACCAGGCTTCTAGGACATTACTAGAAGTGATAGATATTTGTAGATTATGAAATCCTGCTTTCCTGTAATTGCATATGTTCGAATAGGGAGTCCTTGTTGAATGATAGACAAGAGTCTTAGAGCTACCGCTATGTCCGGCTCGAAGAAGCCCACTCTTGTTAATGTATCTTGTAATGACTACTTCTAGGAGCAGACAGATAAAATCTAAGCCCACAGTAGTCGAGGAGCCTTTTTTTATTGTGAATGTGGCACAGAGCTGCTGAAAATAATCCCTGGAGGGGTCACTTACTCAAGAGAGGACGCTCATCCGACCAAGGGAAGCACATGCAGCCGTGTCAGGGGTTAGCATGAACAGGAAACGGTCTGGAAATGGAGACCCACACCCTCCGGATGTAAGCCAACATTGGTCAATGCTGCAGAAGCTGGACTCAGTCTGGAACCACGATGATGCTAAGAATGCTGCATGTAGTATAATTCAAATTGACAAATACAATGTAAATCGTTAAAAAACTTGAGAACCACACAGTGCTTAAAAAAATCATGCCATGGGAAACTGATTAGTATAGAATACTACTTACATTGTGTTCAAATTTTCTGGATAAATCATAGATCTGATCATCAAAAATAACAAAAATTAAGTAACATTAGTGGGAGACTGTGGGTTCATGCAGTAACTAATGATTTTACACTCACATGAGAATAGAAGATGATCAGCATATCCATAATCAATCTTTTCTTGAAATCCTGTTGATCTTAAGAGCACGTGTCAGTCTCCAGCAACATGTAACAAAAAAGATAACAAAATCCGCTTGGGTAGTTTGTTTTAAAACATGAAAATTTTAAAAATACATGAACAAATGCAACAGTAAAAATCAACAGTCTCCTTTGATAAAGTAATTTAGGACTACAAAATAAATGGAATACAAATATAATTTGTTTTCCCCTTTAAAAATCAAATGTAAATCTTTTCTGCAGTAGTCCTAATGGAAATGTCAATTATGAAATGTGAATAGATGGACGCAACTTCATATAATACAGCCGCGATGATGATGAAATAAATACTATTACCTGGAGAGATCAAAATGGAAATAGCCAATCAGAAGCGACTTCATAGTGCCTTTGAGTGTCATCATCATTGTGTATCAAGTCAGCACCTGGAATAGATATGCCTGGCATCAGATGTATCTTCAGATTCGTCAATGTCTAATTCTATTGCAGTTACATGAATAGCATGTCTACTTCAATATGTTGAGAGACACAAAATTTGAGCTGCACAGACTTTGATATCCATATGGCTTAGCATATAGGTTTTAATACGTGTATATGAGTAAAGCATGTTGAACTGCTGTCTTGATGACTTGTGTTTTATGATAGTCTAATAAGACAATAATCATATATATATATATTTTTAAAATGATGTGCTCACAAAATTTTTGACAGCACCAAAGCTCATAGCCTAGTCTGGTAGCGGTAAAACGCCAGCACTAGGTCCCCCTTTTATATTGTCCACCTGCCCTAGTCTGTTCAGCACAGTGCTGAATTCCCTAAGGGGAATAGACCTGCACTGAAGCACTAGGGCTCATTGCATGTGCTGGGTGTGGGGTAATACAATTGTTGAAAAATAGATTAAAAAAAAATATTTTTCTGGTGAAATACAGGTTCCAGCATGTTCTGTCATGCCTTAAGGGCAAGCTGGTGCTTTTAGTTCTACAAGTGCTAGCATGTTCTGCCAGCAATGTGTATGCTGGTACCTATAGTTCTACAAACACCAGCATGTTAGCCCTAATACTAGGGATGACCCCTAGTACTTTGGCTGTTTTCTCCTTGGGGGGCACATTTTGGTGGCTCAATACCGTTAGGAAATTCAGCCCTATACTGATCAGGCTAGGGTTAGTGGACATTATGACAGGGGCATCCAATTATTTTGGTTTCCTGTTAAATTGTCCTAAGCCCAGCTTGTCATAGCCTAGTCTTGAATATTAGCACTAATGATGGCAGTATTTTATTTTTATAGAGTGGGGGCACTCTGTTTAATTTGTTTTTGTATTTTTGAACAACAGCAAAGATCCATGCTGATGATCATCATCGTCATCGCAACGGAAATTTGCACAAGCCCTCATGTACCTGCAAATTATATGAATACTGACAGGCCTGTCTGCAGCTCTGCATGAACTGAAATTAAGTGAGCGCGCCCTTACTGTACTCAAACTGTATGAGATTGCCCCTGCTCTCCTTTATACAACCTCTCCAGGCATAAGAATATACGGGTGTAGTACCTATTAATGGTACTGACTACCCCGACAGTGAAGAAGGCAACATGAAGGCTCCGATTGCATATTACAGTGACTTGTAAAGCAGACTACTTACCAGGATGCAGATGACTTGATGGGACAACTCACTCTGTTACTGACTCTACAAAATGACGTAATCAGAAACCGCGACTTGTGTTAAAGCGGCGATGGACGGACCCGCCAGTCATTAATGTCATGTAAATATTTTTTTAGGGGCTAGGGGTATTAGGGTTAGGAGTTAAGGTTAGCGTTAACCCAAATCCTATGGGAGACTCGTGACTATTCACGTTATCAGACACAAAAAATTCCCAAGTAATCAGATGAGAAAAGTAAGGGATAGAGTTCCAAGTGACTCCTACAGGTTGCAATATACGTTGGGTGCAAGAATCAAGACCACCAGTAATACATCTCAAAACGTTACTACCCAAAAATTAGGTGAGAGAACAAATCAGACAGATTCCCTTGTTCATTAATCTCATGATTCATTGTTTTTTTGGAATATACCAATCTCAAAGAGAAAAAGATTGGAAACACAAAAATCGAAATCAGCTACTATCACCAGGTCCCCAGAAAAAGATCAAGAAACATTTCAGAGGAAAGAGAAGGGGAAAATGTCAATGTAAATAGGTGGGGAATAGAAGAAGATGTATAAATGGAGATACAAATGACAAAAGTAAAATGAACAAATATACAAATATAAATGAAAATAAATATAAAGACAAAGATACAATGGAAAATGTCAAGAAAACTAAGACTAAAGTTGTATTTAATTTGACATGGTTAAAATTTATCAGAAGCCAAAATAGATTTAATAGGCTAGGGACTGAATTTTGACCTTTCCTCTTTTTTTCGACTTGTTTACAGAATTAAATAGATTCATTATATTATTATGTAGTGTCACGAAACGGGGTGCAACTGGACTGAGAACTTTTTATTCATCACCCGTTTCTAACAGTTTAATGTACTTTTTAATCCTTGGCCCAGTCTAAGCATATACTCCAGAGCATCGGTGTATTATGTGTATTATTATTTCATGTTATTAGGTACATTTTGCCCTTGCTATTGACTTCAATATTGTATGTATTAGAAATAGATAGAATATTGCCATATTGTGTGAAAATAACATGACAACAGAAGTCATTTTGCTTGTGTTAGCTAAGGTAATTACCATTTATCTCAAATGTTCATTGTTATGAGGTGTGGCGTAGACTTAGATTGTAATCAGAACAATGTCTGAGTAACTTGACATAGCTAGCTGGCAGCCCATGTTAATTAGATAGGTCAACAGGTAATCTGAGAGGTAATTAGGTTAGAACTTCTAGATGATATGCATTGTGCCTCCACAGTAATATACTGGCTGAAATGGCATTGGGAAATGTATGACTATGTATCAATATAAATGTTATTGTATCAAAATGTATCACAGACTCAGATTGTGCAATGTTGCAGATACAATGTGTCAAATGACTTGTTGTTTCACACAAGCGTGAAGTGATTTTATAATGCAACCCTTTATTTAGTGTATCCAGCCAAATAGCTGTATGTCTAACAGTTAAAGTGTCCACTGATAGACTCTGCTGTAAGGGGGAGGATTGAGACATTTCTCCCTACTCCCTGTGTATACATCCAAGACTAGAGGGAGAGCAGAATGCCAAGAGAGCTATTCTAACTTGGGGGCTCCTGGTGTACAAGACATCAGCAAAAATGACTCTGGGCAGGCGTTGTAGTGCTGCTGGAGGAAACCCTAAAAGGACAGGGTTTGTGTGGACCACTAACCCAGGCTGGGCGACATGGTAACTGTCTAGCTAAATGGTAGTGGTGATATTGGGGGAAGATAAGACCCTGAAAGAGACTGATATTATTATTTTGGAGTGCTAACTGCAAGAGGCTGCTAGAGGGTATATACTACCATTTATCCTGTTGCTTGTGAACGTCTTGTGGTGTTGTACTGTCATAATAAAGCCTAATATAATCTGGTCTACCCAAGTGAGCTGAATCCCTCAGAGGGCAACTGCCATATCAGCTAAGGGTGGCATCCTCACATGTAGGAAGAGATATTTTTAATACAAAAACTTTTGAAAAGAAGCAATTAGATCATGATGTACAGACTATTCCACTTGATAGTGAGGAGGATTCTAATTCTTTAGCAATTCTAGAAGATCTTTGGGAGATTAATAATGTAGAAGAATTTAATACATTGCCCATTTTTTATATCAACCAAACCGTTTCGATATGTAATATGAAACTCAAACCTAAGTCAGATTTCTTCTCTGTTTCTATGAAAAGTGCACAGATAGAATGTTCCGATAAAACCACCATGGACTAATTTAGAGATTTATGTTCTTCAGTAAGAAAGAAGAATTCTAATCTTTCATATGCAGAGAAAGTGGCTTTGAAAGAACTTCAAATGGACCCTTCCATTATTATTAAAAATGCTGATAAGGGAGGTGGAGTTGCTGTCCAAGATATATTCCTAAACAAGGAAATTATAGAAATAAAATGTGTATCGCGGGGTATTCAGAGTTCTAATCTGAATAAAACATGTTTTCAAGCGTTATTGGTATGCATTAAAATCGTCTTGGTACTTTTCCAAGAATTCCCTTTAAAGTAAAATTTACAAGTAATATTAGTGAATTTTTTTAAAAAAAGTATGGATTCTGGAAATGTGAATGGTATTCAACACTGTTAAAATAGCAGCTATAAACTGCTAATGTGCTCCTATTAAATTATGTAACATATTCCTGTGACTATAGCCACTACCTTTTCTGTCCATATCTGTATAAACTGGTAGTGTGGTCTAAGCTGCCCTAATAGACGAATCAGAGGAATTATAAAAAATGCAGTCAGGTCGGTAGGATAGAGGAGTATATAATAATTTTATCAGAGAAGGCTGTCTTCAGTGTTATCCCTACTTCTATTGTACGTCTCTTGTACAACAAATCTAGTAGGCAGAACGCTATTATTAAGTGATCCTATCTCTGGTATCTAGAAATACAGCTGTTACTGCACTAGTTCAACTAATAGTAATTAACAGACACCTATTATAAAGGTCATGTTATCCGTGCTCATTTTATACTTGATATTTTATCTGATATCTAGTACTGCACTTGTTCTTATGATTCAGCTCTCTAGCTCGAGTAATTAACACCTAACTAACATTGTATTTTAGGTTAAATAAAGTAATGGATTAGGAGCAAGCGGCGCGCGCGGTCTCTCCAACGTGTGTTTTGCTTATAGCTTTTTCAAGGCAACTCGCACTATTTTAAGTGGAAACAAAATATTCCAAAAGTACAGTTTATGCTGCTTTGCCAAAATTGCTCAAGTAAGTTTACATTCTCTGAAGAGGCAAAATTGATGACTGATATTTTGTTGTTATCATGATTACTCATCTGACTTGGTTCATAAAGTCTATCTAGAGGTAGATAAGATGGATAGGAAGGGTCTTTTGGTCTCCAAAAAAGTGAAAGAGTTTACACAGAAGAATGTGAAAAATTTGACAGTGAATTGTAGAATTGGTGTAAATGAGAATAGCAAAAAAGATCATGTAACCAGTCTGCAATGGGCTTTTATCTCAAACTATAATACATTATCAACAAATATTAAAAAGTTCATTTGTTCTAATTATCCTATTTTGAAACAGGACATAAGAACATTCTTGCCTAAAGATCCAATAATTGTCTTTAAAAAGGCTAAGAATATTTTGGTCCCTAGATTTTCGAAGCTTAAAGTAAATAATAATAGATCTCAGAAGAAGGAATACAGTGCCTAATAGTGTAGTAGTTAGGAGTTAGATCCATTGCACTAGGTGGTAATTATTATGCATACCAGATATGAGTGAGTGAGGCACATTTATGATAAGGTCCCAAATTCGCGAATGTGTGTCTTAATGGGCACCAAAATATATGGCAAGAAAGAGAGAACAACCAGAGCAGGTGCATTATCTTCTATAACTATCAGTCTAACACCACTTCCACTGAATGTGTTTGTGCGTACCGGATAGAACAAAAAAAATCAAGCTTATCTGACTATTTATGGTTTCTCAATAAACAGCCTCAAATTCCACTCTCAGAATCAACTATCCCTAACTCCACTAGTAAAAAAAATCCTTTTAAAATGTGTTATTATTAGGGATGCTTATGCTCAGTTTTCCGAACAACGAAACCCCACGAATATCCCAAATCCGAGTACCGAGCCAAGCTGACTCGGTACTGTACCGCATTGTCACGTCACCGGATCTCACAGGTTTTGGATTTCATAAGTACCTTCCTCGCTGGAGATTCAGCGCCATTTCTCAGACAGACACAGGAGGGGTAGCAGTGTTCTTAGCAGTCTCCATTGCCATTGATCAGTGCCATTGCTCACACAGAAAGAAGAGGAGTGGTAGTGTTCTTGTAACTCTCCAGTGCTATTGCTCTGTGCCATTGCTCACACAGAAACAGGAGGGGTGGTCATGTTCTTGTCACGCTCCAGTGCCATTGCTCCCATAGAAACAGGAGGTGTGGCAGTTTTATTTTCAGTATCTAGTGCCATTGCTGTGCGACATTTCTCACACAGAAACAGAAGGGGTAGCAGTGTTCTTGTTACTTTCCAGTCTCCAGTGCCATTGTACAGTGCCATTGCTCACACAGAAACAGAAGTGGTAGCAGTGTTCTTTTCACTCTCCAATCTCCAGTGCCATTGAACAGTGCCATTGCTCACACAGAAACAGAAGGGGTAGCAGTGACAAGAGACCCAGTGGTGATGCAGATGAGTCAGCACAACATTTTGACATCTGGTCTGGTGTAAAAGAATTGCCAAAAATCATGACAGCTCTGCCATTAAATAAACTACAAATTCCATGAGAAAGGACACTTCCGCCAATTACATCAAAGTATAGAGACTTCTGTAATGGTGGAATCCAGTGGGGATGAATTAATATTGTGTGAGGATGATGTACACACTGATGAGGGTGAGGATGAGGTTGACAATGATGACAACAACATCTTGCCACTGTAGGGCTTAATGACAGCACTTTCGGGCATAAGGTAGCTAAGCTATTGGTAGCTTGTTTTGTGCAGGCCCAAACACCTTATCCAAATCACTTCAGCCAAAAAAGTGTCACTCCTTGTCACTGAAGTGCTTGGCTTGTTACACTGTACATGTCCTTTTTAATATCTAACATAAAGGTAGAACGGAGGGCCCAAGGACAATTCCATCTTGCACAACTTTTCTTTTCTGCCACTGCTGCGTGGCAATGTTTCCAACATGGGATGTAAACTGCCGTGTGTTTGTGCCATTGCTCTTTCGATTATTAACAAGCCAGATCTCTGCAGTCATACATTGGTAGCTTAGCTGCCTTGAGCCCATTATTAGCTGGTTTTGTGTGGGCCCAAAGAAACCAAGCACTTCAGCCACAAAAGTGGCACTCCATGTCGCTGAAGTGCTTGGTTGTTAACTTGTACCTGCTTCCCCTCCTGTTTCTGTGTGAGTTTGTTAAACAATTTTAACATATGGGTGGGTAATAGGGCCCAAGTACAATTCTGTCTTGCACAACTTTTCTTTTCTGCTACTGCTGTGTGGCAATGTTTCCAAGATGTGTTATGAACTGCCGTGTGTTTGTGCCGTTGTTCTGTCGCTTAGTATACAGCCAGCTCTCTGCAGTCTTTGGCTGCAAGTGGATGAAAATAATATAGTGATATGTGAGGTGGTCACAATTGACTGGAAATGACTGGCAATTAGTGTTATTGAGGTTAATAATAATGTAGGAACAAAATAATTGATATATCAAGTGATTTTAGCAATTTTTCAAGAAAATACAGACCCAAAACCAAAACACAAAATTAATACAGATCCAAAACCAAAACACGGGGGTCAGTGAACATTGTTATTATTGGGGTCTTCTTCAAGTTTAGTGGTCTTGTCTAACTTTGGATAAGGTAACTGTCAGGAAGTGTGACATTATATAATTTCTTTCTTCTTAATCATTGTACGTTAATTAATAAATGTATTCCATAACCAATGCTGATTTTCAGTAAATTGTTTGCAATCTAATCCTCACATCACAAACAATACTTCTGGGAAATCACATCTGCACAATCATGAGTATAATTTGATAAAGTCCATTGAGAATCAGTCTCTTCTAAATTTAAAAATAAGTGCTGCAATCATTGATCGCATATGCAATGCTCTGAATTGCATTGACCCAGAACACATACAGTTAATACCAGATTTATGCTGGCAACAAATTTCCCTATAAAAGCAGACAAGTAATAGGATGTAAATCACAGACCCAATTTCTGAATTGTAAGTACATGCATCACTGTCGCTACATCTTCATAATATAATCTCATTCATACACAATGCTGTCACTATACCTCCATCATACACTCTCATCAACCTTATCTATGCACATCACTGTCAATCCAACATACACCCTCCTATATACACATATCACTGTCACTACACCTGATCATACATCCTCATCTATACACATATCACTGTCACTACACCTCATCATACATCCTCATCCATGCACATATCACTTTCACTACATTTTGATCATACACTCTCATCAACTTCATCTATACACATCTCTGTGACTGCACCTGCTTCATACGCCTCCTCTCTGCACCTCACTGTTACTACATATCTTCATACATCCTCATCCATAAACACATCACTGTCACTACATCTCCATCATATGCCATCGCCCATACATACATCACTGTTACTATACCTCCATCCTACATTCTCATCTCTACATGTCACTGTCCCTACATATTTTCCTGCATTCTCATCCATAAACACATCACTTTCACTATACCTCCGTTATAGACCGTTATCTACACACAATACTGACATTACAACACCATCACACACCATCATCTATGCACCATTCACTTAATCTACACCTCCATCATACACACTCATTCATATACACATCACTGTCACTACACCTCCATCATACACACTCATTCATATACACATCACTGTCACTACACCTCCATCATACACACTCATTCATATACACATCACTGTCACTCCACCTTGAATACTTTTCAAATTATTTTTTAATGCGTTAAATTGCTGTAAATTGCTATGTAATCAAAGTTCTTGAGTGATTTTTTTCAAAAATGTATACTTAACAATTGTCTTTTCTTCTTTTAGGAGATTTCTTTTAGAAGTCTGTGCGAAGTAAGTTAACTTATTTATATTTTCAAAATTGAATAAAATAATTCAGCTGAGTTTAAAATATCTATGAAATATTCTGTAAGCAAACAAACAAACAGGCTCGTGGTTATAGTTTGGGATGGCTGGTACTCTTGGACAGACATTTCTTTTAATAATATTTACCTGGTGTTGTGTGAATTTTGAAGATCTTATGTGTTATGGGGGACAATCCTGTTTACCAACACAATATGAGCAAATAGGGACATTTGCTCCTCTAAACACCTTCTTTTACTTTAACACTTCACTTCTTGGTAAACCATAGGATGTACAGTATATGATTAAACTTTCCTTGTAGAGGTATAAAATTATCAGTAGTTATTTCATGACTAAGACTGTCCTTAGATCCAAAATGTTACTCGTTTATGAAAAACACTCAAGAATGTTACCAAAAATTTAAAAATGGCTTTATTAAGATAATCTGAATGAGGCTATATTTGGGTCAATGCTTTACAGGGATTTATTAGAAGATGGTCACATACATATTATACATCAGTTCTTGTTGGCAAAGTACTAGAAGAAAAACTATGTTCTTTGAGGTCAGTTGAGTCTATGATGAATGCTAGGAATTGTGAGGACTGCATAAAGCTTCTGTGCAGGACTGTGTGGTTTTGTTTTGGTAAAAGTTTCTATATTTGGTGAACTTAGAGAAATTGAAAGAGTAACTGTGGAGGCTAAAAAATTAGTGTTGTGGCTTTCAGGGGGACATTTAATGCTAATATAACTTACATACTAAACTTGATACTGTGGCCTTTTTGGGGGAAATATGCAGATAATTGGAACATTAATCGATTTAATGTTGAGGGCTAATATGTCTGTTTATTAAATGTGTATTAATTTGGGACTGGGTAGGAAGAGAGAGACCTATTTATTAAACACGTGTGCTTTTGGTTTAATGTCAGGTCTGGTTGGTTGGGGAGAAGGAGGCTTAGAGTGTTCACTCAACGCTTAGCTTCCAGGAGGTAACTGTACCAATGCTTTACACAAATAAGGGCCCTCACATACCAGGATTCAGACAAACAACAATTGAGCTTTAGACACCAGCAGCAGCAGTAGGTAGTCAAAACTATAAGAAAAGTTAGAAGAGAGCAGTAGAGCCGGCCAATTGTTCCATTTCTGGTGGGAAAGTCCAGATTGTGCTGGACTGTCCCACGCTGTTAGGATTTTGTCAAATTGCTCTAATTGGGGGAGCTGGATACACCTAACTAAAAGTAATGTCATCGCTCTTGTCTACAGGTAATCAACACATTTGTATAAAATGATTAGTTTGTCTCCAGTACATTGGACCATGATTATGTTTAAACTACTTCAATTGATATATTCCATGGACCAGATATGCAGACTGGATGTTCCTGCTCTTGAATGGTTAACACAACCGGGAGATATCATGCTTGGAGTTTTGATGCCTATTTTTATGGATAAAGTTTACAAAAACATTTTATTCACAGAGAGACCAGCCGGAATTACATGTGCTCCGTAAGTGCTGATTAAAGTTACATAACTCATACAGTGATTGCTCTGGATGTAAAAAGGAATAAATGTATGGGAATAAGTCTGAACGTTTTTTAACTATTGTAAGATTTATTCACTGGTCTTATACACATTTTCACTTACTGTCAGGATAACTATACTTTTGGCTGTTGTTTTCATCATTAAATCTCCATTGTCATTTTATCATCTGCCCTGTAACAACAGAGGATAGAATTATATTTTAATCCTGGACTCACTTGTGTGATTCTCAGCCTTCGTTATTATACTAAATGTATAATGCAATATTATGCAGACTATAATCTAAGATGTTATACTAACTAATCATATTAAAATGATACTCAATATTATATATGATACTAAAATTGTAGGTGCCAACAGAATATGTAAATGCACAAATGTACCTATTGGTCCCTTTTCTGCATACATATATGCAAAGCTGTATTCTGCTTTTGGGAAATACCCCTTTATAGTACTATTGGTGCAAAATTGTGGGTCTGGATGGAAATTGGGATAGAGAAAAATATAAACCTGTTACATTGATGTCCTACCTGCTATTAATTTAGGACCACCCCTGTATTATTATCCACCTGTTTATTTTTCTCCTAAAATACTTCCCATTTAATAGGGTGGGGTGCGTTATTCCGACTCTGAGTTGCCCGACAAGGAGGAAATAGACAAAAAAATAGTGATGACAATAACATAAACAGAAGAGTTTTCCGAACAGAGAGTAATGCAGACTTCTATCAATTGTGAAGAGACTGACAGCTGGCACTAAATTATGATGTCACTAAAGAGAGCGACATTGACATTTCAGAATTTAAAGCAGCAATGGCAGGACCCGGCACCAAAACTTACTCCCGACCCTTACATTAAAAGGTCCAGTTGCCGGGTCCTGCCACGGGAATTTGTATAAGGGGGTGTAATAGGCGATCATCATCATCATCATTTATTTATATAGCGCCACTGATTCCGGCAGCGCTGCACAGAGAACTCACTCACATCAATCCCTGCCAAATTGGATCTTACAGTCTAAATTCCCTAATATACATACACACAGACACACACATACACAGACTAGGGTCAATTTGCTAGCAGCCAATTAACCTACCAGTATGTTTTTTTTGGGAGGAAACCGGAACACCCGGAGGAAACCCAGGCAAACACGGGGAGAACATACAAACTCACAGATAAGGCCATGGTCAGGAATCAAACTCATGACCCCAGTGCTGTAAGGCAGAAGTGCTAATCACTTAGCCACCGTGCTGCCCCAAATCATAGAGATCATAGAGTAGAACCTTAAAATATCTGAACAGAAATGAGAAGAATAATACCCTAGTATTTTACAGATAATTATTTACCAGGATTGTAGTGAAGATGGGGGTTAAGGTTAAAATGCTTTTTTCTGTTTTGGAAAAGTGGATTAGTGCCAAAGCAACAACCACAAAGAATTTCTAAGTGGTGTTTAGAAAAGCAAAATACACATATTTGCTGTTAGTTCGCTTTGTTATAATTCTAATTTAAAATAAAAGCGTGGCCATTTTGGATAGATTCCTTGGTTTTGTTTGGTATTTTCTAAAAACTCCAAATCTTCGGAAAAAAAAATATATGGTATAATAAAAAAATTATTGGAATGTGACCAGTCCAAAAAGATGTAGAAATAGGCTCACCTGTAAATGGGTTAATTATTAATATTACTATTTACTATTTCCCACCAGATTGCTAGTTCGCTGCTTACTTTCTTATCTGTTTCTAAATGACTAACATTGGTTAGTCTTTTGAAATTTAGTTACTTTGTTCTGTGAAAATTTTTGCTTTACTTATACTGTCTTGTTTTATGTGTCCTGAAGATTCAGGTTGGATTCCTACCAGCAACTTCTAGCCATAAAGTTTGCTGTAGAAGAGATTAACATGAACCCCAATGTTCTCGGCAATGTTACATTAGGGTTACAGGTGTATAAGACATGTAATGTGCCTCACTATGAAGTACAAGGAGCTTTACATTTGTTAACTGAATCCAGCACGGCCATCCCCAACTACAGGTGTCGTGGACAACAAACCTTCAGTGCTGTTATCGGATCTTACTTTTCCACAAACTCAATAATCTTGGCAAATGTTTTGGGGGTCTTCAAATATCCTCAGGTAAGAAGGTTTTATTGATGTGCCTTGTAGTAGACTACTTTTAATGTTATGAAGCATGTACATTGCCTTGTATTTATTTTAGTTTCAGTAAACATAACTATAGGCTGTCATGGTTAGGACCATAGATTATCAGAAATAACTACTGTTTTAGATGAGCGCTCCATATGTGCACATAAAAGGCATTTAACGCAATCCCTGTGTCCATTAGCCATAAAAATGTCTTGGTTACACTGTATTGTCCATAGATTGTAGCATAATAGACTTATGCATGCATCTATCTGAGTCTTTTTTTGCAATTTACAGAATAATTGATTTGCTTGTCACTAACATAAACATAAAAATCAACATAAAATGCTTTATGTAAGAGGTCAATGCACAACACTAGCACACGTTTCAATGTTTTCTTGGTAATACTGTATATATATGTAATTTATCAATCTTTTTCCAGATCAGTGCATCATCTAGTATCTCTCTACTAAGTAATCGAATCATGTATCCCTCCTTTGTCAGGACTGTTCCCAGTGATAAGGAACAGTCTAAAGGACTGGCTAAGCTTATTCTGCACTTTGGTTGGACATGGGTTGGTCTGTTGGCTACAGAAAATGATTATGGAATACAAGGAATTCAGCCAATCAGACAAGAGATAATAAAGGCTGGAGCATGTGTGGCCTTCACTGAGTATATTCGTTTATCTCAACCAGACCGCAACGCTCCCCACATAGTCCAGGTCATTAAAGAGTCATCGGTTAAGGTTATTATAATATTTGCTTCTGATGTTGATTTGGTTCCTATCATGAGTGAAATGTTGAAACAGAAAATCAAAGAGAAGATTTTTGTCTCCAATGCTGGTTGGTCAATGTCTAATTTGTTCTCAGCTGAAAGTTTTTCTCAAATTTTATCCGGGTCCATTGGTTTATTTATCAAAAATAGAATGATTCCAGGATTCAGTGACTACCTCAACAAGGTCCAACCTACTTTACAAGAGTCCTGGGTGAACTTATATTGGGAGAATCTTTTCAATTGTAAGTTTCTGTATCAGAAAAACATTACTGGTGCTTTGGATCCCACAGTGAAAGAGTGCACAGGAACAGAGAGTAAAGACAGCATCAAGAACAGCATAATCTACACCAACAGCTTAAGCTTTACTCATGGCTATTATGCTGCAGTTCATGTTGTGGCCAAAGCTTTGCAAGACATGAAAAACTGCAAATCAAGTGAAGGAACATTTTCTTATAAGAGCTGTAAAGACATTTTAAATTTTAAGCCATGGCAGGTAAAGTTATGCCCGAAATTAAAGTACTTTAGAATTGATCTAATGCACAATTGTTTTAAAAAGTAGTTATCGCCAAAACTTTAAATTTAACTTTAGGATTTACTATTATATGGTGATTATGATTTGTGTAGTGATCAGATGGGTCCCGCTAAAGGCTTCAGTTTTCCAGGAATGCATTTCTCACTCCTGCTAAGGCTCAGCACTCTATACATGTAACAACACAGACACAGTAACAGCTTGCTTAAGCTATATCTGAGCAGACACTTGTGAGCGCATTCACACTGCAGGATGGGAAGACGGTTGGACTGAGTTTTATAGTTTTGCTGAACAATCAAACGAAAAGATTATCGGTACTTTGGAACGACTGTCGTTCAACGTGCAAGAATACACACTAATGCGATATGGGGCCAAACGGTTGTTTATTGGGTGTTTGGCCCAATAATTGTCTGAAAAACCTGTAGTATGTACCTGGCCTAAGACAGAGCTCTTTCAAACAGTTGTCTGTTATGTTACTCTCTCCCTCGTTACACATACTTTACACTCATACGTCTGCACACTCACAATATATAGCTAACATAGCTTTTGGTATCTTTTCTTTGCTTATGTAGTATCCTAATTCTATCCATTGAACAATTCTAATTGGAAGATCCCATATAAGCTGATGTGATAACTTTGTAATGTGGTACAATCATTTGCTGCACATTATGATATGTTAAAATGGGCACATATGTTAGTTGATATTGCTAACATGCATTCCATGTCATGTCCTATTGTTTATAGAATGAGGTTGGACACACAAGAGAAATATGGCAAAGTGATATTTGCCCACACCATAAAATAGAAATTATATGTGAGCTACTGTTAGATATAACATTTCCAATTTTTAGTTGCCTGGATGAAAGCCAGTGCTCAGTTTTGATTGTATGGAAGCAATGAATTTCTGAGCTCTATGTGAGTTCTGGTCAAAACTGAGTAAATGCCGGATGCTATGGCAATGCTCCACTTGTTCTTTTTGTAAGCATTGAAGCCTAAGAGGATAAGGGGGATGACAATGTCAGTGATCAAGATGACAATGATGAAGAACTTATGCAGGGCCGGTGCTAGGGTCCATGGCACCCTAGGCATTTTTACAAAATTGGCGCCCCTCCTGCCCTGCAAAAATCGGCGCCCCCCCCCCCCCCCCGGCAAAAATCGGTGCCCTCCTCCCTCCTCACCCCGTCTTTCCTTTCCTTGTCTCACCACTGCCGCCTCTCTGCTCCGTCTCCTCCCCTCCACTCACTGACACTAGTGAGTGGAGGGGAAGAGACGGAGCAGAGAGGCGGCGGTGGTGAGCAATAGCCTCTTCCCCCCTCCCCATGCATCTGAATGCTGTGCGGCGGCCGTGACAGGTATGGTCAGCGGTCGCCGCACAGTTTTAAAGTAATTTACCATTCTGTGGCGCCCTCCAGAGCCCGGCGCCCTAGGCAAGTGCCTAACCTTGCCTAATGGGAGCGCCGGGCCTGAACTTATGGCATTACCCTTATGTAAACACTCTAGAATCACCCAGTGGACAGTGAAATAAATATTGGGATCCTAGTCATACCCACTCTACCACATATATGCTGTGGCATGAGCAAGAGTACAAAGAGATTTAGAGAGTGATCACTCACTTTATGTTTGTAAACTATCTTTGTATAAAGCAGGCAAAGCTTTCATTGACAAATAAAACTAGCTATGTACCATGTTGGTTCTTTATAAGCCATTCATTTCCTTAATCACACATATTCAACTCACTTGAATGGCATCATTTCTAAAGTTATCATTTTTGCTTAATGTTTATTTGGTACAGTGCACTAGGATGTGTCCTTGAGCACTTTTTTCCTTTCTTTATTCAATTATGGTTGCCCCGCCATAGCCATGACTACTATTTAGTTTCCTGTGGAATTATTACAAGCATTAAGTGACTAAGAATTTTAAATTGGCAACTCACAATAGACATCAGATGCTGCTTCATTTCCTTAGCAATCATCACCCTTGTCACCAGAGCCGTAACTTAGAATTCTAGCGCCCGGGGCGAGAAAGACAAATGCCGCCCCCCTAGCCCTCAGTTTTAACCAAATTAACCTAAAATATTCCTAAATTGCGCCCCCCTTCAGCGTTGCGCCCTGGGCGGTCGCCCCTGTCGCA
Organism: Mixophyes australis; assembly: GCA_036250195.1. Taxonomy (NCBI): domain Eukaryota; kingdom Metazoa; phylum Chordata; class Amphibia; order Anura; family Limnodynastidae; genus Mixophyes; species Mixophyes australis. Next base: position 33,902,637 of record JAVHZZ010000004.1, on the reverse strand, counting down.
CAGCCCTAGTTACGGCCCTGCTTGTCACCATAAGTAAAGATAACAACACTAGATTTACAATTAACATATTGGTTTGCATTTTGGAATTGTTATCTGCTTTGTCAGGTAATGCTTGTTTTACCGAAACTCTTCTAATTTCTTGGAGCATATGTTCTGAGCTTAATTCCTTGTTGCCATCAATTTACCCTTTGTGCACATACTACACACTTGACCATTGCTATGTCACTAATTAAAATATCCAAACTAAGTAGCTTATTCTTGCATTAGTGACTGGTTTTGTACAAAATGTAGTGGCTTTTAATACCTGAATTGGAACTTTCTTGGAGCTTTTCTTTGTAAGATTGTAGATGGGTGGAGAACTTGAAGTCATCTGATATTGCTAGTATTATTAGTTTCACTTACCCTATGATAACTTATACTTTCCGTCATATTATATTGCTTTTACATTAGGGTAGGTGGAGCTGTCTCTCTCAAAGGCGTTTTGTGGAGCAGACAATTTTTGTTCTTGTATTTTTGTCTGCTCAATAGCAGCTGTATATATTTCCATCATTGTTTACTTTCATCATCACCAATTGATACAATTTCACAAGCAGTTTCTCCAAATAGATTGTTTAATGTAACGTCATCATAAGAGGTCATGTCACAGTAATCCATAAACACAGTTTTCTTTGTATTGTGCACAACTGGGAAATGTTCATCACTGATTACATTTTTTGCATTGTAAATAAGTAGGATGAGGATACATCAGAACTACCTTTTCTTGTTTCATTACCACAGGAATGAGCATTTCTTCTTTTTATGTACAATCTACTTTGTCTACGATGTCTAAGCACATTTGGCCCGTTTTGTCCATACCAGCAGGGCCGGATTAAGGGAAGGAGGCCCCTGGGCTAAGACGGTCCCCATTCTCCCGTGAGGCCCCCCCTCATGGGGGAATGCTGAGCTCTGTCAAGGGACCCCTGGATGCTTGAGGCCCCTGGGCTGTTGCCCAGTTAGACCTCGGGTTAATCCGGCCCTGCATACCAGACTTTGTCTTAATGTTTGGTGGTACTTTCCATTATCATTTAACCTTCTTTGACCACTGACTACCTTAAAATTGCTATTAAGCATCTAAAAATGTTACATTTGTAGATACACTTAAATATAAATTTACAGGTCCACATTCATGACACTACAAGTTTGCTAGACTAAGCAAACACATAGACATACTGGCACACAACCAGAAACACAGACACATAGGCAGATATATATATATATATATATATATATATATATATATATATACAAGTTAACCCGTTCATGATACTCATGCATTCTAGTCAAATCAAGCTACTTAAGGTGTTAAAAAGGTTCTTGTCATGCATTTGGGGCTAGGCAGGGCCTCCTCAGGGGAAGAGCGTTACTGCTCGACGTAAGCGCCCTTTTTTAACGTGGTTTTGTCCACATGTCACCACCTTATCATTTTTCTCCATCACCTCATCCTTCATCTTTATCGCCACATCTATCCAGATGTCTATCCAGACACAGGGATCTCTCTCAGCGGTCCTGAGTATAACACTCCTCTCGCTCTGTCACCCCCGGCAACCACCAACCACTCCCAACTGTCACTTCTCCTTCAAGAAATATATATATATTTTTTTAAAATCTTTATAAACACTTTTAACAATTAACAAATTAAATTAACAAATTAAAAACATTTTAGTATACCAAATTTCAGCCCTTTCTTTTTCCACACACACATAAGAATTTAGTAGGTCAGTGTATAACTCCGCCCAGCAGGTGGCGCTGCAGCAAACTTCAGCCCTTTCTGAGTTTTTTTTCCACACACACTAAGAATTTAGTAGGTCAGTGTATAACTTCGCCCAGCAGGTGGCGCTGCAGCTTGGTTTTTTTTTCCCACACACAGACACACGCCACTAGGCTTTTATATAGTAGATATATATATATATATATATATATATATATATATATATATATATATATTAAAGCAAAACATGTCTTCAAACAAAAAAAATAAAAAATATTTTATATACTTTACAGCTCCTGCACTATATAAAGAATGTGAGAGTTACACTGAGCAGCGGAAGTGAAATTTATTTTGATGGACATGGAGACATCCCTGCAGTCTATGACATTGTGAACTGGCAGCTGACCCAAGATGGGACTATGGGACAGGTCAAGGTCGGCAGTTATGATACAGCAGCATCTTCTGGTCAATTTCTCAACATCAACTCAAGTCAGTTGTTGTGGTCTATGGGAGAAAAAGAGGTGGGAACCTAAAAAAAAGTGTTTTTTTATAAAAAATAATTTTGTTCAGCTACATGACGTAAATTACAGTTGGGTACGATCAGGGTCTGGAGAATCTGAAATATAAGGAAAATTACAAACTCCGGGAAATCCCAGAGGACAGGTTTGAAAAGTGGGCAAGTATGATTTAACTGTGATTTTCCTTTGCTTGAAAATCACATAGTTCAGGAAATCAGAAGCAAATCTGCCCCCAGCATGGTTAACATTGAACAATCTGACACATCTTACATGCTTCATTGACTGCAAGATCACATAGAATTATTCAGATAAATGTGCTTCACCAGTAACCTAGTCATACGATATGCCTGCCTGCAAAAATGGTTATGTTAAAGATTACTTCAACAGCAGAATCAATAACAAAAGCCCTTTAAATAAAATCTGCCATTAGCCTTCATCTTTGAGTATATTATAAAATGAAAATTGATGGTATCAGTTTATTTTCCCAGTGCACTGTTTGCTTTTAGTAAAAAACCAGAACAGGTATTTCCAACATGTCTCCAGTCAGTGTTAGTGGACCTGATTCATTAAGGAAAGAAAGTCAGAGTATGTTTTCTCCTGGACAAAACAAATTACAATACAAGGGGTGCAAATAAGTTTATTATTTTGCACATAAGTTAAATACAACTTTTTTTTGCTTCACTTTACTTAATAAATCAGGTCCACCATGTCCACGGTCCGCCGTGTCCTGTGTGTTTCCAGCTAGGTTGTATGTGTTTTGTGTGAGTTCAGCCACAGTGAATGTTTGATGTTGACCAGCTCAATATCACCAAATTTGTGACCACAAAATGACTAGCATGTATGACAAAATGCATTGGATCATTTTTGCCACGCCCACAAATCCATTCACTGTTGACCTTTATTGGTGGCTATCTATGGACTGCACTAATGTAAGGAAAATTTTGACCTGAGCAAAACTCTTCCTTCCACTCTGCCTATATGAGACTGCTCTCTCACCACCTTTCTCAGTCATAATCCACAGCAAGGTCCAGAAATTTAGTTGAAGTAACTTACACTACTGTTTGGATAACTGAAGACAAAAACAAGATCCTCAGTGCTGCAGATACTGGTCACCAATGTTTAATGTATTTCAAGTGGCAGATAGAAAAGCCACGCGGGAAATAGATTTAAAAGTCCAACAATATTCTAAACAGAAACGTCTGTATGATGAAACTGCAGATATACATAGCAGAAAATGTGAATATCTTAAGGGTGGGTTAATATACTCTATAAATGCAATGTAACTGCAGTGAAACTGATTTCTGCAGCATAGTAAATACCGTTCAGAAATGCAAGATAAACTGCAACAAAAGCAGATACACTCAACTTGGTAACACATTCCAGAAATGCATTGTAAATTGCACTAGAAACAATTCCTTCAGCTTAGTAAACACAGCACTGGTGCTGAGCTTCCCTTAGGACAGTGAGAGATAACAAAATAGATGTGCAGGGCCACATATGTAGACCACCAAACTTCCAAAGGCCCACAAAGATGAATGAGGGTGAGCACAGCGCAATTCCTCTTCTGGATTTGCAGTGTGATCCCCCTACACTGGGCAGAAGACGTTTTGTGGTGTGGAAGTTAGCTGCCCTCAATCTGGCAAAATCAGGAGCAGCCAGCTGGGGGCTACAGGTGAAGGCTTGGAGGACTTTTGGTGGCTCTATAGCGGCCTGTTGCCCACCACTGCCCTAGGATAGGCTGTGACAACTACTTATAGAAGTGGGAGCTGGCTACTGGATGCACCGGAATAGCCAAAAAGGTTCACCTGCCAAAGAACAGAAGGATAGCATGTGAACCCATTGCTGGCAAGCAACAAGCCTCATTGTGATCTGTGTGTACAATTCATACATGGAGTTGGTGGTAGGATGTATGGAATTCGTGTTGGAGCAGAAAAGGTCTTTGTAAGGTGATGGGTAGTGATAGAGGAAAGGTGTTAGGTGATGATGGGGTTTGGTCTGCCAACAACTGATGCTTATTGTGGGTCGTCTTTAGTCAATCCATTCTGAATAGAAAGAGGAGTCTGAATGTTGCCATTTCTAGGGATGATGTGGTAGTGTGAATCCTCTTTTGAAGATTAGCCTTGCAGCCTTCTGCCGCCAATGTAAACAACAGCTTTATGTCAAGTCTTGGGATTCTAGGTTGGGCTATGAGGTGTCCCAACATGACCTATTGTGGAGTACTTTTAAATGGGATACAGATGGGATATTTCCATAATTGGTTAATGTTTCCAAGTATGTTTTCATATGTTGGCATTGCCAAAAGCAGTGAAATAAATTGGCATTATGTCTCTTGCATTTTGGGCTTAGGTTATCTGAGGAGAGGCCAAGAAAGTGTCTTCTTTTGGGAGAAAGATAAGCCTGGTGTAGAATTTTGTATATCATGTTGTGGTTTCTTCTTTTCCACCTTTGTACTATGGAAGTCTTTTTGTAAGAGTAAATGCCAAATGAGTGGATCTATAGCTAGGTTGAAGAGAAGTAGGAAAGGGGAAATCTTTTTCCGGGAACTCAATGCAGAGAAAATGTGTTTGAATTTATGCTTTTGACTGTCACTTGCACAGTGGGTTTGAGGTACGTGGTGTGTATAAAAGTTTCTCAAACTTTCCAGTACGTTGAAGTTTCTCCAGATGGGTGATGTGGGGCCATGCTATATTATCAAATGCTTTTTCAGTGTCTACATTGATTTTAATGTTGTTTTGAGCTATGGTCGAATGAGTGACATAAATATCAGCTATAGCAGCACGTATCCCCATCACCGACTGTCTGTTTTTTGACGTATTTTAATTGGACTGGCGAAATGATGTAGGGCATAGGAGTTTGTAATCTATGTGCCATTATTTTAGTGAGAAGTTTAAAATCTTGGTTGAGAAGGGAGATAGGTTTGTAGGAGTATACTTGTATGGGGTCATTGCCAGGTTTGGGTAAACCAATGATCCTTGCCACATTGAAGGTACATGTGGTAATGACGGTTGTAAGTATGTGGCTGTATAGTGAAATAAGTATCCGGGTAAAAGTGGTTATTTTAGAGCTTGTAATATTCTGACCCAAACCCATCAGGACCAGGTGATTTACCATTGGCAAGAGAATTGATAGTGTTTGTAACCTCTACGTCTGAGATTGGTTCTTCTAAGATTGGAATCTCCTCAGATTTTAGTTTAGGCAATCTTGTATCTTGCAATAATTTTTTGCCTTCCTCTTTATTATTTTGATCTGCTGTGTTTAATGTTTTGTAGTATTGCATAAATATGTCACATATTGTGGCTGGGCTGGATAGTTGTGTATTGTTTATTTTTTCAGAAGTGACCCAGGTTTTATTTTGTGAAGCTTTCACTAGATTGGCTAGTAATTTCCTAATTTCCAAGATTTATTTCTTTTGGTAACCATACTGGTGTTGTGCTATCTCAGTGAGGAGTGTGTCAAATATGTGTTTGTCTTGTAGATAGTTATTTTTGTTGCTTGCAATGTCCTGTTCTTTATATAATTGACCTGTTTCCGTGAGAAGGGTACTGGGTTATGAAAGTTTACCTGTTAATTATTTGTTTTTGTTATCAATAAATGATATTGTGTGGCCTCTAAGGAACGGCTTTGATGTCTCCAAAACAATGTTATTCCTTCCATGTGGTCAGTGTTGTCATCAACAAAATAATACCATTTGGATTGGAGAAAGTGGCTAAAAATTTGAGATTGATAGAGATACCTTGGAACCCTCCAATTTATTGTGTAGTATGTGGGTGTGTCTAGTTTTAAAGTCATGATCATTGGGGCATGAACTGAAATAATATCTTTGAAATAAGTTTTCCAACCTTATACTAGAGCTGTTGGGGAAACTAAGAATCAATGAGCGAAGAAATATGCCTTTATGAAGTCTCTGTTACCCATACATCTGAAAATAACATGGCACAATTACTAGATACATTAATGTGTGATGTTTGCTTTCAACATAATCTAAACATTCTGTCCCATCACCAGATCCCTCGCTCAGTCTGCAGTGAGAGCTGTCTCCCAGGCTTCAGGAAGGCTTCTATGAAAGGACAACCTAATTGTTGTTTTAAATGTGTCCCCTGTCTACAAGGAGAAATATCCAACCAGACAGGTAAGTTACGGATCTTCTGATACACCAAAACACATATGAAGAAGTTAATTTCTATTTCTGGAGTTTGAGACGTTTTATGCAGCTAAATAAATTAGTGAACGTTGAAGTGGATGGGGCTAAACTACCATGCAGATAATAAAGTATTACTAAGACTGAAACCTGTTACATTTCAGAGCATTAGAACATTTTTAAAATTAGAACTAACTTATAGCTAATTAGTTCACTAGAACAGTGACAGGGCTAGGCCAACCAGCGGTTATGGATGTATTAGAACTTGCACAATGCAAAATTCCACAGATTAAATTTGCAGTGTCTTTGTCTTTGTTCCATCATCATCATCATCATCATCATCACCATTTATTTATATAGCGCCACTAATTCCGCAGCGCTGTACAGAGAACTCACTCACATCAGTCCCTGCCCCATTGGAGCTTACAGTTTAAACTCCTTAACACACACAGACAGAGAGACAGAGAGAGACTAGGGTCAATTTGTTAGCAACCAATTAGCTACCAGTATGTTTTTGGAGTGTGGGAGGAAACCGGAGCACCCCGAGGAAACCCACGCAAACACAGGGAGAACATACAAACTCCACGCAGATAAGGCCATGGTCAGGAATTGACCCCAATTCTGTGAGGCAGAAGTGCTAACCAAAGCTAATGTGTAGTAAAATCCATCAGTTATTCCACTGTTACACATTATAAATTACCCTGATCTCCTGGACTGACATATTACACCTTTTTTTGTGGCCAAGTATGTCATCTCCCACACATAATACTATGCTTATGTGCTTTGTAGAATAGCTAAGGAATAATATAACAAAATCAAGTGGTGCACCAATAGGATGCCGCTCATTCTCTCCCAAAGCAGTAACATCCAAAACTGCAACTGTTAGATCAAAATAAAATACAGAATGAGGGGGTGAAATAGGTGCTTCCTATTATATACCAAGGGTTATACAATACTGAGAACAGATTAAAAAAACCCGCTATTATTCTATATAATACAGTCCAAAGATCTTCTTAAAAGCAATACAGGATATTTCTCCCACTCCTTCTTGCCCACATCTGGAAGTACTTACAGAATGGAGAATATAATGAGGCCGTTTGCACAATAATGATCCAAATGGCACCGCTGCAAAGTCGTTGTAACACCTCTCTTCCTTTTCATGATATGCCAAAGAAATCTCTTCTAAGAAACATTGAGCACTCCAAATCGCCACGGTAGCTTTTAAATAATTCTCCCAAATGATAGGAAAGGCAATGAAATCTCCATTTTCATTCCATACGCAAACAAGAAAAAAAATAAAAGAAACATAGTATAATCCTGTCTTTGCTCACAATGACATCATGACTTTGTTATACAAACTGACATTCATAAATACATAAAAATGATAAAAACACTTTGACACTGTGATTTATAAAGCTCATACCAGATGGCATGAGGTATAAAGCATCCACAATAGAAAATCAGCCTACACTCAGACTGAAGCTAAGCTGTTCCAAATGCAGGCTTCCCTCCAACCTTACACAGTACGTACAGTACGTAGTTAAAATGCTCCCCTTCTTGAGATCTGTTTTGTTTAAGGTCTATAGAAATATAAAGTAAAAAATAAAAAACTTTAGATAATATATAGCAAAAAATATAACCAAACAAGAAAAAATGTACCAGAAATAAGATATATTATTATATAGATATAAAGTGTAGGATAAAGTCATAACAGGATGACATAGTAATAATTAAAATTTATTTGTGAAAACTAATACTGGAGAACAGTAAGGAAAAATGTTCAGACAATGCTTACAACAACAAAAATAAATACTATAAAACCATTTGCCCATATCTGTTTGACCTATATTTAGTGAGTGGAACAAGAAGAGATCAAGGAATAGGTTCAGCATGAATGAATATATGTTTCCATTGTATTATATTGTACTAATACTATTTCCTTTCTTCACTTACAAGGTATAAAAAGCAACATGTAATAACTAAGCTCTTCTATCTCTCAGATTCTGTTGATTGTCTGAAGTGTCTATGGGATCAGTGGCCAAATCTCCAGAAAACCAAATGTCTACAGAAGACTATAGAGTACCTGTACTACGAAGATCTTTTAGGCACAGTATTGACTATTTCAAGCATACTGTCCTCCTTCATTCCGACTTTAATTTTAAGACTCTTTATCCTCTTTAAAGACACACCCATAGTGAAAGCTAACAATTATTCCCTAAGTTGTCTTCTGTTGGTGTCCCTGTCTTTGTGTTTCCTCTGCTGTTTAGGTTTCATTGGTTATCCCCAACCTGCAAATTGTCTGCTGCGCCAAGCTGCTTTTGGCCTGGTTTTTGCTCTTTGTATCTCCTGCATTTTGGCAAAAACTATCATGGTGGTGTTTGCTTTCATGGCCACTAGACCAGGCAGCAGCTTGAGGAGATGGACCTCTCCTCAAGTGTCTTATATCATAGTGCTTGCTGGTTTTCTTCTACAGTTCCTTTTCTGTCTCACGTGGCTGTCACTTGCTCCTCCTTTTCCACAATACAACATTCAAACCAAGCCTGGATTCATCATTATTGAGTGCAATGAGGGCTCCACCATTGCCTTTTGGACCATGCTAGGTTATCTTTTTCTTCTGGCCACCATTAGTTTCATTGTTGCCTTCCTGGCTCGTAGACTTCCAGACAGCTTCAATGAGGCTCAGTTTATTACTTTCAGCATGTTGGCCTTCCTCAGTGTCTGGGTGTCTTTTATCCCAGCCTCCCTCAGTGCTCAGGGAAAATATACTGTGGCAATGGAAATCTTTGCCATTATGGCGTCCAGTTGGGCTCTGGTGATCTGCATGTTTTTTCCTAAATGTTTCACCATAGTGTTCAGACCTGACATGAACTCCAGGGAATATCTCATGAGAAGAGACAGAGCGGATAATTTATCAAGCTGAGGGTTTTTTGGGAGTTTTGAAACCACCGTTCATTGCTGCACATTGTCAGTTATTTTGAAACCAAAACTTATATGTGTTTTATCCAGTAGTTTGGAGGGCCAAGCTCAAATCGCCGGCGATGTTATGTCATTTGTGGTGTCTTGCATACCTCCTTAAGAGAAATAGGGGTATTACAAAATTATCATACTTCTGATTGTCTGTTTTTTACCACTGTAAACATGTTGGAGTTTGACCTCACCAGCGCTTTAAAAGCCTGGCTACATCCTTGTATTAGTTTACAGGGGTTTGAGGACCTATTGTAATAGAGGGAGTAGAGGAGACTGTTTTATTAAAGCAGTGCTATAATTCACATAGGAGTCATCAGATATTACACAGATATGTGGATGATATTAACCCTTATGATATTAAAGCTTTAATTTGGACTGCATAAGTATGGTCCAAAGTGAAAAAGGTAGAACATATTGATTTCTAAATTGTATCCTGCATGGATAATTATCAAACTAGAAAAATAACTCTACACAGAAATATTTGGAAGCTCCAGTCAAAAGAATCAGAAATTATACATTTTATTCTGCAGTCCTTATATTTATTACACGTGTAATGAAAGTAAGTACATGTTAAGCATATAAAACATAATACAACGTTTCTTAAGCTGGACAGAATTCTTGCAATGGGGATGATTCCCTTTTAATATTAAGTAGTTTATGACATTATATGGTAGGGGATCTTTTTGCAGCTGCCAGTCTGCACTTCTGAGCACGGGGGCTGCTGAATGCAAAGTAGAGCTTTGTTTGTGCATTCTGTGTACTTATAGACGATGGATGCAAGGGGTGCAGCTAGAACAGTGTTTCCCAGTTCCCGTCCTTAAAACCCCCCAACAGTCCAGGTTTTAAGGATATCCATTCCTAATTAAAGCCTACATTATTTTAGATTTAACCACCTGTGCCACACGCAAGGATATCGTCAAATCCTGAAATGTTATGGGAGCTTGGGGACTGGATTTTGGGTACCACTGATCTAGAAGAACAAGACAGAGGAACCTATACAAACATTTACTCAAATTAGATTTAAAGATTTAAACTCTTCACTGTGAGAGTTATTGTTAGCGACAAAACTACAACTCCCAAACATCATCATCATCACCATTTATTTATATACCGCCACTAATTCCGCAGCGCTGTGCGGAGAACTCACTCACATCAGTCCCTACCCATTAGGCTTACAGTCTAAATTCCCTAACACACACACACACACACACACACACACACACACATACACATACACACACAGACACACAGACTAGGGTCAATTTTGTTAGCAGCCAATTAACCTACTAGTATGTTTTTGGAGTGTGGGAGGAAACCGGAGCACACGGAGGAAACCCACTCAAACATGGGAAGAACATACAAACTCCTCACAGAAAGGCCATGGTTGGGAATTGAACTCATGACCCCAGTGCTGTAAGGCAGAAGTGCTAACCACTTAGCCACCCTGCTGCCCATACATCCCGAACATTTGTATTGTTTTCGTGCTATTTCAGTTTTGCCCTGAATGTTGTGGGCAAGGCCGGATTTCCTGCTAGGCAACCTAGGCAACTGCCTAGGGCCCAGCAGTACCCAGGGGGCCCTGCCAGAGCTGAAGGTGAGCGGGGTAGGCAAGGCAGAGGGGCGCTCCCCTCCGCCTGCCATCCCCCTCTGGCCGCCGGCACAATACACAGTCAGGAACCGGCAGAAAATAGATTTAAGAAAAAAAAAAGTCAGCTGACCGCTCGTCGGGTCCCGGCAGCCTCTCCTCCTCTGAGTGTCTCAGTGATAGAGAGAGAGGAGGAGAGACTGCCGGGACCCGACGAGCGATCACGTGACTCTTTTTTGTTTTTATCTGTTTGGACTAACCGAGGAGGAGCAGCGCGTCGGAGAAGAAAGGCAATAGAAAGGTAAGTAAAACAACGGAGGGACAGAGCCTCTGAATCCCCCTCATTATGTCTATAAACTCAGCTATTGTTTACTGGAAGTTACCCTGATGATGTCTTTTAAAGTGGGAGATAGGAGAACAAATGCAATTCTATGATAACTGAAATGGTTTACATGGATTGTCTGGGTTATAAAAAGTGTCATAAACAGACAAGTTTAAAAGATTTTAAAAAACGCTACTGTGGTATATTGCTGCTAACTGTGCATCATATGGCAGTGTACAGTGAGCAAGGTTTTACACTGTTAGTCTAGTGTGTCTTTACCTCTGATTTGCATAAATAATATTTACATAAAATGCTTGGACAATTGTGATGTAAATGACACATTGACAAATTAAACAATAAATATAAATGTAAGCATTTCAGAAACAAATGTCTAGCATTGTATACAGTTAGTTTCAATCACATCGGTAACTCTTAATGATGATATAAATTGGAGGCAGCCACTTTGCTGATTGAACCAACATTCATGATACTGCAGCCTCTGTCACAGAGGTGGTGATGGTGAAGGGGCACAGAGGTAGTGATGGTGATGGGCACAGAGGTGGTGATGGTGAAGGGCACAGAGGTGGTGATGGTGTACAAAGGTGGTGATGGTGAAAAGGCACAGAGGTGGTGATGGTGTACAGAGGTGGTGATGGTGAAGGGCACAGAAGTGGTGATGGTGATGGGCACAGAGGTGGTGATGGTGAAGAGGCACAGAGGTGGTGATGGTGAAGAGGCACAGATGTGGTGATGGTGAAGAGGCACAGAGGTGGTGATGGGCACAGAGGTGGTGATGGTGTACAGAGGTGGTGATGGTGAAGGGCACAGAAGTGGTGATGGTGATGGGCACAGAGGTGGTGATGGTGAAGAGGCACAGAGGTGGTGATGGTGTACAGAGGTGGTGATGGGCACAGAGGTGGTGATGGTGTACAGAGGTGGTGATGGTGAAGGGCACAGAAGTGGTGATGGTGATGGGCACAGAGGTGGTGATGGTGAAGAGGCACAGAGGTGGTGATGGTGTACAGAGGTGGTGATGGTGTACAGAGGTGGTGATGGTGAAGGGCACAAAGGTGGTGATGGGCACAGAGGTGGTGATGGTGATTGGCACAGAGGTGGTGATGGTGATTGGCACAGAGGTGGTGATGGTGATGGGCACAGGATCTTTCAGGACCATCAAGGTCCTGAAAGATCCTGAAAAGGACCTTGTCAAGGTCCTGAAAGGTCCTGAAAAGGACCTTGTCACGGTCCTGAAAGTTCCTGAAAAGGACCTTGTCAAGGTCCTGAAAGGACATACGGCCATCGCGAAGAGGACCTTAAGCGGCTTTCCAGCATCAGGATCAGAAGGATAGAAGAAAGAAGACTTTACCAGACAGAGGAATCATCTGACAGGGTAAGTGCTACTATCCCTGTATAAGACGCACCCAGTTTTTAGACCCAAAATTTTGGGGAAAAAAATGTGTCTTATACATGGGGAAACACGGTAAATTAACTTCTAAGGCACATTTTAAGGAAACCAAGTTCAATTCTTATTTACATATTTTAAGTTGCCATTTGAAACATAACTTAATAAATATTCCTTTTCGCAAACCTTAACTGTAGGGAGGAGTTGTGAGGATGAATAAAATATTTATTGATCATTAGCATTTCCTAAAAAGTTTTGTTTTTCAGTTTTTGGATGGAGGAAATCCAAAGCAGGTGATACTACAAGCAGCTATTAAAGCTAGTAGAGTAGATAGAAAGTCTTTACTAAAAAGTAATATAGCATGAAAACAAAACAGTAGAAAAAGGATGTACAGGAATCAATTTTAATCACACAATTTAATCTCAAAAAAAGTATAGCTGTAACTCATGTACATTCATTGAGAAATAGTTTTAACTCATATACTTCTGATGAATTATATCAAATTAGATCACAATTTAATTGTCAAAGAACATACACAATGTATCTCTTGGTTTGCACTTGTGGCAAACAATATATAGAAAAACTTTATGCAAATTGAAAATGTGTGTATTGGAAATTTTGATAATAGTGAAAAATATATAAAAAGAAGCTGTTGAACAATATATTAATATATTTGCTTGAACAGTTTGATTTGTTATATAATTATGATCCAAATTCCAATATGTATTGGTATAAAATTGATTAAACATTTAAGCTGAATAGGTCCAAGGTGACAGCCGGAGAGCTTTTGAAGCTCATAGGGGGTTAGGTGGGGCAGGTAATGTCCAAGGGGTATATTTACTAAACTGCGAGTTTGAAAAAGTGGAGATTTTGCCTATAGCAACCAATCAGATTCTAGCTGTCATTTTGTAGAATGCACTAAATAGATGAAAGCTAGAATCTGATTGGTTGCTATAGGTTGCTAATATGCCCCCAAGAGATAATGTGGTCAATAGGGTTGGGGAGGAGATGAGGGGAGTGGGAGAGTAGGGGTGGTAGGTTGGTCACACGGCAGAATAGTCCGGGACCTGAAGTCCAGACAATGGGAGTGGTTGCTATGTGTCGGGAAGACATATAGGTTAGCTGGGGAGCCATAAACTCCAGGGGGTGTGGCAGGGCATCCGAGGGATGCATAGTGGGTGTCCAAATGGTCAAGGAGGAGAGAGGACCCACCTGGGGTTTCTGAGAGGGAAAACTGGAAATGGGTAGTAGGCGGAGCAGCCTGGACAGTAACCTGAAAGACAGCATAGAGTAAGAGGGTGGTGAAGGTGGAAGGGAGAAGAGATGGGAGGGTATTGGTAGGGAGCAGTGAGATATATGCAACACAATATAACAATTTAACAAGTAGTGATAGGTATGTAGGGTAAAATGGTTAGCACCACAGTAGACTAAGCAATGTCATAGAACATGATGCTCTCATATGACACCTCCCAGATGGCATCAGAAGAGTGGAGAGAAGATGCAGATGACCAGGTAGGTGCAGGCTTGCAGTCCAGGCAGAAAATTTAGTGGGGAGGTGTAAATCGAGAGCACCAAAACAGAAAGTGAGATAAAAAACAAAACAAAAACAAGAGACAAAGAACACAACATGGTGTCGGGGCACTCAAAGCCTGGAGGATGGACCCCTGATGGATGGAAACAGCCAACAGGGTCCGAGACCCGACTGACAGCATCAAATAACAGCAACATAATGACTCAATAAGAATATGTGTAACAGACATATGAACAGGAAGTTAAACTCAACAGCCGTGAACATTGAACCTTGATGCCATACCAGTATGCGGAAGTGGAAACCCCAGGACTTGATTTTATATTGTCGGAAAAGAAAGGTGATGGGTTTGAGGTCCATCTGTTTGGTCTATTAACAAGGGAAAGCTCCTGAAAGATTTGAAAGCTTGTGTTGTCAAAGGTGACCGCTTGAGGGCAACGAACCTCCTTCATGACAGCTTCTTTCACCATAAATGAGTCCTGGGAGCAGAGTCTCAGCACCTGATGAGCTTGATCCAGGAGAAGGGGGGGAGCTGGGTAAAAAGCTTCTTGAGGTAGAGTTCGAGGTGGGCGTGTTCAATCTGTTCAGGGATTCCCCGGATTCTCAGGTTGTTTTGCTGCCTTGTTGTCTTGATCTTCCTGGACATCCTGCAACTGGATGATGTCTTGGCGTATTTGATGGAGATCAGTTTCAAGCAACTGTTGGTAGGTCACCACCTCCACCACCCGATTTTCTAGGTGATTTGTTCTGTCCCCAATATATGCGATGTTAGCTTTCAGGGAATGAAGCTTAAACATATTAAAGCTCCAAGAGGATGGACAAAAAGTCCCTCCTTAAGGTGAGAGGTGGGTAATCGTCATCATTGGAGTCCGAATCAGAGTGTTCGTGGTACAATTCAGGTCTTTCTTTGCCATACTTAGCTGGAGTCTTATGTCTGGAAAGGTAAGGAAGGAGACCACCTCTTGAAGATTTTTTCCGTTTAAGCATTGTGGGAGAGAAGCCAGGGAACAGTCAGGAACAGATGAAGTTCTTATCCAGACAGCAAGAGTCACTACCAAGGTAGTTAGATAGGTAGGTAGAGGGGGACCCCTGTCAGACTGGTAGGTGGTAGTGCAGTAATAGCTTTTGATTGTGAGGTACTGAGGTCAGTGCAGGGAAGGAGGTAGTGGAGATGCTAGGGTACAGGATATTGGCAGTTATCTGGTCAGTGCAGGACAAGGTGAAGGTAAAAGCAGGAAGCTAGCCAGGTGATGCCTGGGGGGTTGTACTTACTCTGGGGTGATGGTTGTTGGTGACAGGTTTCCCCACAGGAGTAGTCCAGTAGCAGATGGGGTGATAGTCTTGATAGCCATATCAAGGGCTCCAATGCAGGCAGTGACTGCACTCTCCAATATGGCATCTGTCGTGAATGTAGGGGAGGCTCTCTGGGACTGCTGTCCTCGCTTTCGGTCAGGTGGTAACAATAAAAATGAAGAGGGCGTCCACTGCAGTGCAGTAATACTGTGTAATGATCACCAGGTGACAGGCAATCGGCAGCAAGGCCAGATATCAGGGGCGGGAAAAGTGAAATCCCAAAAATTGGGCTGGAGAGTCAGCTGTGGTTAAGGAAGCAAGGCTGCTTAGGCCTCAGGTGACAAAAGGGCTACTGCCCGGTGTTTATATGCCCGAAGGGTCTCCAAGACATCCTGGGTGGTGGGAGTGGAGCTTATTCATGGCTTTGAAGCCAGGTCAGTGAAACAAACCCAGTATTTTAGGGTATCTATCCAAATTTTTCCTGGGATGCAAACCCTCTATCCTTTGAGGTTACCAGCAAGACAGCGGTCCTGGGTTACTGCCACTCTAATTTTGGCAGATACACAGCTCCCGAAGACCTGGAGAGGTAGATCAGAACAAAGAGAGTACACCAGGGACATTTGTCCCTTCCCTGTCACCTGGAAGAGACCTAACTCTCAATGCCATCCTGAGTTTCAATGCTTCACTGCTTTCCCTGGGTAGTGAATGTCAATTTGCTGTCCTGTGGAGCTGTGTTTTAAAGGCAGGTTTAACCTTCTGCTGAGTCCCAGCAGCTGCCTGATTGGTCCTTTACTGGGTTTACCCTTTCACAGGTAAACATGCAGACAATGGAATAGCAAATGAGCTACTCTTGATATAATTAGGAGCAAGTAATGTTCTGTGGCCATACAACAGAATGGGCGTGAGTCATCAAGGAAAGTAAAGCAAAACAAATGAGTAACTTTGCACCTTGGCAAAACCATGTTGCTTTTGAGGGGGGTGTAAGTTTACAATGTGATGGCAAATTTATAGTGTGGGTAGGGCATGTCCTAGATCAACTTTAAATTTCAATGTACAAATAAAGCTATTAAGTATTTGTGTGCTACATTGAAAAACAGCCAGTTTTTAGTTTATGTGCAAAATAATAACATCATTTTCACCCCTTGCATTGTAACATGGTTTGTCCAGGAGATAACGTACTCATTTTTCCCCCCTTATTTTCCTTAATGATTTAGGCCAAATGTTTTTAAACAAGAGAGATCACAATAGAGAGACATTACATATTAAAAATATTATTTTGTAATCTATAATTAAACAAAGATCTCTAACTGTGGACATTTTCCCTATTTAAACACATACAGCTAAACAAAGGACATGAGACACCTGGGGGGATATACAATCATACAGGAATTTGGAGGACAATAATCCTTTGCCTAGACCAGTGGTTCCCAAACTGTGTGCCTAAGCTCCCTGGGGTGCCTCGGCGATATCACAGGACAGGGCTAGTGGTAAGCAAGGCGGGGGACTACTTGGTAAATATTTTGGCTTAGGGGTGCCTTGAGAAATTTATGGAGACCCTAGGGGTGCCTTGAACTGGAAAAGTCTTGGATCCACTGGCCTAGACTGAGACAATGTACTAATCTACATGTCTACACAAGATAAGAAAGTCATGCAGCCTGAGATATTACCATTAAAAGATGCAATATATACAAGTTTAACAAATGTGGGGAACCAGAGGGCTAGAACAATTATTTGTTTTTATAGTCCACACTTTGTGAGAAAAGAGGTGCAGACTGTTTGAGATGATATTAATACCTTGTTTCATCACACAGGCCAAAACAGAATGTGAGCAATACAGGATAGATGAAATGTGATATCATTCACAGAGGAAAAACTAAAATCCATAGAGATTATTAGTTTTCCAGGATAAGTGGAATAGATAGGGAAGTGTAGAAGATCTGCCTCTGCCTGTAATCATGCATCTCCTCACTAGACGTTGGTGTGCCTTCACCTGATCTTAAATAGTATGGGATGTCCTATTTGCGCTCATAGTAGCTATATGTACTAACCAAATGAGAATGATGCTAATAAACAGATAATACTACCAATTGCGTGTATTGGTCTATATCAGTGATGGGCAAACTTTTTCATGAGCGGGCCAAATAAAAAAGAAAAACTTTAGGCGGGCCAATATAATTTATTAAAAAACTCAAATATCGAAATATATAATACACATTTTTTGACTGGGACGGCAGGGTGTTATATAGCAGTGTTACCTCTATAAGTGCAGCGATCGTACAGACACAGCACTTATTTCAGCAGGTTGTTGCAGATCCATCTTTCTGGTGAGCCACTAACTGACAACACAGCAGCCAATCGAAATCCGCCTTAGTATATGGCCCAGCCCATCCCTTCTCACATGACTTTCAGCCATTATGGTGCGGGCAGGTGTTTGAGTGATTGACATACGAAGTGTCCTTTTAGGAAGGAGGATGAAGTGTAATGGAGGAAATAGCTGGGAAGGCATAAAAATGAAGGTTCTGACACACAGGGTCTAATAATTTTATGCATATTTTAATGAAATTTTTTAAAATATTGGCGGGCCGGATAGAACCTCTAAGTGGGCCGGTTCTGGCCCGCGGGCCATAGTTTGCCCATCACTGGTCTATATGAATGCAACTCTTAGTTTGGACACACCAAAAAGTGATACAGTACTTTGAATAGATGGTCGTATCAACCAGTGTTCCCTCTAAGCTGAACAATCTGGAAAGGAAAGAGTTAAAAGGTCACTCTAATGAGGGATCCACCCGAAAGGTCTGCATTCACAATCTGCAGGATGTTTCCTAGTAAGATACAAGTTTAACTCTATAATTTCCAGATTGCTCAGCTTAGAGGGAACACTGGTATCAACACTGCTAAAAAACAGAAAAAAACTATAATTGACAATTTGTTTGAAGAAAAGAAAAAGGAAATACATGTCCCAAAAATATATGTATGTACTGATACAAAGAAAATGCTCCAAGGGTAATCAAAACCAAAAAGTCTGAAATGGGAAAGCAGAGTGTATCACCATTTCTGACGTGATCATGCAGTCAGAGATCACAAATGTCCCAGTGTAGGCTTGATATATATTGATCCTTAGGAAGTTCTATGGAGAGTTCTTGTGCTATATTCATATAATTCACAAAATGTTGTAAGTAGTGATAAAGAAGTCTTTTCGAGCTGAATAAAATAATAGGATGGATATCACTGATTGAATAATTGGTTCTGATAAACTGTATGTATTAAGCACTGATATTATCTGTACTGAAGACATAATGAACTTCTGTCTAGGATCTGTTCATTGTATGAAGTAATTGTGGGAGTCAACAGCCATATGTCTGTCCTTATGTTCAAATGACTGCATGTATTGAAGGTTAGCTCCAAATATAACTCATACTTGAGAGGAAACCCTCAAGACTCGAGAGGACCAAACAACAATCAACTTATCTACCTCAAATGAAGCTCTATATATGCAATAATAGTAGTATTATAGGAAGGTCACTGCCACAATTATATCTCCTGAGACAGGACTTCAACATATGGAGTAGTACACAGATGTTCTGAGTCCCATAATGCTGAATAGGCCATAAATGTGTCAAAATCATTTGTTATCATAAGATTAATGGGTATGTGCGACCAGATCATAATATTGTATCAATGCTTAGCTTGCTCACTGTAAGAGTACAATTGTCACTAACAAAACTTGGATAATTGCCAGCCAAAGGGCTATATAAACTGCTAATATACTTCTACTAACTTTGCTTATTCTTGTATTAACTGGGCATCTGTGTGCACACAATAAATATAAAGATTTGCTTTTCATCTGACTCTGTATTCTGAGGTTTTATTTCCTTATCAGTCTGGTGTTTCTGCCCAGTCGGATATATGCTAAGGAGACCAGGATATCGAAGCCTATTTGGAATTCCCCCTTCAGAATCTGTGTGGCCAAACACGTAAACGATTGTTACCTTTCATTTTCTGTTTTGTGGAATAGTGCTTTAGTCGTTCCCGGTCCTTCAGAGCAAGCTCCAGCAATGGACTCCTGTTGTTAGGTAAGAGTCAGGTGACTCAAATCTCTATTTTCCTTTTCTTTCTTCCTACAGATTTCCATAAAGTGTGTGAGCGTCCATAAGGGTCCAATAGGCGCTATATCAGTGCCATGAATATGTAAAGTAGAATACCTGTGTTTTAGCTTTTGGATTGCATGGCTGGTGGAAGTGGCCAGGTGCTCAATGAGCTGATCTCACGGGGTCAGACATAGTCTAAACTAGTGTGAATGTCTGTGTGATTACTCAGTATACTCATCAGAGTGAAAAAAAATAAGCCAGTCTCACTGAGATTGTGAGATTGGATCTAGAGATTGAGTGACCTAGAAGGAGTGTTCTCAACGTAAATTGTCACTGATATTTTACAGTTTGATTAAACCTAAAGGTTTGTTGTGCAGCAACAGGTGTGTTTTAAATACGATATAATAATGGGGAGCTCACAATCCCTGGTGGATATTCCCCATGGAACCCTGTCCAGTATAATGTACCATAAGCACGGGTTGGTTGTATTTAAAGAAATGGAATGAGAGAACACAGGACAAACTAGCTTTTCCTCTGTCAGGAACTTTTGATAAGCATGTGTTGGATGAATAAAGGAATGTGCTAGATAAAGATGTTACTGAAAGGAAATCATATTCTTTAAGGGTTTTTGAACCTGTGAACTTGTCATGGAAAACTGATTCACCCCCCACCATATGTTGCCCAAACAATGGTAGTTAGAAAAGAATTAGAGGAGGAAGAGCCAAGGGAAAATTGCTTGTATCCTTTTCTACCACAACTAGCAGCAACTGCACCTAGCTCACAAACAGCACAATCACCTGTGGTGACAGGATTATAAATATCCAACTTATCACCCGCCACAGTACCAGCACATATTAGCAGCCCTGATTATATTTTCTCTCCCTCCTCGATTACCCCTATTGATATTAAAAAGGCGAGGAGACAGCACCCATATGCATCCACACCAGGGGTATTAAACACCATAGCTGGAAATATTTTCTCTGACAGTTGTACCATAAATGAAGAGACCTCATCAGCTGTAGGTCAGTTCCCAATGCGGACAATAACTGCACCGCCTCACCCAGGAGCCAATACTGCGCCCGTCACCTATAGCGTGCATGTCCCCTGGACAGCATCTGATTTAAGGGCACTAGTCAAGGGATTTCCCAACCCTAGAAAGGACCCCAATGGTGCATGGGATCGAATTCTGCTTGTAAAAAATATACATGTCCCCACATACAAAGATATGTTACAACTGGTACAAATATTATTCAGGGGACCTGACTATGCAGCTTTGATGTGGCACTTAAAGTGGAAACTGGATGAGAATCCTACTGATACTAAAGCAAAATGGGTTGAATTAGAAGCTGCCTGTAAGCTGGTTGTGCCACTAATAGTTTGGACTAAGATAATGGGCATATCTCAATATCAAAAGCAGTCTGTCATAGATTTTCATGCAAGATTTCAGAAACCTTGCAAATAAGTGGTGGTTTACCTGTAACAGGACAGTGTGCCGAATTTCGGCCACTGTTGGTGACTACCTTTGTCGAAGGTCTAAAGAAACCACTCCAGTCCAAACTGAAAGCACAAGGTCCAGATTGGAGAACAAAGGTTTTTCCCAGTAACTTAGAACTATGTAAACATGATGAAAGCAACACTACAGAAAAGGAATTGAAATTGAAAATGCAGAGAAAATTAATGCATGTCCAATTAAAAGCTGCAGAGGCCACTCTCAGGCAAGCTGAGAAAATGCCCAGTAACAGGAGGCAGACTAACAGCAAAGACACAATATGTTACAACTGCCAAGAGAAGGGACACTTGTCTTATGATGGCAAGAAGCCAAAAAAGGACAGGAGGCAGAGACAGAATGAGGAGGGCAGTCAGGAATGATGGGGGGATGTGGCCCCCTTGTGGCTACTGCAACTGAAGATCTTTCAATCAATTTGGTTGTGGATGGCAAAATAATACCCTGTTTAATCGACACAGGAGCCACATCATCTCTAATGACACATTTCCTCTCACTCAGAAAACAGTAACAGCAGTAGGAGTATCAAATGTACCCATTATATTGCCAGTTATTGAACCACTAGCAGACACATTGGGCCCTCTCTCTGACACACACTCATTTCAGTTGTCTGCAGATGCTCCTGTCAGCTTGCTGGGTCGAGATCTGTTAGGTAAGTTAAGGTGTACAATATACTGCACACCTGACGGGGTCTATCTACAGGTGTCAGAACAAAATGTTGGTACCTTGCAAGATACCCTCTGGTAATATCCTAATCTCAGATTGATGTCACTGCTCCCAGGTTCCAGAGCAGCTATGGACAACAGATCCCACTGATGTGGGACTCATGACATCAGTTGAGCCGGTACTCATTACCCTCAAATTTCACAAGCAACCTCTGAAACTGTCTCAATACCAACTGAAACCTGAAGCTGAGCTGGGAATTTAGCCTGTAGAACAGAAACTTTTGGAACAAGGGGTGGTGGTGAAAACCTACAGTAGGGCAAATTCTCAGATTTACCCCGTAAAGAAAAAGGGTGGGGCTGGAGATTTGTCCAGGATCTAAGGGCAATTAATTCAGTAGTACAATTCCTATTTCCTGTAGTCCCCAACCCTGTTAACATCCTAATGCAGATACTGCCAGACAGTTCATATTTCTCTGTGATTGACTTATGTTCTGCTTTTTTTCTGCATCCCAATTCACCAGGATAGCCAGTACCTTTTTGCCTTCACCTACAGAGGTCTGCAGTACACCTGGTCTAGACTACCTATGGGCTATATTGACAGCCCTACGGTCTTTAGTCAAGCACTAAACAAGGATTTGAGTCACTTCACACGACCAGGTGGCTCCGCTCTTGCCCAATATGTAGATGACCTTTTAATTTGCTCACCTACTCTTGAGATATCTGAGTAAGACACAAAAGCTTTGTTGTGCTTCCTAGCAGACAGAGGACACAAAGTTTCCAGGGACAAGATGCAGCTTGTTCCAAGAGAGTTGCATACATAGGACATTGTATATCCCAAGGATATAGACATCTGACAACTAAAAGAGTTAAAGCCATTCAACAAGTAACTTTACCAAAAGGTAAAAAACAGGTGCAAGCCGTTCAGAGGATGACAGGTTGTTGCAGACAATGGTTGCCTAACTACTCACAGCTGGCCGCACCCCTGGATGAACTTACAAGGAGAAGCATCCCTGAACCGCTACAACATACACCTTAATCTGAACAGGCTTTTCTGACATTAAAACAATTACTATTGCAGACCCCCGCTCTGGGCATTCCATGCTATGAGAAGCTATTTTCCCTTTTCTGCCATGAAGTCAAGGGCCACGCTGCAGGAGTGTTGACAAAATGCCAGGGGGATAGACAGCGGCCAGTAGCATACTGCAGCACTGCTCTGGATCCCGTTGCACGTGCTTTCCCAGTTTATCTGAGGGCTGTGGCAGCAGCTGCCACCGTAGTTGACAAATCTGCAGACGTGGTCTTAGGCCAGCAACTGTACTTGCATGTAACCCATGCAGTTGCTACATTACTAACCTGCAAACAGACAGAACATTTGACCTCATCACGCCTCACTAAGTAGGAATTGGCCTTACTTGCACCTAACAACCTTATCATCCTACATTGTAATGTTTTAAATCCGGCTACACTATTTCCTCTGAGTGATAAGTCTTTTCAGTCTCAGAGGATGGAGAGTGGCAGTGATAAACATGACTGTCTTACTGTCGTTGCACAAAATTTTTCACCACGCCCCGACCTCACTGATGAACCTATGCAAAACCCTGACCTGATTCTGTTTGTGAATGGTAGTTGCTTGCGGCAAGAGGATGGTAGTCATGGTTGTACATATAAAACCAGAGAAAAATAAGCCCGCACTCGGTATATCCCATATTGTATGTGGTACCAGCGGTGTAGCAATATAAATGACCATATATGTATAAAAAACAAAAAGACAGTTGTCAGCACTTATCCTTTAAGCTGCATATCTGTGTGTGTCTAGCAAAATGGAAACATGAGGTATTAATTCATATTTTGATCAAAAGATTTAAGCCTACATCCCAACGTCAAGGATACCTCATTATATGCAGGTCCTACACTGACATATATGCTTTAAACACTATTAAAATGCAGTTAAAATCAGATGCACTCACCTCCCAGGTAGATGTAAACCCCTATACAATATAGGTCAGTGTAGGACAGCCAAACAAGCAGCAATTATAGAGAACACTAATGAAAAAGAAATGTGTTTGATGTTTGCAACATGTTTACCAGATGAACAAATGCTAGTATCTATGCAATCAGCTTTTTCCACAGGAAATCTCCTCCTGGGAGCAGGAAGGATGTCAACCTGATTCTGAAGGTCTGGGGCAAAATAGGGAAGTTTAACTAGTGGCCCCTAAGGCATTGGCTCAGGCCGCGCATGGTCTCACCCATGCCTCTAAGGGTGCCATGAATGAATTGGTCAGGGCCTAGTGATATGCCCCATGGTTCACCACCATAACTGCTAAATTGTGTCAAGCATGCTTGACATGTCTCCAGAACAATCATGGAAGATATGTGTCACGGGCACTAGGAGTTTTACCCAGAATTCACCAGGTGTAACTACACTTACCAGAAGTCCGGACCTCTGGGTAGTGTGGTGAATCAGTAGAACCATACAGTAGAATAGAGGAAAGGAATGTCAATAATATAAATGCTGAGTCTTGGCACCGTGGAACTATGATGGTTCAGCAGTTTAGTAAACAGGATCAAATGAGAAAAGAGTGCAAGTGCCTTAGCACGCAGGTAGCATATAGCAGACCAGTACCTGATAACTGGATAACGTTAGGCAACGACCAATCAACAATATAGTAGAAAAGTCAGCGACTTGCAGCTACAATACAGAGGCACTTGTAGACTTTAGTCCAGACAATAGGTACCATACAGAGTAGTAGCTATATCACAAGGAAACATGAATGGTCTACAGCTGGTAATTTTCACCACGGATATGTAGAGAAGACTTGTCCAGCGCAGATGTGTAACAGAATAGCGCGAGTGGTCTGCAATTGGCAAGTTGTACCACTAATGTGAAGGGAAGACTTGTCCAGGCGCAGGCAGGGAACGGAGTAACGTGAGTGGTCTGCAATAGGCAAGTTGTACCACTGATGTGAAGGGAAGACTTGTCCAGGTGTAGGCGTGTAACGGAGTAGTGGGAGTGGTCTGCAATAGGCAAGTTGTACCACTGATGTGTAGGGAAGACTTGTCCAGGTGCAGGCGTGGAACGGAGTAACGTGAGTGGTATGCAATAGGTAAGTTGTACCACTGATGTGAAGGGAAGACTTGTTCAGGTGCAGGTGTGGAACGAGTAACGTGAGTGGTCTGCAATGGGTAAGTTCTACTACCGATGTGGAGAGGAGACTTGTCAGAAGCAGGCAGGTAACGGAGGTAGCGAGAGTAGTCTGCAGCGGGTAAGTTCTACTACCGATGTGGAGAGGAGACTTGTCCAGAAGCAGGCAGGTAACGGAGGTAGCGAGAGTAGTCTGCAGCGGGTAAGTTCCACTACCGATGTGGAGAGGAGACTTGTCCAGAAGCAGGCAGATAACGGAGGTAGCGAGAGTAGTCTGCAGCGGGTAAGTTCCACTACCGATGTGGAGAGGAGACTTGTCCAGAAGCAGGCAGATAACGGAGGTAGTGAGAGTAGTCTGCAGCGGGTAAGTTCTACTACCGATGTGGAGAGGAGACTTTTCCAGAAGCAAACGGAAAACACAAGCAGAAACAGGAAACACCTCAGAGTCTCAAGGAATGAGAACCAAGAACAGGCAAAGGCATAGGGCAACAGGTGCCTTAAGTACTGAGAGGTGATTAATTAACCAATGAGACTAGAGGCGAGGTATTAACAGTTCAGGGTTTCTGCACATGCGCAATCTTAGTCAAGATGGCGGACGGCCGCGGCTAAGGAGAGGCGCCGGCAGGAGCGAGAGAGACCCATGTCCCAACCTAGAGGCACTAATAGTCCGGTGAGTGACAATATGTTCCTATCATACCTTCATAACTTCCTGCTACCGAGGGACCATTTCAGCTGGAACAAATTTTTATTTTATTCAGCTCCCAGTGGTAAAACAATTGCAGTATGTACTGGTATGTGTAAATTCATTTTCTAGGTGGATTGAAGCTTGGCCAGTAGCTACAGCCACAGCTGGAATAACAGCCTAGAAAATAGTTCAAGAGTTAGTTTGCAGGTATGGGTTACCCTAATTTGTATCATCAGATTAAGGGACACAGGAAGGGTGTTCAGAGAGATGTGTGACATGATGGGTATCAGACAACAACTCCATATCCCATACCACCCCCCGTCGACTGGCCAAGTTGAAAGGTATAACCAGACCATAAAAATAAAGTACAGAAGTGTATGAAGCAGACTGGCTTACCTTGGCCTGGAGCCCTGCCCGTGGTATTGCATTCCATATGAACTACGCCAAAAGGACCTCTGCACATTTCCCTAATGAGATATTGTTTGGAAGGCTCCCAAATCTCATGATGACACCTGCACCTGACCTTAGGACAGCACAAGATATCACTGTCAAATACTTGTCAAAATGAGCAGACAAATGAAACAGATACATGAGGCAATATCCTTTGTCCAGCCTAATAATCCAGTCTGCCATGAACTAATACCTGGAGATTTTGTGATGATTAAAAATCATTTTACGTTCCAGTTCCCTGCTTGATCGGTGGGAAGGACCTTATCTAATTCTACTGACGACTTCTACAGCGGTCAAAGTGGGTGAGAAGTCTACGTGGATTCCCACCTCTAATTGTAAGAAGCTACAGCAACTCAGTCATGAAGCGGAAGACCACTTAAAATCACAGAACAGGTACAACGACTGCCAAGGCGCATGGTGCGTAAAAGTTGCCAATGCTCCGTTAAATCAATAACTGATGAGTTCCACACTTCCAGTGGGCTTAATATAAGCACAAAAACTGTGCGGCGGGAGTTTAATGGAATGGGTTTCCATGGCCAAGCAGCTGCATGTAAGCCTCATATCACCAAGACCAATGTCAAGTGTCGGATGGAGTGGTGTAAAGCACACGGACTCTTGACTGTGGAGCAGTGGAAACTTGTTCTGTGGAGTAATGAAGCATTCAGATGGGAGAGTCTGGGTTTGGCCGGGATGCCGGGAGACCGTTACCTGCCTGACTGCATTATGCCATCGCATTATGCCATTAGGCCCCTTATCTCCAGTGAAATTCAATCTTAATGCTTCAGCATACCAAGTCATTTTGGCAAATGCTATGCTTCCAACTTTGTGGAAACAGTTTGGGGAAGGCCCTTTTCTAATCCAACATGACTGTGCCCCTGTGCACAAAGCCAGGACTACAAAGACATGGTTTGATGAGTTTGTTGTGGAAGAGCCTGACTGGCCTGCACAGAGTCCTGACCTCAACCCCATTGAACACCTTTGGGATGAACTGGAATGGAGATCGCAAGCCAGGCCTTCTCGTCTAACATCAGTGCCTGACCTCATAAATGCTCTACAGAATGAATGGGCACAAATTCCCACAAAAAACACTCCAACGTCTTGTGGAAAGGCTTCCAAGAAGAGTGGAAGCTGCTATCGCTGCAAAAGTGGGACCAACTCCATATTAAAGTATATGTATTTGAATACAATGTAATTACCATCCCCATTGGTGTAATGGTCAAGCATCCAAATTCTTTTGTCCATATAGTGTATATATAATATTAAAGGAAAACATGTTTTCAAATAAATAAAAACTAATTTATTATATACTTTTCAGCTGCTGCACTATATAAAGAATGTGAGAGTTAAATTGAATAACAGAAATTACCTTTATTTTGATGGAAATGGAGACATCCCTGCAGTCTATGACATTGTGAACTGGCAGTTGACCCAAGAAGGGACTATAGGACAGGTCAAGTTTGGCAGTTATGATATCGCAGCAACTTCTGGTCAATTTCTCAACATCAACTCAAGTCGGTTGTTATGGGCTATGGGAGAAAAAGAGGTGGGACCTTTTAAAGATTGTCAGTATTAATTTTAACTTTTT
Organism: Mixophyes australis; assembly: GCA_036250195.1. Taxonomy (NCBI): domain Eukaryota; kingdom Metazoa; phylum Chordata; class Amphibia; order Anura; family Limnodynastidae; genus Mixophyes; species Mixophyes australis. Next base: position 33,875,018 of record JAVHZZ010000004.1, on the reverse strand, counting down.
AAGATGAGCTAATGTGCTATATATTATAATAAAAAAAAGTTTTTTCAGAAAAAGAAATTTGTCCTCCTACATAACATAAATTAACAGTTGGGTGTGATCAGAATCTGGAAAATCTGAAATATAAGAAAAATGGCAAACGGTTTCTGGATGCAAAAATTGCTTAGATTGTTCTCACATGTTTTTCACTGTTTGATGCAATATGTTGTTTAACTTTGATTTCCTTCACTTCACCTAGTTCAGGAATTTACAGAATAATTCTACTTAAAGTGACTATTAAGTTATAGAGGTAGATTTATCAAGCCTCCTAAAAAGGAAAAATGGAGGTGTTTCTCATATCAACCAGTCAGATATTATTTTCTAGAGTATACTAGTTCATAGTTGCCTACCTTCCCGGAATAAGTTTTGGGAGATCTCTCAGACTCTGGGAAAGCAGGGCACCCTCCCGTATGCTGCCCACATATTTGGTGAAGTGGGTGGGGGCAGAGTTAAGCTCCCTGCTGTAACAGGCTGAATTTGGATCAGTTTAGCAGAGGGGGGCCTAACGATGCAATTAGTGTGACCACACCCACAATAAGCAGCATGGAGATCTCCTCACCCGGAGGGCAGACCTCCAGAGTTGGTAGTATGTACTAGATAAATTATAGCTAGAATATGATTGGTTGCTATGGGCAACAAATAATGCAGTATATGATGTCACTGCATTGTTTAGCTTTGATTTTCCTTTGTTTGTAAATCATATAGTTCAGGAAATCAGAAACAAATCTGCCCTCCAGCTTGGCATTAACAGTGTACATTCTGACACATCCTCCATGCTTTATTGACTACACGATCACACAGAACTAATCAGAGAAATACGCTTCACCTGTAAATGATAGTCATAACATATGATATGTCTGACTGCAAAAATGTTTATGTTAAAGATTACGTCAACAGCAAAAAAATAATTGTTACTTAGCATTTGCTTAACAATCCATGGCAAAAGCTCTTTAAATAAAAACTGCCATTAACCTTCATCACTGGGTATATTATGAAATGAAAAGTGATGGTTTCGGTTTATTTTCACAGGCACTGTTTGCATTTAGTGAAAAACCCAAAACAGGTGTTTCTAATATGTCTCCAGCCAGAATTGTTCTGTCCCGTGTATTTCCAGATGAGTTGTAAGTGTTTTGTGTGACTTCAACCACAATGGATGTTTGATGCTGATTGGCTCAATATCACCAAATTTGTGACCAAATTTGTGACCACACCCACAAATCCATACACTGTTGAACTTTATCTATGGACTGCACTAATGTCATGAAGATGTTAGCCTGAGCAAAACTCTTCCTTCCACTCTGACTATATGAGACTGCTCTCTCACCACTTTTCTCAGTCATAATCCACAGCAAGATCCAGGAATTTGGCTGAAGTAGGTTATAGTAATGTTTGGATAACTGGAGACAAAGTCAAATTCCTCAGTGCTGGAGGTACTGTTCCCAATGTTTAATGTATTTCAAATGATAGATGCAAAAGTCACGTGTGAAATAGATTTGAAAGTCCAACAATATTCTAAATAGAAACTCCTGTATGCTGAAACTGCAGATATACACCGCAGAAAAAGTGAATCCCTTAAGGGTGGGTTAACATGCTCTATTATTGCAATGTGACTGCAGTGAAATTGATTTCTTCAGCCTGGTAAACACAGTTCATAAATATAAGATAACCTGCAGGAAAAGCAGATACACTCGGCTTGTTAACACAGTCCAAAAATGCATTGTAAATTGCAAGAGAAACAAGTCCTTCAGCTTAGTAAACACAGTACTGGTGCTGAGCTTTCCTTAGGACAGACAACATGAAACAGGTGCAGGGCCTCATGTGTAGACCTTCAACCTTCTAAAGGACCACAAAGAGGAAGTAGGCTGAGCACAGTGCACTTCCTCCACTAGATTTACCGTGTGACCACCCCTACACTGTGCAGAAGAGGTCTCATGATGCAGAAGTCAGCTGCCCCCATTCTGGTAAGATTGGGTGCAGCCACAGGTGAAGGCTTGAAGGTCTTTTGGTGGCTCTAGGGCCGCCTGTTGCCTACTACTGCCTTAGAATAAGTTGAGACAATTACTTAGAGAAGTGGGAGCTGGCTACTAGATGCATTTAAACAGCCAAAAAAAGGATCACCTGCCAAAGAATGGAAGAAGAAGCTTCCTGCATGTGAACCCCTTCATGACAAACAACAAGCCTCATTGTGATCTGTGTGTCCAGATTGTGGGTGTTGTGGTATAACTGATTTAACATTGTAGGTGTTTAACTGATTATGGTGTGATGGATGATATATCCCCAAATATTTTAGGGCCCATCGTGTTATGCCAACCTTGCTACGCGTGTCCATACATTGCTAATGCTTCAGATTTGTCATAATTTATGAAAAATCTAGCAAATGAGATAAATGTATTAATTGTATCTATTATTAGTGTTATGGACTGTTTAGGATTAGAAGTATATTGTTGGTGAATGCTGTCATTTTCACCTCTCTATTTCCCAACTTGATCCCATGGAAGTATTTTTGTGAGAGTAAATGTCTAATAAGGGGATCCATTTCTAGGTTTAAGAGAACTGGTGAAAGGGGACATCTTTATCAGGTCACTCTGTGCAGAGAAAATGTGTTTGAATTTATGCTGTAGACTTTCACATGCACAGTGCATCTGGAGTGCATGGTGTGAATAAATTTTCTAAAAAAATTCAAAATGTTGAAATTCCGTCAGGCGGATGATGTGGGGCCATGCTATTTCATCAAGTACTTTTTCAGGGTCTACATTAGTTATAATGTTGTTTTGAGCTTGGTTAAATGAGTCAAATAAAAAGCTTCTATAACAGCACTTATCCCAATTACCAAATGTGGTGTTTTATGGTGTATTATGTGTTTGACAAATCTTAATTGGTCTGGTAAGATCATACAGGGCACAGCATTTTGTAATCTGTTTGCCATTATATTAAAATCTTGGTTGAGAAGGCAGATTGCTCTGTAGAAGCAAAATTGTATGAGGTCTTTGCCAGGTTTGGGTTAAACCAGTGGATGAAGTGTAGATGTATACAATGTTATGCCATACCGCCACTTCTCCTACTGCCTTCTTTGTAAAACTAGCCAATTCCATTCACTTACATTCCCATTACATTTTTCCAACCATCACTTCTAAATTTCCATATCACCACTTCTAAATTTCCACTTCGACCACTGGGTAAAGCAATGATCCTTGCCTCATTGAAGTTCTGTGTGGTAATGATGGTTGAAAGTATGTGGTTGTATAGTCTGATAAGTATTGGGTTAAGTTGGTTATTTAAGAGTTTGTAATATTCTGACCTGGACCCATCAGAGCCAGGTCATTTTCCATTGGCAAGATAATTGGTAGTGTTTGTAACTTCTACGGCTGAGATTGGTTTTTCTGAGATTGACCTCTCTTCAGATTGAAGTTTAGTCAATTCTATAGTTTGTAAGGATTTGATGCCATCCTCTTGATTATCTTGATTTACTGTTTTAATGATTTGTGTATTATTTTTGTTCAGAAGTGTGACCCAAGTTTTATTTTGTGGACCTTTCACTAGACTGGCTAGTAATTTCCCAGATTTATTTCTCCCCAGTGAAACTTATTTCTTTGGTAGTCATAATGGTGTTGTGCAATCTCAGTGAGGGGTGTGTCAAATATGTGTTTGCCTTGTAGATAGTTATTTGTATTGGTTGCAGTGTCCTGTTCATTATATAATTGGCATGCTGAAGTTAGAGTGGTACTGAGATATGAAGGTTTACTTGTGAATACTTTGTTTTTGTTATGAATAAATCATATTATGTGGCCTCCAAGGACCGACTTCAAGGACAATGTTATGTCTTCCATGTGATCAAGGTTATCATCAACAAAATTATACTGTGTGGATTGGAGAAAGTGGTTAAAAGTTTCAGATTAATAGAGCTACACTGGAACATTTAAATTTCTTGTGCAGTCATTGGGTGTCTCTAGTTTTCAAGACATGATTTTTTGGGCACAATCTGAAATAATAATGTCTTTGATATAGGTTTTCCCAATCTTAAAAAAGAGGTGTTGGGCAACTAAGAAGCTCTCAATGCATGGGAAATTATGCCTTTATGAAGTCTGTTTTACCCATATACCTTATAATAAAATTGCACAATTAAGAGGTACAGTAATGTGTGATGTTTGTTTTCAAAATAATCTCAACATTTTCTCATATCACCAGACCCCTCGCTCAGTCTGCAGTGAGAGCTGTCTCCCAGGTTCCAGGAAGGCTGCTTTAAGAGGACAACCTGCTTGTTGTTTTAATTGTGTCCCCATCTACAAAGAGAAATATCCAACCAGACAGGTAAGTTACGGATCTGCTGCTACATCCTGAGACATAAGAAGAAGTTAATTTCTATTTCTGGAGTTTGAGATGTTCTAAGTTGCTGAATAAATTAGTCAACATGGAAGTGAATAGGTCTAAACCACCATGCAGTTATTAAAGTGTTATCAAGACTAAAAAAACTTGGAACAATGCATTAGAGCATTTTAGGATTAGAACTTATTTATAGCTAACATTGAACATTGACAGTGCTAGACCAACTAGTAGGCAGTGGATGCATTAGAACTTGCATCATCATCATATCATCTATTTATATATAGCGCTACTAATTCCGCAGCGCTGTGCAGAGAACTCACTCACATCAGTTCCTGCCCCATTGGAGCTTACAGTCTAAATTCCCTAATATACACACACAGACCTAGAGAGATAAAGGGAAATTTAATAGCAACCATTTAACCTACTAGCATGTTTATGGAGTGTGGGAGGAAACCGGAGCACTCGGAGGAAACCGGAGCACTCGGAGGAAACCCACGCAAACACGGGGAGAACATACAAACTCCACACAGATGTGGCCATGGTCGGGAATCAAACTCATGACCCCAGTGCTGTGAGGCAGAATTGCTAACCACTAAGCCACCATGCTGCCCACATGCACAATTCAAAACTTCACAGATTTCATTTGAGTTTTTTGTCTTTGTTCCAATGCTAATATAACGATACTGTTCTCTTGGACTCTATCACCTTTTCTACATTTTTGTGGCCAAGTATGTCATCTCCCACTCATAAGAATATGCATATGTACTTTGTTGAATGTCAATATAAATATAAATATAATGTGCAAAAAATACTTTAGATATTAGCTAGGTGCCATGCTAGAAAATAATATAAACAAACAAGAGAAGAATGTACCAGAATGAATATCAGTGAGATGCAGCAATATAAATCCTATAAAGTGTAGGATAAAGTCATAACAGTGGGACATAGTTGGGATAAAAAAAAAAAAAATTGTAGACTATAATGGAGAACAATCAGGAAAAAGTTGTCAAGACAATGTTTATGAGAAAACCAATTGAATACAATGAATAGTATAAAACCAATGCCCTTATCTGTGTGCCTATTTTAGTGAGTGAAACAGGAGGAGATCAAGGAAAAGGTTTAGCATGAATGAATATAGATGTTTCCATGTTCATAGTATTATTTTGTAATAATAGTATTCCCTTTCTTCATTTACAAGTTATAGAAAACAACATATAATTAATTAGCTCTTCTGTCTCTCAGATTCTGTTGATTGTGTGAAGTGTACATGGGCCAACTCTCCAGAAAACCAAATGTCTACAGAAGACTACAGAGTACCTGTCATACGAAGATCTTTTAGGCACAGTATTGACTATATCAAGCATACTGTCCTCCATTATTCCTGTTTTTATTTTAAGACTATTTATCCACTATAAGGACACACCCATAGTGAAAGCTAACAATTATTATCTAAGTTGTCTTCTGTTGGTGTCCCTGTCTTTGTGTTTACTCTGCTGTTTAGGTTTCATTGGTTATCCCCAACCTGAGAATTGTTTGCTGCGCCAAGCTGCCTTTGGCCTGGTATTTGCTCTTTGTATCTCTTGCAATTTGGCAAAAACTGTCATGGTGGTGTTTGCTTTCATGGCCACTAGACCAGGCAGTAGCCTGAGGAGATGGACCTCTCCTCAAGTGTCTTATATTATAGTGCTTGCTGGTTTTCTTTTACAGTTCCTTTTCTGTCTCACATGGCTGTCACTCGCCCCTCCTTTCCCACAATACAACACTCAAACCAAACCTGGACTCATCAATCATTATTGAGTGCAATGAGGGCGCCCCCATTGCCTTTTGGACCATGCTAGGTTATCTGTTTCTTCTGGCCACCATTAGTTTCATTGTTTCTTTTCAGGCTCTGAGACTTCCTGACAGCTTCAATAAAGTCCAGTTTATTACTTTCAGCATGTTGGCCTTCCTCAGTGACTGGGTGTCTTTTATCCCAGCCTCCCTCAGTGCTCAGGGGAAATATACTGTGGCAATGGAAATCTTTGCCATTATGGCATCCAGCTCTGGTGATTTGTATGTTTCAGCATAGTGTTCAGACCTGACATGAACTCAAGGGAATATCTCATGAGAAGAGACAGAGGGAAATATTTATCAAGCTGAGGATTTTTTGGGGGAGTTTTGAAACCACCGTTCATTGCTGCACATTGTCAGAAATTTTGAAGCCAAAACTTATATGTGTTTTATCCAGTAGTTTGTAGGACCAAGCTCAAATCGTCGGCGATGTTCGGTGGCTTGCGTATCTCCATTGGTTTAAGAGAAAAATGGTGTATTACAATATTATCATGCTTATGATTGTCTGTTCTTTTACCTCTGTAAACATGTTTGACGCATCACCAGCACTTTAAAAGCCTGACTACCTCCTTGTATTAGTTGACAGGGGTTTGAGGAGCTATAGTAGTATAGGGAGTAGAGGAGAGTGTTTTATTAAAGTAGTGCTATAATTCAAATAGCAGTCATCATCATAATTATCATCATCATTTACTTATATAGCCCCAACATATTCCGTAGCGCTTTACAATTGGGGACAAACATAGTAAACTAATAACGGTAATAGGATAATGTAATGAGGTTAAGAGGGTGGTTGAGGAATATTATAAGCTTGTCTGAAGAAGTGGGTTTTCAGAGAATGCTTGAAAGTTCGTAGACCAGAGGAGACTCTTATTGTGCGAGGGAGAGAATTCCATAGAGTGGGTGCCGCCCGAAAAAACCAGGAATGGGAGGATGTAATGAGTGTAGATGAGAGACGCAGATCTTGTGCAGAAAGGAGTTGCCGAGTTTGGAGATATTTTGAGACAAGAGAGGAGATGTATGTTGGTGCAGCTTTGTTGATGGCCTTGTATGTTAGTAAAACTATTTTATATTGGATTCGGTAGAAAACAGGCAACCAGTCATCAGATATTACAAAAATATGTGCATGATATTAACACTTATGATATTAAAATTTATATGTAGGCTACATAAATATGATACAAAGTGCAAAGTGCAAAAGGAAGAACATATTGAGGGGTATTCAATTGTCGGTGGAAACGCCGAATATCTCGCGGTCTGTGCATTATTACCGTTATTACGGTAATAATGCGTGGAAAAACCGTTACTACGGTAATTTTCTCGCTGGATTTCAGCTCGCAGCTCCGTGAGCCGCGAGCTGAAATCCAGCTAACTACTACCATAATAACGGTAGTAGTTTTTACGCTGCGGTATTTCAGAACAATTGAATACCCCCCATTGACTTCTAAATATTCACTGCATGGATCAAAATACCATCTAAAAAGATCACTCTGCATAGAAATATTTGGAAGCTCCAGTCAAAAGAATCAGAAATTACACATTTCATTCTTCAAACCTTATATTACATATATATAAAAGCAAGAACATGTTAAGCATATAAAACAAAGTACAAACTTGTGTAGCTGTAGCTTAAATAGTACAGAATTCTTGCAATGGGGATGATTCTCTTTAATTTTACATAGAAAGAAACACAATAAAAGAAAAAATAGTAAGAAATTACACTTACGGGGAAATTTATCAAGCTGCAAGTTTCAAGCGGGTTTGAAAAAGTGGAGATGTTGCCTATAGCAACCAGATTCTAGCTGTTTTTTTTGTAGAAAGTACTAAATAAAGGACAGCTAGAATCTGATTGGTTGCTATGGGCAACATCTCCACTTTTTCAAACCCGCAGCTTGATAAATTTACTCTTTAGATTGTAAACTCATTTGGACAGAAGTGGACTTTCTGGAAAAGTATGATCAGTTGGGAATTGTTTTACGAGGATTTGCACACAACAAAAACTCATATGATGCCTCAGATTCCACAATCTTAAAGACAACCATAGCTACAATTGTCTATACCTCTCTGATCCTTCTGTTTGATTTTAAATGTCATATGCCTATTGTTTTTCCTTTTGCCATCTTCATATCCAACCTCCAACATTTTCTAATTCTGCACCGATACTCAGAAATGGACTGTCTTGCCCAAATAGGTTAGCCTAACTCTTTAACAAACTGTAGCCTATTATATAATTTTGGTAACCCTAGCCATCACCTACACCCACCTATTGACTATAACATTAAACAATAACCTTATTTTCTTGTTGCTGTCTATGCTCCTTACCACACCTTTCCAAATATTATTTATGAGGTTACACAGATATCAGCTGAGTATGTAGTGCAAATAGCTTTGGAATATTTCTGGGACCACCAAAAAGTCTTCAGAATTCTGAGAAAAAATACTTTTAAAAGACCCCAAGAAGGTTGAACCTAGCATTCACCTCCCCAGGGCTTTGGGGGCTCTATGACAGTGTCCCTTAGCCTCACGCTGTGTAGAGCCAGGGGGTGTAGAGAAATATCAGGGACACATAGGATTTTGCTTTGATTCAGTGTTAATCAACTTCATTTAAGATCGGTACCAGGGTGATCAGGGCCTCCAATACGTTGTTTAGGATCAGTGATATCAATTTCCATGATTAATTACTTGTATAAGCAAGCTAGGATCTCATTTTGACATATCTAATTATTTGTTCCATGGAACTGAATTGCATTATGTCAATTATGTCAGAGATTGCATAGATAACACAACCTGAAGATATAATTTTAGGAAATGTGTTCAATATTCATGAAAAACCAAAAAGACTATCCAATAAACTATAGAAGGCAAATATTTCACACCATCATTACACCGGTTATCTGTATTGGGGTTAAATCTGCTGTTTTTTATTTTGTTAATGTTAAACATGTTACACCATCACTGGCTCAGTTATCTATGTTGGGATTAGATGTACTGTGTTTTATTTAGATAATTATATGGTTACTCCTCTAAACTATCTCAAAATCTATTGTTATCTTTGCAGTGTGAGTTTAGTTGGTGTTAACTTCAGGCACTGATCACATGACTCTGTTACCGGATTTAATCAATTGACCATAGGTTATTAGCCTTGTTAGGTTGTTTAGCAAGTGTGTTTTTGTTCTATGTGTGGGTTTGTTACAAGAGAGTATGCAGATTTATACAGTACAGTAAGAGTTACTCAAGTGTTGAACAAGAGAGGAACAGGTGGGGTACTTTCTACCTGGAATTACATATATAGTAGGACTACACCCAACACTTCCCTCTGCTGCGCAGGATTCACACTGGATTATATCCTTCCATTCATCGGTTTTACAGAATCTGCCCATCCTCTGGGCTAGACGGAAAGCAATCACAGGGCAACCCACAGGGGCGGTACCTGTACCGAGACTATAGCCGATTCACTCGAAGAGAGGCGTGTTCATCGTGCCCAATACTGTAAAAATGTACGCCCAAACCACTGGCCATCGACTGTACTGCGTTTTCCGGCCACTCTCCATTCAGGCTCACGGACAGACATTGTCAGCCGCCAATAACTGAGCCCCAGCCTGATCAGCATCCACTTGTTTCCTCATGCCAAGAACCAACAACCAGCAATGTCCAGAACTGCAGAGACTGATTAACTCTCCGCCCATCCCACTTACAGCCTCTGTCTCCCCCTCTCCTATGACGCCAGATGGGCGTACTCCCATAGTTAACTATTAAAATCCAGAGAATAATACAGTTAAATATATAGCCACAGCTTTTAAATTGTCTTTGGTCTTATTCAATCCCTCAGTTTTTATTCCTGCTGATCGTTTTATATATTTTCTACCACTTTTTCTCCTGCTATCTATTACATCTCTCCTTCCACTTGCATCATCCTTATCACATCTACCTCAACTCTAACATATCATTGGCTTTCTCTATTAGTCATACTTTCAATTCACAATCTCAGGCTTTTCCCTAAGCTAATCATGCTTTGCTCCACTGTCCCTGCTCCTTTCCCCATACTTTTTTCTTAGTCATTGCTCTCCCACTCTCTCTACTCTCCTCTGTTCTTCTATCCCCACCCTGTCTCACAGCCCCCTCCTGCATCTTCCCCTCTCTGCACATCACCTCCCCAGCTATACCCCTCACTGCTCTTCAGTCCACTACCTTCTGTCCCTACCTATTCCCTTGCCTTTCTCCCCCCCAAGAATCTATAAACCGCTTATCGGTTGACATCTTTTACCTTTTACCATGTTTACCTCTACAAGAGTTAACATACCAACATAACATAAAGACACAGAGACTTGTTTTGGTGAAATGAAAGGTCAGAAATTTATTGAAAGATAAATATGCTGAAAAGAGGTGGCAAATATAAGAAGACCATTCAGCCCCCAGGCCACATCTGTAAGTTGTAATCTCTGTCCAAAATTATTTAGACAAGTCTTGGCGTTAAATGTCAACCTTCCCCATTTGGCACATTACCTGAGGCCGGCCCGCCTAAGCAGAGCCCCATAACCCTGAAGGGTTATTCTGGCTAACTGCCCAATCCCTTTTGGGGAGAGTGAGTACCATGCCTCGAATGTGACCAAATTGGCCGCTGATTGGGCTGCTTACCGCCACTACAAAACCTTTATTTATGAAAATCACTCAACTGACAAGACAAACAAATACGCAACCTAAAACTGAAAATAGGGACTGGGTGGACGGGGAAACTCTCCAGACGTCAAGAGGAAGTTAACTGCTCTTCCCATATGTTATAAGCCTTCCTAGATTTAAGCTTCCCCCCTACATCCCTTCTGATTGGCTGACTCACTGCCCTCTACACTCAGCTAAATTAACTCTTGCTATACCCCATACTTTTCATCTACATGCACCCTCAGCGTTTATATCACTTTTGGCTAGTTCCAGCCCTCTGTTATTCTTCCCTCTCTCCACTGTTTCTCATTCTTGTATCTCCCATCTATAAAGGGTGACATTTTTGTAATTTGCTACGTAATCAACTGTCTTGAGTCATTTGTTGAACAATTAATACTTAAAATGTATTTTACTTCTTCTAGGAGTTTGTTTTGTGAAAACCATGCAAAGTTGGTTAGTTTATGATAATACATAATAAATATAATACATATACATAAAATATATAATTCCACTGAGTTAATAAAGCAGTTAACATGTTTCTTGTTTTTACTTGTTTACTTTTACAATAAATATTCATCCACCGTGTCCAATTCTTATCGTAATGTAGAACTAACTGACAAGATTATGTTTCTTTAACCATTTCCATTTCCATTTACTTTTATAAGGATTTACCAAGCAACTGAATGTCCCATTCTACATGTCATACATGTCACTTTTTTATATTTATGTTTGTTCTCTAACTGGCAATTCTCGCGTCTGCCACTGAGAGCCTATATTGTACAATAGCTATTTCCCAGTTTCTCTATTAACTTAATTCATTGTTTTGAGCATCTGTTCACGGTAAAGGAGTTTGTCTTTTACTAGTGATAAGTTCCCAAAAATGTAAGGGATTTGTGGACTTAGCAAAATGTCTGCTAAATCTGAAAATATAAAAATTGTATTTCTATTATAATATTATATTACATTATTCTGTAAGGTGGTTGCTTCCAATTTCTCTAACAGGGAAAAATAATGCATTACTTTTCCATGTCTGAATATTTTGATTTTGCACATTATTTTAACTTTCACTTCTTAGTAATAAATGGGATGTATATGGTGATGCTTTTCTTTTGCATGTGCACAATTATCTGTAGTTATTTCATGCCTAAGAAGATCAATAAAAAAAACATTTATTGGGGTGTTCTTAATATCAACTGTAAGCAACAGACATTATTACAGTTTCTCCTGTTTGCAAACACATGTTTTTGCAGGCATACTCAGCCGTCAGCACTAGTAATTGGCCTTTAGACTAGAACTCTAGCTGGAGCAAGACATACAGCAGAAAACCAGCGTACTACTGCATGCACCTGAGTTTGATTCGGATGTGGCTGTACCGGAATGCCCTTACAGTATAATGCCTACGTGCATCCGTCCATTCTCCACCCAGTTTGCTCCCCAAAATCATATGCTATAGTTTGTGCTCAAAGATTATGTGGATGTGGTTGCGTTCTCGAGCGTATCGTCCAGTTCTGAGCATGCACAGAGTTGATTTTGTGGATAATGCGCACAAAATCGGCAGATACGTTCCTTAATTACCCATGCCCAAGATGTTCTTCATAATCTTTTATGTCTCTCAGAAACATTCTTTAGTTTATTTTTATAGTGTCATCCTTTACTTGTTTGAGTTTGTTTTTGGTGAGTTGCTGTAGATTAAGGTAATCCTCTGAATGCTTGATTGGTTTTAATTTTTCTTCTATAAAGATAATCTCTACATCAATATTTCCCAGTGACTTTTCCCTGTGTTCGATAATAAGTTTCACGAGAGAAAAAAACACTGGTCTAAAACCTTATTCCATTTATTCATGAATTCTTTGTTGTCGAGATTGAATGTGGGTCACTTTACTATTCTTAAACCTCTATACCCTGCCCCGCTCTCATGTCTTAGAGAACTTCAGAGACGCCACTTTCTCCTGCACACCGGGAACAACTAGCATGAATGATCTGCATATATTATATTTCGTTAACCAGTGAGTTGAACTTTTGCTATAGACTCTGATACTTATACTTAGGAGCAACAATAGTCATTCCTGGATGTGCTTATTGGACATTACTAGATTCATCTAGACATTACCTGTCAATAAAACAAACAAAACAATCTAAATTTATCCTGTAACAAGAGAAGAAAAGAGATTTGTTAGATAGCTAACTAAATAGCAACATGAAAATCTACAAATATAAATCAGATAGGAATAATACAGTCTCCACCCAGGACCATTCTTTTTTTTTCTCTCGGTTTAGGGACGCTCTTCTAGGAGTTTCACACCGCCCTTTACCAAAGTGATTATTTAGGTAGTTCCATTTCTATGTATAAGCATTTTCACAGGAAAACCCATCTGTAAGGAATTTCCCTTTGTCATAGTGCTGCTGTAATTGAATGGAAGATCTACTATTGGCGGCAGTAACGGGCAAAAAATCATGGAAAGATTTGAAGTTCTCCCAGGATCTCGGTGTCTCCAGCTGACCTGACAGCTCTCAACAGTCTTTCCTTCATGTGGAAGAAGTGAACTCACAGGAAGATTTCTATAGGGAATCTCTCCAAATGCTATTATTGACCTCGGTAATCTTTGTAGCTGGTAAATTATCAATTCAGGATCTACTGCTGTAGGTAAACCTTTATAGAATAGATACATAGCAAAGTTATTGTGGTCCAAATTAGTTTCTGTCTCAGGGGTTCTTCTGATTTTAATATTAACTAAGTGCGACCTCAGAGATCCGTGATCTTGTATTTGAGCACTTTTACTTCTTTTTGGGAGGAAAAGTGGGATGTTATGTGGTCTATCTTGTTTTCCATAATTAATGGCAGAGTCTCCTATTTCAGAAATTTCTGATTTAATTTCCCAGATTGATGAACACATCTTGGAAGTTAAATCTGCCTTCAGTGGTTTTGATTCTTAAGGGACTGTCTGGATTTGATTCTGAAGTTAGATAATTAATAGTGGGCTTCTGGCTGTTATTCAGTGAATGTGGATGTTTCTGCTACTCTCAACGTATCTGAAGCAATTATTGTTTCATTGTCTGCACTCATTTATATTGATTATATTGAATAAGGGATTTTGTAAATTTTTTAGAGTCATTTTAAAGTCTGGAAAACTGAGATTGTTAAAATTGTGATGCATTCAGATAATTCTCAGAGTTTTGGGTTGCTCAGTTTGTAAAACTGTATAAGGATTTCAAAACATGGTGGTTGACCTTTGAGTTTATTACCAGAGGACCATGTTAGCTGTATCAAGACGCAGTGTATGATACCAGCACTGGGTGGTAGCAGAGCTCTTTGTCAGAATTGAGAACAGAGGCTTCAATAGAAATAGTGGCAGACTGAGGTGTTCTAATACATCACAGACGGTATAAACTGTTTATATTGGTTGTCATGACATCCCTCTGACTTCAGTGTTTCTCAGGTGCTTAGCATTTCATCAGTGCTGAGAGGGCTAAATGATAGGATCAGTCTCTCCTGGTTTATAAGGCTGTCTACACTATCGACTCATAGCCTATTATAGTGTGATGTAACAGGTCATAATGGTGTGGTTTTCAGCTCTGGAGACTTTTATTGGGATATTGATGACCTCGATGATGTGCTTCAGATAGCTGTGTTGGTTGACCACTAGTGGTTCTTAAAAGGTCTAAATATATTTGCAGAGCTTAGATGAGAGGGAATTGATTTGTGATAAGTTTGGCCCCCTTAATGGTTTGTGACACTTTGGTAGATAAAAAAAACAAGTATTGTAGGGATTTGAATTGTTTTGCACAGTGGTTGAAGTGGAAATCTAGGAGTGGCGGTATGGAAAATGAAAGTGAGTGGACGGAGGCCCAAGTAGCTTCTAGAAATGTAGGCGTTTAAAAGTTGGAATTAATTTTAGATGCTTTATAACACTAGGGACAAATACATACTAAATATAAGGGGCCTGATTCATTAAGGATCTTAAATGAAGAGGATCCTTATTTAAGTCTCCTGGACAAAACCATGTTACAATGCAAGGGGTGCAAATGAGTGTTCTGTTTTGCACATAAGTTAAATACTGCCAGTTTTTTCATGTAGCACACAAATATCAACTTTAAATTTCAGTGTACAAATAAGCTATCAAGTATTTGTGTGTTACATGAAAAAACAATCCTGCTGTATCTTATGTAGGGATGAGCGCACTCGGATTTATGAAATCCGAGCCCACCCGAACGTTGCCGATCCGAGTCGGATCCGAGACAGATCCGGGTATTGGCGCCAAATTCAAATCTGAAACTGAGGCTCTGACTCATAATCCCGTTGTCGGATCTCGCGATACTCGGATCCTATAAATTCCCCGCTAGTCGCCGCCATCTTCACTCGGGCATTGATCAGGGTAGAGGGAGGGTGTGTTAGGTGGTCCTCTGTCCTGGTAGATCTCGTGCTGTGCTGTTTAGTTCTGTGCTGTGCTGTTTAGTTCTGTGCTGTGCTGTGCTGTGCTGTGCTGTGCTGTGTTCTGCAGTATCAGTCCAGTGGTGCTGTGTGCTGTGCTCTGTCCTTCTGAGGTCAGTGGTGCTGCTGGGTCCAGTGCTGTGTCCTGTTCAGTCCAGTGGTGCTGTGTCCTGTGCTCTGTGCTTCTAAGGGCATAGGTATTTCCCCAATATTCCCCTGTGTTTAAAAAAATAAAAAAAAGTTATTTAAAAAAATACCAAAAACTAATTTAATTTTTTTTAATTACCACAAAATTTGCACAACCAATCCTGCAGTATAAGCCCATTGGTACTGCAATATTACCAAGTTCACACATTCAGCAGTAAAAGTCCAGTGGTACTGCAATATTACAAAGTTTACACATTCTGCAGTATCAGTCCAGTGGTGCTGTGTCCTGTGCTCTGTCCTGCTGAGTTCCGTAGTGCTGCTGGGTCCTGTGCCGTGTCCTGTTCAGTCCAGTGGTGCTGTGTCCTGTGCTCTGTGCTTCTAAGGGCATAGTTATTTCCCCATTATTCCCAAGTTTTTAAAAAATAAAAAAAAAGTAAAAAAAAAATTACAATTAAAAATTAAAAAAAATATATATATAATTATAACCAAATTTGCAAAACCAATCCAGCAGTATAAGTCCATTGGTACTGCAATATTACAAAGTTCACACATTCTGCAGTATCAGTCCAGTGGTGCTGTGTCCTGTGCTCTGTCCTGCTGAGTTCCGTAGTGCTGCTGGGTCCTGTGCCGTGTCCTGTTCAGTCCAGTGGTGCTGTGTCCTGTGCTCTGTGCTTCTAAGGGCATAGTTATTTCCCCATTATTCCCAAGTTTTTAAAAAATAAAAAAAAAGTAAAAAAAAATAAAAAATTTAAAAAAAAAAAAAATATATAATAATTATAACCAAATTTGCAAAACCAATCCAGCAGTATAAGTCCATTGGTACTGCAATATTACAAAGTTCACACATTCTGCAGTATCAGTCCAGTGGTGCTGTGTCCTGTGCTCTGTCCTGCTGAGTTCCGTAGTGCTGCTGGGTCCTGTGCCGTGTCCTGTTCAGTCCAGTGGTGCTGTGTCCTGTGCTCTGTGCTTCTAAGGGCATAGTTATTTCCCCATTATTCCCAAGTTTTTAAAAAATAAAAAAAAAGTAAAAATAAATAAAAAATTAAAAAAAAAAAAAAATATATAATAATTATAACCAAATTTGCAAAACCAATCCAGCAGTATAAGTCCATTGGTACTGCAATATTACCAAGTTCACACATTCTGCAGTATCTTGTGCTACATATAATGGAGACCAAAAATTTGGAGGATAAAGTAGGGAAAGATCAAGACCCACTTCCTCCTAATGCTGAAGCTGCTGCCACTAGTCATGACATAGACGATGAAATCCCATCAACGTCGTCTTCCAAGCCCGATGCCCAATCTCGTAGTACCGGGCATGTAAAATCCAAGTTAAAAATCAAGTTAAGAAAAAGTAGCAAAAAGAGAAACTTAAAATCATCTGAGGAGAAACGTAAAGTTGCCAATATGCCATTTACGACACGGAGTGGCAAGGAACGGCTTAGGCCCTGGCCCGTGTTCATGACTAGTGGTTCAGCTTCACCCACGGATCTTAGCCCTCCTCCTCCTCCCCCCCCCTACAAAACATTGAAGAGAGTTATGCTGTCAGCAACAGAACAGCAAACAACTCTGCCTTCTAAAGAGAAATTATCACAAATCCACAAGGCGAGTCCAAGGATGTTGGTGGTTGTCAAGCCTGACCTTCCCATCACTGTACGGGAAGAGGTGGCTCGGGAGGAGGCTATTGATGATGTAGCTGGCGCTGTGGAGGAACTTGATGATGAGGATGGTGATGTGGTTATTGTAAATGAGGCACCAGGGGGGGAAACAGCTGATGTCCATGGGATGAAAAAGCCCATCGTCATGCCTGGTCAGAAGACCAAAAACTGCACCTCTTCGGTCTGGAGTTATTTTTATCCAAATCCAGACAACCAATGTATGGCCATATGTAGCTTATGTAAAGCTCAAATAAGCAGGGGTAAGGATCTTGCCCACCTAGGAACATCCTCCCTTATACGTCACCTGAATAACCTTCATAGTTCAGTGGTTAGTTCAGGAACTGGGGCTAGGACCCTCATCGGTACAGGGACACCTAAATCCCGTGGTCCAGTTGGATACACACCAGCAACACCCTCCTCGTCAACTTCCTGCACAATCTCCATCAGATTCAGTCCTGCAGCCCAAATCAGCAGCCAGACTGAGTCCTCCTCAATACGGGATTCATCCGAGGAATCCTGCAGCGGTACGCCTACTACTGCCACTGCTGCTGTTGCTGCTGTTAGTCGGTCATCTTCCCCGCTAAGTCTTTCACAAAACAATTGACCGTCCAACAGCCGTTTGCCATGACCACAAAATACGATAGTAGTCACCCTATTGCAAAGCGTATAACTGCGGCTGTAACTGCAATGTTGGTGTTAGACGTGCGCCCGGTGTCCGCCATCAGTGGAGTGGGATTTAGAGGGTTGATGGAGGTATTGTGTCCCCGGTACCAAATCCCGTCGAGATTCCACTTCACTAGGCAGGCGATACCAAAAATGTACAGAGAAGTACGATCAAGTGTCCTCAGTGCTCTAAAAAATGCGGTTGTACCCACTGTCCACTTAACCACGGACATGTGGACAAGTGGTTCTGGGCAAACGAAGTACTATATGACTGTGACAGCCCACTGGGTAGATGCATCCCCTTCCGCAGCAACAGCAACAGCTGCATCAGTAGCAGCAACTACAAAATGGCGGCTCGTGCAAAGGCAGGCAACATTGTGTATTACAGGCTTTAATAAGAGGCACAACGCTGACAACATATTAGAGAAAATGAGGGAAATTATCTCCCAGTGGCTTACCCCACTTAGACTCTCATGGGGATTTGTGGTGTCAGACAATGCCAGTAACATTGTGCGGGCATTAAATATGGGCAATTTCCAGCACGTCCCATGTTTTGCCCACACCATTAATTTGGTGGTGCAGCATTACCTCAAGAGTGACAGGGGTGTGCAGGAGATGCTTGCGGTGGCGCGCAAAATTGCTGGACACTTTCGGCATTCAGCCAGTGCCTACCGCAGACTAGAGGCACATCAAAAAAGCATGAACCTGCCCTGCCATTACCTCAAACAAGAGGTTGTGACGCGCTGGAACTCCACCCTCTATATGCTGCAGAGGATGGAGGAGCAGCAAAAGGCCATTCAGGCCTACACAGCCACCTACGACATAGGCAAAGGAGTGGGGATGCGCCTCAGTCAAGCGCAGTGGAGACTGATTTCCGTGTTGTGCAAGGTTCTGCAGCCATTTGAACTTGCCACACGAGAAGTCAGTTCCGACACTGCCAGCTTGAGTCAGGTCATTCCCCTGATCAGGCTGTTGCAGAAGCAGCTGGAGAAAGTGAGGGAGGAGCTGGTAAGCCATTGCGATTACACCAAGCATGTAGCTCTTGTGGATGTAGCCCTTCGTACGCTTTGCCAGGATCCGAGGGTGGTCACTCTTTTAAAGTCAGAGGAATACATTCTGGCCACCGTGCTCGATCCTCGGTTTAAAGCGTATGTTGTGTCTCTGTTTCCGGCGGACACAAGTCTACAGCGGTGCAAAGACCTGCTGGTCAGGAGATTGTCCTCTGAAGAGGACCGTGACATGCCAACAGCTCCACCCTCATTTTCTTCCACATCTATGGCTGCGAGGAAAAAGCTCAGTTTTCCCAAAAGAGGCACTGGCGGGGATGCTGATAACATCTGGTCCGGACTGAAGGACCTGCCAACCATTGCAGACATGTCTACTCTCGCTGCATTGGATGCTGTCACAATAGAAAAAATTGTGGATGATTACTTTGCTGACACCATCCAAGTAGACATGTCAGACAGTCCATATTGTTACTGGCAGGAAAAAAAGGCAGTTTGGAAGCCCCTGTACAAACTGGCTCTATTTTACCTGAGTTGTCCCCCCTCCAGTGTGTACTCGGAAAGAGTTTTTAGTGCAGCGGGGAACCTGGTCAGTGAGCGGCGAAGGAGGTTGCTTCCTCAGAACGTTGAAAAAATGATGTTTATAAAAATGAATAATCAATTCCTCAATGAAGTACAGCACTGCCCTCCAGATACTACAGAGGGACCTGTGGTTGTGGAGTCCAGCGGGGACGAATTGATAATGTGTGATGAGGAGGAAGTACACACTGTAGGGGGAGAGGAATCAGAGGTTGAGG
Source organism: Mixophyes australis (assembly GCA_036250195.1). Taxonomy (NCBI): domain Eukaryota; kingdom Metazoa; phylum Chordata; class Amphibia; order Anura; family Limnodynastidae; genus Mixophyes; species Mixophyes australis. The sequence continues at coordinate 33,855,478 of JAVHZZ010000004.1, read as the reverse complement.
ATGAGGACGACATCTTGCCTCAGTAGAGCCTGTTTAGTCTGTACAGGGAGAGATGAATAGCTTTTTTGGTGTGGGGGCCCAAACAAACCAATCATTTCAGCCAAAGTTGTTTGGTAGGCCCTGTCGCTGAAATGATTGGTTTGTTAAAGTGTGCATGTCCTATTTCAACAACATAAGGGTGGGTGTGAGGGCCCAAGGACAATTCCATCTTGGACCTTTTTTTTTTGCATTATATGACCAATCAACAGTCGTTTGCCATGTTCAAAAAGTAAAACCAAATTTAAAAAAATTCAAGAAATTAAACCAAAAGTAAAATGCCGTGTCATAATTTAAAACAAGAGGTATTGACGTGCTCTAAAACTACTGTATTGTTGTTTATATTTTATAAACACTACACTTGAAAGCTTGAGTCTTTCAATAAAAAAGTAACTGTCCATTGCACGAATATTTGCAACAGGGACAATTTTAGGGTTAAGAAAGTCAACTAATAACACTTCGACGCTGTCTGTCTTTATAAACACTACACTTGGAAGTTGGAGGAGGTATTGTGGCCCCGGCACCAAATTTACTACCGGGGCCACTCCACTGTGCAGTCCATATTTAGGTGTATCAGATATTAAACAACGGTGACAGTTGATGCCCAATTTTTTTATTATATCGTGGCCTCGGTACCAAATTGGGTACCGGGGCCACCCCACTACGCAGTCCAGATACTTGTTTGGTGGAATTCTGACACGTGGAGGGTTTTTTAATTATATTGTGGCCTCGGTACCAAATTGTGTACCGGGGCCACCACACTACGCAGTCCAGATACTTGTTTGGTGGAATTCAGACCAGTTGAGGGTTTTATTATTATATTGTGGGGACCACTCTATCTATACCACACTACAACTCTATACCACTCTATTTAATACTTTAATTCTATTTAATACTTTAATTCTATTTAATACTTTAATTCTATTACTAATTACCATAAAGAGGAACTGCCGCTTCTATTTAATACTTTAATTCTATTAGTAGTTACCATAAAGAGGAACAAAATAAACCAATTTTACCAAAAGTATAATATGACTTAGACTTACAAACACTACACTTGAAAGATGGTGCCTTTAAATGAAAAAGTCAGTCTTCATTGCACGACTATGTGCAACAGGGACAGTTTTTGGGTTTACAAAGTCAACCAATAACACTTCGACCCTGTCTGTCTTTAACATACTTGATGGGATCTCAATGACGAATTGTCTGTACCATGTTTGGAGGAGGTATTGTGGCCCCGGTATCAAATTGGGTACCGGGGCCACCCCACTACGCAGTCCAGATACTTGTTTGGTGGAATTCAGACCAGTTGAGGGTGTATTTATTTTATTGTGGCCCCGGCACCAAATTTACTACCGGGGCCACTCCACTGTGCAGTCCATATTTAGGTGTATCATATATTAAACAACGGTGACAGTTGATGCCCAATTTTTTAATTATATTGTGGCCTCGGTACCAAATTGTGTACCGGGGCCACCACACTACGCAGTCCATACCCTTTTTTGGTGGAATGCTGACACGTGGAGGGTTTTTTAATTATATTGTGGCCTCGGTACCAAATTGTGTACCGGGGCCACCACACTACGCAGTCAAGATAGATAGATGCGTATCATAGATAAAGTACATTCAGTGGTGTGGGGCAAATTGAAAAATATTCAAAATGCACTGACATTATCAAAAACAAGAGGTTGTCACACGCTAAAACTCCAACATGTATATGATGGAGAGGATGGAGGAGCAGCCGTATGTGTAGTGTAATGCAGACCTGTTGAAGGTTTTTTATATATTTTATTGTGGTGCCCAGTGCCCACTCCTCTAGGCAGTCCAGGTACATTTATTGGTGCGAATCATAAAAGTTCAGGGTTTTTAAGATATTGTGGTGACCCACTCCTCTAGGCAGTCCAGGTACATTTATTGGTGCGATTCATAAAAGTTCAGGGTTTTTAATATATATTGTGGTGACCCACTCCTCTACGCAGTCCAGGTACATTTATTGGTGCGATTCATAAAAGTTCAGGGTTTTTAAGATATTGTGGTGACCCACTCCTCTACGCAGTCCAGGTACATTTATTGGTGCGATTCATAAAAGTTCAGGGTTTTTAATATATATTGTGGTGACCCACTCCTCTACGCAGTCCAGGTACATTTATTGGTGCGAATCATAAAAGTTCAGGGTTTTTAATATATATTGTGGTGACCCACTCCTCTACGCAGTCCAGGTACATTTATTGGTGCGAATCATAAAAGTTCAGGGTTTTTAATATATATTGTGGTGACCCACTCCTCTACGCAGTCCAGGTACATTTATTGGTGCGATTCATAAAAGTTCAGGGTTTTTAATATATATTGTGGTGACCCACTCCTCTACGCAGTCCAGGTACATTTATTGGTGCGATTCATAAAAGTTCAGGGTTTTTAAGATATTGTGGTGACCCACTCCTCTACGCAGTCCAGGTACATTTATTGGTGCGATTCATAAAAGTTCAGGGTTTTTAATATATATTGTGGTGACCCACTCCTCTACGCAGTCCAGGTACATTTATTGGTGCGAATCATACAAGTTGATGGTTTTCTTATTATATATCTTGTGGTGACCCACTCCTCTATGCAGTCCAGGTACATTTATTGGTGCGATTCATAAAAGTTCTGGGTTTTTAAGATATTGTGGTGACCCACTCCTCTACGCAGTCCAGGTACATTTATTGGTGCGATTCATAAAAGTTCAGGGTTTTTAATATATATTGTGGTGACCCACTCCTCTACGCAGTCCAGGTACATTTATTGGTGCGATTCATAAAAGTTCAGGGTTTTTAAGATATTGTGGTGACCCACTCCTCTATGCAGTCCAGGTACATTTATTGGTGCGATTCATAAAAGTTCAGGGTTTTTAATATATATTGTGGTGACCCACTCCTCTACGCAGTCCAGGTACATTTATTGGTGCGAATCATACAAGTTGATGGTTTTCTTATTATATATCTTGTGGTGACCCACTCCTCTACGCAGTCCAGGTACATTTATTGGTGCGATTCATAAAAGTTCTGGGTTTTTAAGATATTGTGGTGACCCACTCCTCTACGCAGTCCAGGTACATTTATTGGTGCGAATCATAAAAGTTCAGGGTTTTTAAGATATTGTGGTGACCCACTCCTCTACGCAGTCCAGGTACATTTATTGGTGCGATTCATAAAAGTTCAGGGTTTTTAAGATATTGTGGTGACCCACTCTTCTACGCAGTCCAGGTACATTTATTGGTGCGATTCATAAAAGTTCAGGGTTTTTAATATATATTGTGGTGACCCACTCCTCTACGCAGTCCAGGTACATTTATTGGTGCGATTCATAAAAGTTCAGGGTTTTTAAGATATTGTGGTGACCCACTCCTCTACGCAGTCCAGGTACATTTATTGGTGCGATTCATAAAAGTTCAGGGTTTTTAATATATATTGTGGTGACCCACTCCTCTACGCAGTCCAGGTACATTTATTGGTGCGAATCATAAAAGTTCAGGGTTTTTAAGATATTGTGGTGACCCACTCCTCTACGCAGTCCAGGTACATTTATTGGTGCGATTCATAAAAGTTCAGGGTTTTTAATATATATTGTGGTGACCCACTCCTCTACGCAGTCCAGGTACATTTATTGGTGCGAATCATACAAGTTGATGGTTTTCTTATTATATATCTTGTGGTGAACCACTCCTCTACGCAGTCCAGGTACATTTATTGGTGCGATTCATAAAAGTTCTGGGTTTTTAAGATATTGTGGTGACCCACTCCTCTACGCAGTCCAGGTACATTTATTGGTGCGAATCATAAAAGTTCAGGGTTTTTAATATATATTGTGGTGACCCACTCCTCTACGCAGTCCAGGTACATTTATTGGTGCGATTCATAAAAGTTCAGGGTTTTTAAGATATTGTGGTGACCCACTCCTCTACGCAGTCCAGGTACATTTATTGGTGCGATTCATAAAAGTTCAGGGTTTTTAATATATATTGTGGTGACCCACTCCTCTACGCAGTCCAGGTACATTTATTGGTGTGATTCATAAAAGTTCAGGGTTTTTAAGATATTGTGGTGACCACTCCTCTACGCAGTCCAGGTACATTTATTGGTGCGAATCATAAAAGTTCAGGGATTTTAATATATATTGTGGTGACCCACTCCTCTACGCAGTCCAGGTACATTTATTGGTGCGATTCATAAAAGTTCAGGGTTTTTAATATATTGTGGTGACCCACTCCTCTACGCAGTCCAGAAAGATACCTTGTTGCAACGTTTTGGACTAATAACTATATTGTGAGGTGTTCAGATTACACTGTAAATTAGTGGAAATGCTTGTTATTGAATGTTATTGAGGTTAATAATAGCCTAGGAGTGAAAATAAGCCCAAAAACTTGATTTTTAAACTTTTTATGTTTTTTTCAAAAAAAATCTGAATCCAAAACCTTAAATCCGAACCGAGACCTTTCGTCAAGTGTTTTGCGAGACAAATCCGAACCCCAAAAATAACGAAAATCCGGATCCAAAACACAAAACACGAGACCTCAAAAGTCGCCGGTGCACATCCCTAATCTTATGTGCTGTCAATTTTTTGTCAGTGTTCTCTCCCCTTATAGTTTACACAGAAAATGAAAAAAATATATACTACAGCACTAACGGTCAACAATTGATGAAAAACATAATATAAGGATATAGAAAAAATGAATACACCTGTGGATCACTATAGCAAACAAACTTATTTGCATAAAAAAATAAGCAAATTAAAAATGTAACATAAAACTGAGCACAAAATGACTCCTTACAGTATAGAAAAGAAAAACCAGGACTATAGCAGTGTGCTGGGGGATTTTTCTCTGTGTTGGTTCCTTTCAGGTTAACCTGACCTTTTCAAGCACCTGCTATATACCTATAAATTGATTGAGCAACTTCCACTTCTGTATTGTTTGTTTGAGAGGCATGTTTGGCATCAGTAGCTGATGGGGAGTGCTGGTGCTGTATTGCCATTTAGATGAGCTTGGGTTACCTCTTGGTAAGTTAGCTCTCAATTTAAAAACATATATATGTATGGCCCAAAAATAGGGATTCTCACTGTTTAGAGTTAGGACCACCTTATTAGCAGAAGCACCCTGACGAGGCAAGGGGCTTACCATACATTTGCACTCACAAAGTACAAAAGCAGAACATAATGTTAAATCACACTGTAGAAGCAATCCTAGAAGGACCTATTTGTCCCAATATATTTTAAACCACCTAATACATGTTTTTTTAATAAGGAATGCAAATCCCAAAGTTAATAGAAATCAAATTAATTTGGGACATTATTATAGTCAATTTGCAAAGATGGGACTGTTCTACTAGGGATCCATTTATTATTTTATAGCTGCAATAGGAGCCTTTTATTTTATAGAGACACTGAACCCTTATGTCACCAATGCAGTCTTGCTGCTAATGTATCTCCCTCTAGGGAAGTCAGCATGATTTTTTACACATACACTTGCAGTTACTACACATGGTTTATGACTGCAGGACCCCTTCAACTGCAATAGAAGGTCCTTCCACGAGTCAACAGCGAGATACAAGAGAGGTGTCAGACAGGCCGGGTCGGTAACATTCAGGTAGTAAGAGGTACACAGGGATATCTAGAGGGATGGTGAGGCAAGCTGGGTCGGTAACATTCAGGTAGCGCAGTACAAGAGGAGATCCAAAAGGGTAGTCAAAATGGTCCGGGTCAGAAAGGGCAAACGAGGAAGGTCAGGAATAATTCAGAAACTGGTAACACAGGAAACGCTGTAGGCAGGAAGACCTGATACTCTGGCACAGATGTAGTGACAGGAAGTGCCTTTTAAAGACCAGGGAGCCAATAGAATGTAGTGGGCTGCAGCGCTTTTCTCAACTGCCGCCGCGATTATCCAATAGCGGGACGCGTATGCGCAGAAGGCCGCGCCGGGCGTCCGGAACTTCCGCGTCTGGTTGCCAGGCATGGTCTACGGGGCAGTGACGCAGACAGCCGGTCCGAGGAGACAGCGGGACGGCGCCTGAGAAAGAACATGTGCTTTGCATTGGATGGCTATTTTGGACTTAGGGACTTTTAAATAAATATCATAGCTGGAGCCCTGGGTCCTGAAACAAGATTCTGTTTATATGCTCCTAGATGCTGTATAAGGTAATAGGTGAGACTGCTCTAATTGATCTGTCACTGGAGGGGAGAGATTTAATCGCCAGCTGTGCTTTATGTGTAGGAAACAATGATTGCCACAGGACTGTGCAAAAATTTTAAGCTAGGTAGTTTATACTCTGCAGAACAGAGCTAAGCAACAGCCTTCTGTTTTTTTTCAAAAGTAATATTTGCCACGCATTGTGCTAAAATTATATCATGTATTTAAAAAAACTTTTTCAATGAACTAAGGTTATTTTTGACAAAAATGACATTCATATTGCATGGACTAGTTTTAGTTTGCATCAATTTGATCATTTATAAACAATTATTTAATAATGTTTAACACATTGAACGCTCTGCAAAGAATGTGCATTTTAAAACGATTATGTGAAATAATTGTCTGAAGTCATTTTAAATATTGGCTGTTATAGTTTGCTGTGCGATTATACTATAACATGCTAATGTTAAATATGCAATCACATAGGAAAACATGGTAAAAAAAATCTATATTCACATCTACATTTGTAAAAGTTCACTTTTAGTAAAGTTTCCAGACTTAGAGATTTTATTACACAGAGTTAAACCTACAATTAAGATATTTATGGTTCAGGTCATAAGAAACATATTGTGTTTGGTCTTATATTAATCCATATTTCACCAGCAGGAAAATGGTATCATCTGATAAGCGATCACACATCGTATTTACTAGTTATGATTAGTGTAGGATTAATTCTCAAAGATACTATGATAATGAGTTAGTTTAAACCAGATTTTTGGCAGTTCCCTGTAGCAAGACACTTACATAGCTGTTGTAGAGAGTTGCCCCCACATTTGGAGAAGCATTGTTTGAACTGACCTATGACCAACATTGTACTCGACCATCATTAACCCCCAACTAATGAAGAACTCTCTTTGTGTTATCTTTGTGTACATTTTGATATCACTGTTTTTTAAACCAAACTGAATATAAACAGGCTACTAGTACAGTAACAGTCCCTCTCACCAAGCAGACTTCAGGATTGAAGAGCTGTTATTGGCTCCAGTGTGCAGTGTAATGTATCAGTTATACAATCTTGTATTTTGTTATACTTTGATATATTTTTCTATTACATCTCTTTGTGCTTTGTAACCACATTGATCGCATCAGACAATCTTTATTGGTAACAATAGTTATGGACATTATAATTACCATGTTGAATAACCTTGATATGATGTCTACCTACCATCTCCCCATTTTCCACACCCATACCTCTCTCCTATATTCACCTGCATGCACCCTGACACTGATTTTAGAGAAGGGGGGACAAAATGCTGCAGAAATTAGCAATGGTTAAGAGGCATCGACAAGATATTGTGATACTTAATGTACCAGATGGAAAGTAAAAGATATATGCCTGCAATTTAACTGAAGGATGAAAAATTATGTAATACGTAGGGTCAGGCAAGAAAGAAAATGTAGATTATGGAACCAAGAGAAATAGCCAACCCTCAGAGAAGAAAGTGGAAGATACTTTATCCTCCTCCTCGGCTCAACTTCAACTTTAGGATAATCAAGGTAGAGTAAACTTGGCCATATTTGCAGGAATAATTTATTTCAACTTTTTTTGTTAGGTCTCAGTTTTTCAAATTAGCTGACTATGGAATTGTATTACATAAATAGTATACTAAAATTATAAGATCTAGCATGTGGGAAAAGTATGTGATAGACTGAAATTCTATGTCCATATTTTCCCTCCACATTGTCAACAGCTCAACGTGATTTGTTAGATATTTTGCAATGCAAAGCATCTTTTTATTCTATTATAGTTTAATTGAAAAAAGTAAATTATAAATATGATGTTTTCAGATGTTTTTATCTATATTTTCTTGTACTCAGATTGACCTCTTACTCTTCTCTTTCTCTTTTCATGAGATATTCCCTGGAGTTCATGTTAGGTCTGAACACTATGATGAAACATTTAGGAAGAAACATGCAGATCACCAGAGCCCAACTGGATGCCAAAATGGCAAAGATTTCCATTGCCACAGTGTATTTTCCCTGAGCACTGAGGGAGGCTGGGATAAAAGACACCCAGACACTGAGGAAGGCCATCATGCTGAAAGTAATAAACTGGGCCTCATTGAAGCTGTCAGGAAGTCTCCGAGTCAGGAAGGCAACAATGAAACTAATAGTTGCCAGAAAAAAAAGATAACCTAGCATGGTCCAAAAGGCAATGGTGGAGCCCTCATTGCACTCAATAATGATGAGTCCAGGTTTGGTTTGAGTGTTGTATTCTGGGAAAGGAGGAGCAAGTGAGAGCCAAGTGAGACACAAGAAGAACTGTAAAAGAAAACAAGTAAATATTATCATATATGATACTTGAGGAGTGGTCCATCTTCGTAGGCTGCTGCCCGGTCTAGTGGCCATAAAAGCAAACACCACCATGATAGTTTTAGCCAAAATGCTAGAAATGCAAAGAGCAAAAACCAGTCCAAAAGCAGCTTGGCGCAGGAGACAACTCTCAGGTTGAGGATAACCAATGAAAACTAAAGAACAGAGGAAGCACAAAGACAGGGACACCAACAGAAGGCAACTTAGAGCGTAATTGTTAGCTTTCACTATAGGTGTACCCTTACAGTGGTTGAAAAGTCCTAAAATAAAAGCAGGAATGAAGGAGGACAGTATGCTTGATGCTGCCAATGCTCCTCCTAATGGATCTTCATAATATAGACACTCAGTCGTCTTCAGAAGACATTTGGTTTTCTGGAGATTTGGCCACTGATCCCATGGACACTTCAGACAATCAACAGAATCTGAGAGACAGAATTGCTAAATTATTATGTACAAACTTGATCTCCTCATATTGTACTAAACTTTGCAAAGTCGTATTTTAAAATATACAACAAATACTACATGAGGGAGACACATGAAATATTAGTCACTCCTTGAAAACATTATAAATAACACTATGGTCTTGTGTGACACCCTTTACATGTATTTTCAACATTTTGCTTGTTCTTTGTTATTACTTTTTAGTCTTAAACGCTACTACATAATGCTGAGCACTTTCTAGTCCAAAGTACAGACTTATTCCCACCTTTTCTTCTTCCCTCTTTCCTCATGTCCTTTTTCCCCTTTCCCCTCCCTTCACCTTTTTTACCACTTACCCTCCCCTCCCTTTTTCCCCCTCTGCCTTCCTTCACGCCCCTTCTCCCTCATCACACTCCCTCCCCCTCCCTCCTTCCTACTGCATATCCCTCTTTGCATCTGGATAACCTTCTGTTGTTCTTTTTGGGTGTCTATTGTTATATCCAGTCAATGTGACGGGGCCTACGGCCCAGATGGCAAGCTCGTATGTCGCCATACCACCCCCATGCGCCTTGTACAGTATAAATAAAACTAATTATCTAATAGAGCTCAGGGGGTAAATGTATCAAGCTGAGAGTTTATTGGCAGGTTTGAAAAACCAATCAGATTCTAACTGTCATTTATTTAGTACATGCTACAAAATGACAGAGTTTGACTGGTTGCTATAGGCAACATCTCTACTTTTCAAACCCGCTGGAAAACTCTCAGCTTGATACATTTACCCCCAGGTGTACATTTGTAATCTAACATTAAAATGTATATAGGATAGTATTATATTATTTTGCAATACATTTGGCCCAATATCTATCTGGAATTCCATTTAACTGGAAAAAAATAGAAAACCAATTAATTCCACTCATCAAGCACATTCTTGTATATAATTTTCCTTTTAATTAAGTAATCATTAGGGCACTTTTTAGAAGAGTGTCATTACTAGATATGTAGTTCTGTATGACATTTAAGGCCATCATATCACCATTTTTTTACCAGGTGATGTGGACAAAAGTTTCTACTATAATAGTAAGTTTTCATCTTATTTGGTTAATTGCTTCCTGGTTACTCTCCAATATTTCTTTTGGCAAATGATTATGAATTATTGCAACCATATCTGTGATGACTTCACCCTACACATTATAGGATGTAGATTGTTTAATTTCAATGATCTTATTTCAAGTATATTTTTCTTCTTGTCTAGTCATATTATTTTTAGAAGAAAATGTTTAACATTTATAGGTAGAGGGGCCTGTAGTTATTGAATTACAAAATTTGTATTGATCATTTTGAAATTGAGGTGAGTTTCTAGAGAACATCCATTTGGGAGAGTTCAAGACAGAGTATTTTATTAACTACTATTTAAACTGTTTCTTTTTTGCTTTTTTTCCCCATAAAAGTACAGCAAAACACTTGAAAATATTATTAGTCGAAGAGGACATCCTCTGACAAGGAAACATTAAAAAATTAACATAGGATTCCAAAGGTACAGTATCACTGGTGGATACATTATTATGGACAACGGTGGAAAAACTGTTGGATGTTAGAAGTGAATTTGAACCCTGTGCATGTTCTAATGCTCCAATTGATTCCAGATAATTCTATTCTTGATAGTGTATGACTGAACGCATGGTGGTTTTAGCCTCATCCACTTCTTTGTTCATCAATTTATTAACATAAAGATATCCCAAGCTCCATAAAAAGAAATTAACTTCTGCTCATGTCTCTAGTATCCTAGAACGTATCAACAAGTTCTTCAATTACCTGTCTGGTTGGATATTTCTCCTTGTAGACAGGGGACACATTCAAAGCAACAAGCAGGTTGTCCTCTTATAGCAGCCTTCCTGAAACCTGGGAGACAGCTCTCACTGCAGACTGAGCGAGGGGTCTGGTGATAAGACATAATGTTTAGATTATGTATTAAAACACAATTATCACAAATTATTCTCCAAAAGGTGCCATGTTGTGCCTGAGACCTCAGAAAAACATAGACTTCCTAAAGACATATTTACACCAATACCAATAACTTAAATCACTTCGGGGCCTTTCTTCAACATAAGGAGGAAGATAGGCTTATAACTCCTTTAACGTTGACACATGGATTAAAATGAGGCTTATAAATGCAGTTCACAAATAACTGCTGTTTCAGGCTGACAATGAACAGATTTTCGGGCATGGCAAAAATGTTCCAATCAAATTTAATTTGATCATTGTCGTACATGCTGGTCATTTTAGGCCTGATTCAGTAGGGGACATGAATTGTGATGTGTGCTGTATTTTGCAATAAATTGCACTGAGGATGCCCTGAAACAAATTTTACGCAAGAGAACACATGTGCATCCAATTCATCATCGATCAGAAAGGGCCCTTAGTATAGCCTACGATTTCAGGGGCAGAATGGGGAGGGGACTGTGTGTAAGCATTTAGTCAATGTACAGAAATAATGTGCTAAGGTTTAGCGCACACAGCAGCGTCCAATTCAAGCTTTGGGAATCTCAAATGTACATGATTTTCAGTTTTATCACTTGCACCAGCTACAGGTCGGGTGTAAATTCCAATTACGAGTGAAGATGATCGAATATGCAGCCTTGAACATCTGTTTGCAATCAAGAGCAAAAGTAATAATTTATTTTATATACAGTAGACATTTAGAACATCCTAACAGATGTATTTTATTAGTGGATTTATTTATTTTTTTAGCTTTGTCATTAATGACTATATTATATTATAACAGGTGACATTGATTTAAACATTTTTATTGCTTCTGTGCATTCATTTGGGACTTTTTATTCAACATATGCCTTGGAAGTATCCTGCAGAGTATTGTCTGTTGGAGCAGAGCGAGCCTAGATGTAGATTCATCAAACGACGTATCTTTTCATCCACTAGTTGTTGAATACAGACATGCAGGGCCAGATTAAGGGCTACATGGGCCTGTGGCTGAAAATTAGAAAGGGCCTGTGGTGAGAAGTGCCATCCCATCGGAGTTGTGGCCAGTGATGTGTGGGTGTGGCCAGATGTGTGTGGTTATGGCCAGAACCATGGTGGACATAGCTTGCACTTCCCTCCAGCCACCTACATCATCTATAAATTCCAACCCACGAGCTACCTGCCTAGGTGTAATCCTTGACTAACAACTCTTCTTTCTTCCCCACATCAACTATATATTAACATTATGCAGCATATATCTAAAGAACTTTTCCAACAAACTTACATTTCTCATACAGGACACTGCAAAAACTTTAATTCATGCACTCATCATCTCCTGCATCGACTATTGCACTTCCCTCCTTACTGGTCTTCCCAAAATCAGAATCAAACCCTTACAATCTATTTTGACGCAGTGGCTAGATTGATTTTTCTTGCAATAAGTCTTTCCTCTGCTGAGTCAATCTGTCATTCTCTACATTTTATATAAAGACTTTTTTCATGGAAGTAAATGCTAATTAGAATATTTTTTCCTGTGGTTGTATTCATGTGGTTGAACATAAACATTTCTACAGGCCTTTCATTATGACTTTATTTACAGGTGAACCTTGTTTCTCTGAGCCAACAGTTAGACTTTACAATGTTAACCATGCTAATTCCACTATACTTCACTTGAAGTATTACACACTTACTTATAAATAGTGAAATTGATGTGTTAGGTCCTCAATCATTTGGCTAAATTGAATGTGTTCCATCTGAACAAATAAAGGCTAATCCCCAAAAAAACACTTATCACGCTTCTCTCATTTAACTACTACAACACATCTGTAAGATTAGCCTCAGTCCTCAGCCTATTACCTAGTTTTATGATATATTAATTTCTTGTGCACCAACTCCACAGCCAGAGACAACTGAAGTGATTTATATATGATTTAAATGGAAGAGAATGTTATGCGTTAGAAGATGACATTATATTAGATACTCTGAATATTATTATTATTATTATTAATAATATTATTATTATTATTATTATTATTATTATTATTACCTTCTATTTATAATAATAATAATTAATATTAATAATTTTTATTTATAGGGCGCCACAAAGTATCCGTAGCGCCGTACAAGGACAAACAATGGCACAGTACAAGGTGAGACAGCACAGTACAAGTAACAGTAAGCACTATAACTCTGGGGGCTCAGGCAAAAAAGGTCCACAACATTGAACATGACATATACAGAAAGCATTGATCCATTATACATTACATGATACATGAAGAACAAAATAAAAACAACAGACATACTGAATAAACAATGTACAGATAAAACGTTACTGCAGATTAAATTGTTTACGAAACAGTGTGTGATTGTGATGGTAGTGACCAGAGTGAAATAGGCCTGAGAAAGGGCTAGGGGGCCAGACCAAGATGTACAGAGGGTAATGGAATAGTGGAAGGTGAACACAATGAAAGATGGCCCTACATGTGAGAGTTTACATCTTATTGGAAAGGGGGAAACACAAATAGCATGGGATCGATTAGGGGAGTGGGGGTGAAATCCGAGACAAGGGAGAGAGAAAAAAGGCTAACAGGCTTGAAGAAGGAAAGGAGTCTTAAGGACATGCTTGAAGCCTTTTAGAGTAGAGGAGTATAGGTAGAGATGAGGTTGAAGATGATGGGGGAAAGGATTGATTGAGAGCCTTGAGGTCAAGTATGAGGAGTTTAAATGTAAAACGGTAGGCCATAGGCAGCCAATGTAGCGACTGGCATAGATGGACAACAGAAATAGAGAGGCAGGAGACAAAAATAAAGTGGGCAGCAGCACTGAGGATGACTTAAGAGGGGCAAGGTGTAAGTCAGGTAGGCTAGAGAGAATGAGATTACAGTAATCAAGGTGAGAGATTACAAGTGTGTGAATAAGAGTTTTGATAGCTACTGTGATGAGAAAGGGCTGTATCCTATACATATAGCAGGATTTTGAGAGGGACAGAATGTGAGGTTTGAAGTAGAGGAAGGAGTCAAGGATGAGCCAAGGCAACAGACTTAAGGGACAGAAAGCAGATTAGTATTAGTATATCTTGCAAATATTGAGTTTAAGATTGCGCTGAAATAACTGAGATGAGATATCCAAGAAACAACAGGAGACGCAAGACATAAGGGAAAGGGAGAGGTCAAGGTATAAATAATAGATTTGGGTATCATCAACATAGAGGTGGTACTGGTGGCAGAAGTATATGAGGTCACCAAGGGAGGAGGTGTATAGAAGAGCAGGGGGGAGCAAGAATGGAACCTTGGGAATCTCCGATAGGTAAGAGAAGAGGTGGGGATGTGGAATGTGTAGATACAGAAACTGAGAAGTATGTGACGTAAGAAGAATACCATAAGATGACAGTGTTACAGAAGCCAATAGACTTGAGAGTTTGCAAAAGGAGGGAGTGGTTAACGGTATTAAAGTCAGCAGAAAGGTCAAGTAGGATAAGAAGGGAGTAGTGTCCTTTAGATTTAACAAAGAGAAGGTCATTAGTGACCTTAATGAGGGCAGATTAGGTGGAATGTAGGGAACGAAAACTGGATTGGAGTGAGTGAAAGAGTAAAATCAGTGAAAGGAAGTGAGCCATTTGTAAACAAACCACTTAAGAGGTTTGGAGGCAAAAGTAATGAAGGAGATAAGGGGATAATGAAAGACAGAGGTAAGGTCGAGAGCTGGTTTTTTGAGAATAGGGGAGACTATAGCATGTTCAAAGGTGGAGGGGAAGATACCAGAGGGGAGGGATGGGTTGAGGAGGAGAGCAAGGAGGAAGCAGGCCTCAAAAGAGATGGAGTGGCGGAGGTGGGAAGGGATGGGTCATCTGGGAAGGTAGAGGGGGATGAGGAGGAAAGAACGGTGTAGACTTCATCTGCAGAAACCAGAGTGAAGAAAAAGAAGGAGGGTGGTTTCAGAAGTGGGGGTAACAGTGCAGAGGAAGGTTGGGGGGTCAATATGGGTAGGGATGGTAGAGATGGTGGGGCAAGAAAGGACTGATGGGAGGAGATGTCATGATGTATTGACTCAACTTTGGAGGTGAATGAGGTGAAGTAGGTAGCAAAATCGATAACAGAGAGCGATGAGCGGAGTGAGAGTGGGGAGGGGGAGAGGAGGAAGTTGAAGGTGTGAAAAGGGGTGAACAGGGGTTTAGAGGATTAGGAGGAAATAAGTACATTAAAAAATGGTTTGTTTAGAGAGTGATATGGCAGAATGGTAAGAGGCAAGTATAAAATTGAAGTGAAGAAAGTCAGCATGAGTTTATGACTTTCTCCAGAGCTGTTCAGCACTACAGGAACATTTTTTAAGATAGTGAGTAAGTATGGAGTACCAGGGATCAGACAAGGACAGACAAAGCTTGATGATGATGTTAGGGGTGACAGAGTCAAGTGCACTGGCAATGGTGTGAATATAGAAGAATCCAAACAAAGTTGCACTCTTCACTTTGCTTATCTATACTTTCATTCATTGATCTCACTCAACAGCTGTCTACTGTATTACAGTCTGTACCTTAGCTCAAAAACTTTTCCACCCAAGTACATCTCCAGGTGCAACCTAGGTTAGGCTCATCCTGTAATTTTGACTCTGATGTTTTGGTTAATTTAGAAAACCTTTCAACACTTGGAAGGGTAAAAATCTGATTTTAGGTCGACACACATCCTTCAACTACTAGAGAGGAAATAAGCCGGTTATTCCCATATTATACAAGATACCAGGCGCATGGAAAAATAAATGCCCTATATGTATTCAAAACATAAATACAGTTGTCAAAGCTTGTCCTTAACATGCAAATCTGTGTGTATGTTGCTCAACTAGGACCCTTAAAAGAACTAGAGAGATTGTATCTGTAATAACTCCAACATGATACAGGCATCATATTCTTCATTTAAATTCACAACATGAGATAATGCTTATTCTTATCTACTGTACTTCAAGACCACAACAAAATGTCTTTGAGGTACAAATTATTTTCCAAAACCTTTGATGTTGATTTATATAACACAATAAGTTATCCTAATACTCCATGCATCTTCTTTTCAATATTACAACTTTAATAGTTATAATCTTTACAAGATCCCACCTCTTTTCCTCCCATAGACCACAACAACAGACTTGAGTTGATGTTGAGAAGTTGATCATAACTGCCGACCGTGACCTGTCTCATAGTCCCTTCTTGTGTCAGTTGCCAGTTGACAATATCATAGACTGCAGGAATGTCTCCATTTTCATCAAAATAGAGGTCACTTCCGCTGCTCAGTGTGACTCTCACATTCTTTATATAATGCAGGAGCTGTAAAGTAAAATTTAAATTAGGTTTTGTAATTTGAAATCAAGATATACAAAAAATGATGCGTGTCTGCATGTGTGTCTGTGTAACTGTGTCTGTGTGTCTATGTATTTGTGTATCTCTGTGGTTTCATAGTCTAATATACTCCCTGTATACTGTTATGTAAATTCATACAATATTCCAAAGAACATCTAGTTATAATTCTATTCCAATTTACATATAATCACATATGCAGGCTTACCAACTTCACTCTTCACCTCTGGGAGATCCCAGAGTGAAGTGGAAGAGTGAGGATGGCAGGCGGAGGGGCATGGCGAATGATATTTTTTGTTCCTGCGAAGCAATTATGCTTAAGTGTAATTTTACAGCATGGGGGGGGCAAAATGAGGGGGGCAAAATGACACAATTCACCGCGAATCATGTCATGAAGTCTCTCATCCTGCCCATTTCACTAGGAACTGGGCAGGATGTAGAAGAATAGCCTGATCTTCTGGGAGTCCATGAGACCTACCGGAATTCGGGAGTCTCCCAGAAATTCTGGACACTTACCGCAAATCACATGATGAAGGTTCCCATCCTGCTCACTTCACTAGGAATTATTGAGGGATTATTGGGGGGTATCTGTCTGATGGACTCCAGCCAAACCAACCCTAGTACTGCACAGGTCCTAGCCAGCCAGATACAGACCATATCCCAAGTGGTTCAGGAGCTCTCACTCCAGTTATCAACTCAGGAGGAAGCCTCAATATACTCGTAAATTACCATGGCACCCACAGTTGAGCCATCAAGAAAATAAGAAAAGAATACTCTCTCAAATCGGAGGAACTCTAAGGTTCTTCAGTTTGTTAAAAATTGTTACAAAGTTTTATTAGATTCATTGAAACCTACGCTATCTGAGCGAAATATAATTAAAAAATTAAGTAAGTGAAAAAGAGTTGCAAAGATGTGATAATAAAATTAACTACATATCCCAGCAATGTTCTTGAGCAATTTAATTGTTACATTGAAATAAATCATTAATAAATCATTTTCAATTTTCAATTCATTCAAAAGAAACTCTTAATCTATATGGTGATGCAATATCCATTTTTACAATGTCCTATCATAAGTTATACTGCATTTGTATCCGTGTTTGCATATATCTGTTACTGCATGAAAGGGCGTTCTTATGCAGACAGTGTGTATTTATTTGTCTCCCTATCCTGTAATATAAAACTCTAATAGTACTGCACCCTCTCTTAAACTGATTTCAATGCCTGCTGTATTTCAATTTAGTTTGAATTGCCCCATAACAGCCTGATGCTTCTCACACATATGATATTATATATCCCAGCCGAATATAACTATACAGACAGAGTGGCAGACATGTATTAAAGCATGAAAGTGTCTTAGTTGACATGCGGCACGAAAGCACCGCTCTTAATTATTGCTTCTTACAAGCTATGGACAAATTGTTGCATATGTGCTGTGCTTAAAACAAAACATTTATTTATGTCTGTCAAAGGACACAATAATCGGAACTTGTATTGCCAAAAAGTAAAATTCTGGCAGCATGAAATGAACTGTATCAAATTATATCAGATATCGTACATGAATTACCATATATTATATCAAATGTCTGGGTAACACCATGCCAGTACGTAATAATTGAAACTAAATTATAGCATGGATTTATAATAAAAGACAGTTTCTTCAGATTAGCAAAGGTCACTACAGTTATAATAATATACCAGTAAAAAACTAATACAGTGATGAATGATTATTAGTTCATAGGGGTATTATGATTTAGATGCTATGAGCTGTTTCTCCCTATAAGTTACAAAGGAGGAATCTGAGTTAGCATAAATACCAAATACATAAAGATTGTAATCTTACTCTTGGTACACAGCAGTATAGTCAGACTATGACTTAGTTTAATATATGGTAATTCATGTACGATATCTGATACAGATTGTAACAGTTCAGTTTATGCTAGGAATTAGATTGTACGCTCCTTTGAGCAGGGTCATCTCTCCTGATGTCTTCACCACTTTTAACTCTGCTCTCCAGCTACCTAGCCCTCCTCCTCGAGGACCCTCTTCCCCCCGTTCCTTCTCGCTCCCTCCTCTCCCCTCTGGAGTCCCCCTGTCATCCATGAATTCCCTCTTGGACTCCGTTGTAGGCGAACCTTCCCCTCTCCCCTCCCCCGCCCCTCTAGCTGTGCTTTGAGCTCACTGAGTTACTGTGCTTATTATTTACTGTACTATGCTGTCTCACCTCGTATTGTAATTTCGTTTGTCCCTGTACAGCGCTACAGACACCTAGGGGTAAATGTATGAAGGTCCGGGTTCTTCAACACCCGCGAGTTCGGCGTCTTCAGCGCTTAAAGTTAAAGCGGCGCTGCCTTGTAAAGGGAAACTTCCCTTTACAAGGCAGCGTCGCTTTAAATTTAAGCGCTGAAGACGCCGAACTCGCGGGTGTTGAAGAACCCGGAGCATCATACATTTACCCCCTAGTGGCGCCATATAAATAAAAATTAATAATAATAATAATAATAATAATAAATGCTACCACAATTTAATTTTTTTTTCAATACAAGTTCTGACTATTGTGTCCTTTATTAATGATTTAATTCAGTGTAACAAATAAATTGATCAAGAACATTGCTGGGATGTGTAATTCATTTTATTATTGCATCTTTTCAACTATTTTTCACTTTATAACCACATAAACAGACATATACAGTGCAGAGAAGGAGATGCACACAGTGAATGTAGGTTAGATATATATAAATGTATTCATCCAATGAAATTGCATATAAAATATTTATTTGCAATCCCTCATAAACTACACAAACAATTAAAAACAAAGATTCAATCTCTCACAATATAAGATAAGATTTCAATACATCAGTAGCATGAATTCTGATCTTTAGTCACACATATACCAAATATAATATACATATATATCGATTCCGTTATTGCAACTACAGCCTCTTTATAAGCAATAAATAAGTTCGGACTTTTCAAATGCAGAGCATTAATAATCTACAGTCTTTATCACTTCCTTACTATTTTTTTTATTATATTTCGCTCAGGTAATGTTGGTTTTTATGAATAAAACTTTGTAACAGTTTTTAACGGATTGATAAACCTTAGAGTGCATCCGTTATGAGAGATCTTTTTTTCCTTTTTTTCTTGTGATGATGATTCATTTTTCTCTCTCTGGAAGCACCCCCTATTATAAATGAAATATTTTGGACTAAAATTTGATTAATCGGAAATAAAGGTGGTTTATTGAAAATATATTTATATTAATATTTATAAGAGCTTTGTGTGGTTCTCCGAAATTACCTACATCCACAGTTGAGCCAAAGGTTAATTTACCGGACCGATTCTTTTGGCACCAAGCTCTGTTCTGCAACAATAGGGGGAGCTCTAAGCTCTATTTTGGCTTAAGACCTTGCTCCTCGGGCACTGGACAATAAAAGTTTGGTATTCTCATCTCCATTCTCCAAGATTTTCATCAGTCCTGGGAGTAAAAGTATCAAGCTGTGTTTTTGAAAATCCAGCGATTTTCTCGGGCGAGTTTCAAATCGCTGATTTAACAACCGTCAATTTGATGTAAAATCGCCGGAGATGAATTTCTTTCAAAAACGCCATTTTCAAACTTGCTGCAAATCGCAGTCCCAATATTTCCCCACTTTAGCTATACAAATCGCCAAATGTATGTAGCTGCGATTTTGCAAACTCGACCAAGTTTGAATTTCAAAATCGCCAGATGCAACACTCTGCTTTCTATAAGCGAGATTGGCAAACACATCACTCTAACACTGCAGGGCAATGTTAATATAACAGGAAGGATGATGGAAATTTAAATAAACCATCTTTTTTGTTGTAGAGGGGCAAAAATGGTTATGAATTTTATTACGGGGACAATCTTTTTAATAATAAATTAGTGGCTCAAATGTAATTATAGGATAAATGTATGGTTTTTACATTTATTCTATCATTTCTGCTTCTGCTTTTCTATCATTCCTCCTAACTTAACTTGGGGTCTGGGATGACTCTTCAGAAACTTCAGCCCCTGGCACCTTCTGAGACTCCTGTTGACAGGCTGTTTGTTCCAGACCATCTTAGAGGGGCAGTTCTCACTGAATTCCATGACAACAGAACCTCTGGATATCCTGAAGTTTCCAAGACTATTAAGAATCTATCCCATGGGGTGTGGT